>CM028362.1:13363073-13703073 GCA_016624345.1 Platycodon grandiflorus | reverse complement strand
CAAAGAAAGTTGTAATCCTTCGAGCTCTCTCTGCGGTTGTCTGCCTGAAAATCAAAATACATCGCAAATTGACAAATTGTCTTCACTTCTCCATCAATTCCACTCCGAATTGAACTGCTACGGTACTACCTGGGCTCAAACTCCATTTCGAAACTTGAATTGCCTGCGAAGCAAACCTAAAATCCTCCATCTTCTCTTCCAATGGCGACTCCCACTCCTACATTCGGTGAGTCCTAAATATTAAATCCTAATTTTATTTCCAATATGTTCTCCTTTATTTCAATTTTGTTATTCTCAATTACGGAATAATTTTTGTTTTAATTAATTGTAGAATTGCAATTTAATGGAGATTAATTATGTGGCTAGTAATATATAGCTTTAAACATTTTTTTGAGCCCTACGTCCATGTCTCTCTACTTATTCTCTCTGTTTATCCAAACTTATCAATTTCTTAAGGATTAATGAATATACTACTAATTTTAATATTTTAAGGTAATACTTGTAAGCAGTAAGCACACATATGTTAGAGGAACATGTAAATAGCTCACACCGAACTACCTCAAATTAAGATTTAGTTATATTGGTACTTCATTTGTAAGAAAATAATTTTAAAATTATAATGTTATAAACTATGTGATTTCTTTCATCTTTTGGTAAATATATTTTATTAGTTTTGGGACCAAATTTTAAATTTTAGAGAGGGCCTTCAAAATGTCGACCCCGATACCAAACAAGAAACCAAGATGACTACTAGGAACAGGGTTTGTTCCCGACTCTTATGTAACTCCAAACCAAACATATAACCTCTTGAAGAAATTATAGCACCATCCTTTCGTAACCAATTTTGTTTTACAACTCCCACTAAGAAAATAATTCACATCGGTATCATTTTAATTTATACTCGCTCCATCCCCAAAAGGCAGTCATGTTGTACGAGTCAAAGTATTTACGATTGTAGTTTTACGTGCTTGTAACTTCTTTGAATTGTGCTATAAATATATCTTTGTTTAGAAATGAAATTACTTTGCACCAACATACCAAACACGAAAGTGAAAACAAATTTTTTTTTTTTTGGGATGGAGAGAGTACATTGTTCTGGATTTCGTCGAACATAGGACAACAACTAAATTACACAGCTTTCTTATTGATTAAAGGATTTTTATTTCAATACCCTGCGACAGTTTCCTTCAAGTTGCTGCAAAGTACGTTGTTTAGCAGCTTTTTCCTCCCTTATACCCATCATATCCAACTCTTCCTCGATCGGGTAACTACGAGGATCAACAATAATTTTCTTAAGCGAAACCGCATTCTCCAAGAAGAACGTGAGAAGTTCAAGATCACAGCTCCTACCATAATACCCACCCCATTCCACCTCCTCAATGTGTTGATGCTGAAATTTCTCCACCCTCCTGATTTCCCTTTCTCCAATAGTTGGAGATATCCATAGTGCCTGCAGAGGAATAAAAAAGTGCATTCATATACATTCATCAACTTCAGTTCTATTACCGTCACTCGTGGTAATCCATCTCAATAGTTTTTAACTTCAAATCTCCTAATTCATGTTAGTTAAAAGTAACGTGACAAACATCAACATAAATGCATTCAACTATTTCCAGAAAAATACCATCATCAGATCATGATCCAGTAAGAAATTAGCTACACTACAATAAATAAAAACAGAAAAACAACTGCAAATAATCTTATACCTAAGTCATTTTCCTTCAGTTGAAGATTTGTGTGATCCTACTCCAACCCTACCCCATTCAAAAACAAATACAATACTCAACACGGCATGAATATTTACGTATATACTTAAATGAGACTATTAATATTTTTTGAACTGGTTTCTTAGTTACCTATCTGGCCATCCTTTTCTTTATGTCAGCCTGCTAATTAGTATATTATTCTCGAGTCTAATAACATCTCTCTAAATAGGCAATCATAACACCAATATCATACAGGTTTTCCTTATTAACCATCAAAGTTTCTTAACTTTATGGTACAAAGTGGTCGGAAACTAAAACATTTGCACCCACCACCTCCTTCAAATACATTACGACCACCACATGTGTACTAATTCAAACCCTACAATCACCTCATTTGCCTCCACATACAACATCATATACTTATAAACATTAATTTCTACAAGGTCTTATCCAAGTTCACCCCATAATAAACCTTGAAAGGATTCCTAGAAAGCCCATCTTTGCAACTTCTGCAAAGATTGGAGCATCAACCATTTGAGTGTAGACCTGATTTTACATGTATCTATATTCACTGCCACTTTTAGAGTTTATTCGCATTCATTGCACATGGAGAAATAAGGAGCTCAGAGTCTTTTCAACACATTGTTCCAAAGATAGCTTCTGCTCTCCCACAAAGGCGTCAAGGTAATTTTTTGCTAGGTCACAGAATATTCGCTAGGTACAACGTTATCATTTGTTGCTCTTAGTAGATCTGTCGTGGGTGATGCCTGGGTGATGCCAAGATCCATTTCTGAGTTGTTCAGAGGGTGGTCTTTGCATAGGAATAGAAGAAAGAAGAGTCTCTGGAACGCTATTCCGTTGGCAGTCTGTTGGCAAGTCTGCTGGCATGTCTGGAAGGAAAGAAACAGCAGGGTATTCGATAACACCCTTCGATAACGTTGAGTCTGATATTTCTCTAGTCAAGGAGAATGTTTTAAGGACTCTTCGCTTTTGGTGCACAGAGGGTGATCTTAATTTAGGGGTTCTTTTGTAGAAATCTTGGAAAACTGTTAAGTTTAGTTTTTCTTTTGTCTAAGTTTTCTTTCTGTGTTCTAAGGATGTGTAACCTGTTTTGACACTTTGTTTATAATCCATTTTTACTCATCAAAAAAAAAAAAATTTACTCTGGCGAATCTCTCAGCCTCCTTTATTCAAACTTCGGTCTCTAATTCAAGGAAGAATTATGGAAATTGGTCTTAACTTGAACAGGCTAGTGGGCTGAGCCATGCAAAGGAGGGCAAGCCTGAGGAGTAATCGGAATGTTGGTGTAAAGAGCAAGAATTGATTTTTGGATAAGGTTGACAGGATCATGTGGCCAGCGAAACTGACAAGTTTGGGGATCTGGTCTCTGTGATGGATGTTGTGCAAATATGAGCTATGTTAAGTAATAGGATCACTGTTCATTGTATATACCACAAGTATTGATGGGCAAGCCCATAAACATGTAACAGACCAGTCATAGAGCATTTAGTATAGAGCATAGATAATTATCGTTTCATCCTGTTCTAGTATACTCTTCTGGATTGTGGCCTATGATAAATTGAGCGTGTAACTCATTATAGTCCTGTTTTGTATTCTAAAAGTTTCACAATATGTTGATGTTTATCCACATCATTGTTCGTGGCATATATCAGATCAAACATTACATGCAAAGTGTACTCCTCTTACCTAGTAATATTTCTGCAAAGCTAAGAACAGGGTTTGACACAGACAAAAAGTATCCCAATAACAAGAAAATTGATCTGTGTGGATAGTAAGTAAACACAATTCACAAGGTGCGATCTATAATCAGTTGCTTGTAAACGGATGAAACTTTTTCAAATTTGTGCTGGAAGATCAAAATTACGGTTTGAAACAAATAAGGCGGGAAAGTTCTAAAAGCAGTACATGAAGTAAGAACGATACCTGTAAAACAAATTTCTGCAAGAGCGGAGATGCCTTTATCAAGGGCGTGTAGCCAAGGAAGGAAAAATCACCAACCGCAAGTGATCCCAAGAACAACTTTTTAGATTGCTTAACTCAAAAGGCAAATTAAGCTCTTCAAATTCCTGAAGAAAGATGGGAGTAAGATACTGCAACTATAAAAGCTTTAAACTGAATACATTAAATTGTCATATCTAACCTCATTATCACAAGTTTCAAGTCTAAGAGTTTCTAGCTGAGAGAGGCAGCAAGAGAGTTGTGTAAACACTTGTTCAAGGACCGACAAGCCGGACTACCAATAGTTAGCTCGATAAGCATTGGAGCATCTCGAAGAACCCATCTTATTTCACGTCCTCTATATATTAAAGTAACAAGATTTGTATTGCAGATCTCAACAGATGTTATGTGATCACAGTAGGAAATCTCAAGGTACTTCAAGACAAGGGATGGGTCGTGAACTTTGAAACTTACAAGTCCTACAGAGTAGGTAACGGAGAGTTTTTCAAGAGAAGGGCAACTAGATAAAAGCCCTCAAGAACTTCCCCAGTAACATAAACGCGCTTTAGACACAGCACCTTAAGGGACACAAAGCCAACAGAGGTCCCATTAGTCCGACCCAACATTCCATATGACAGCTTATAATGCTTACTATCAAAATCACGGAACCTTTCCAATCCCACAGCAAATCAAAGTCCAACTTAAGCCTTTGAACTCGCTTTGCAAATGCAAACTTGAGCCAATTATCAATTCTGCGACTGAAATTTTCATTTAAATCAAAAGAAACACTGAACTCCTCCAATGTAGATGACTTGTGCAACCTCAGAACCTGATTCACCCCTTTGACAAACCTATTACAACGCTTTTTCACCTTGTATGCTTCATTTCTTTGCCTCCAGTCCTTGGCAACAAATTCAAGGCGGCTAGTAAATGCCCACATGTGCCTCCATCTTCTTGAAAGGATACTAGTCACCACTGAATCTTTTAGGCTCAAAAATGATAGTATTAGAATGATAATATCATCCGGTAAGAGACTAATCCGATCTTCCGAGTAATTGCCACCCTAATTTAAAAGGAAAATAAAAATCATAATATTACATACATCTTTGCACAAGCAAACAATGAATATCTTCAGGCTCTCAGTCACTTGAGACAATGACAAATAGATGAAACTACCAAATTAAGCATTTCTCGAGAGGAAAAGTGGAAACTTGCTCGTACGTTTCAGGTATTCACCTTAAGTTTAGAGCACTGTCGGATCCTTTTTGCCGCCATTGAATTTCTTAGCATCTTTAAAGCTTTTGTCCCGGCTGCATAATTTGAAAACATTAAAATTCAATCTTTTGACAGCGGATGAGCCCTGTTCTTGAGAATAAAATAAAACAAAAATAAATTGGAAGCAGCGTTGAGCTGAAAATTCACATACCTTTGAGATAAGGATTAATTAACAATGCCTACAAATAAATATGAAAATTAATAATTTAACGAGGCCTATATTACAATTACAACAACCAATCCTCCTCCTTCGTTATTGAGCCTTCTGCTACGGAGAAAGAAAAGACAAACATGAATAAGATTATAACAAAAATCACAATCACAATCACAATCACAATCACAAACAAATGATGCTTGAGTTGATTCTTGAGAAATCCGAGTACCTGTACCTATGACACCGCTGACGTAAACGAAAAAGGAGCCTTCTTTCCCAGATCCAGTCCTGCTATGTTTTAGGTTTTAGGCATATACTACACTATTGATTTAAGCCGCGTCAGCATGATACAAGCATCTACACCGCTGACACCCTATAACACAGTGACTTATGGCCAGTCAATTGGGTCGATCGGGTTAGGTTAGGCTGAATAACGGATTGATTTGGGTCAGAACTCATCGTAACTTAGAACCAATTCGGATCAGACATGTCGGGTAAATATCAGGTCAAATTTTTTTCTTTGCTTATTTTTAGATAAATTACAAATAACACCCCTCAATTATGGGTTGTGTTCGAATTTCTTTCCTCAACTACCAATTGAAGCAATGTACCTCCCTCAACTATAATATTTTCCTTAATCACATTTTCTGTTAGGTACTGTCATTTGAGTTGACGTAAAATGTTCACTCAAGAGTTAAGACTCATGCGACTATCTTTAAGTATTTTTTTTAATAATAAAGCCCTATTAATGTTTTAATTAACTATTTTACCCTTATTGCTTTAAAACCTTCTTTGTACAAAAAGATTGTCAAAAAAGTAATTGATTATCATTCTTTTGAATATTATTGTAAAAATAATAAGTACAGATGGTCATGTGAGTATTAGATGGGCAAATTCCGTCAATTCAAACGGTATTGCCAAAATAAAAGGTGCAATTTAAGAAAATGTTATAGTTTAGGGGGCACATTGTTTCAATTAGTAGTTGAGGGAGGTAACTCAAACTTGACTGATAGTTGCGAGGGATTCTTTGTAATTTACCCTTTATATTTTTTATTTTAGATTTGCACTTTGCCAAAACAGACTACCAATTGAAGCAATGTACCTCCCTCAACTATAATATTTTCCTTAATCACATTTTCTGTTAGGTACTGTCATTTGAGTTGACGTAAAATGTTCACTCAAGAGTTAAGACTCATGCGACTATCTTTAAGTATTTTTTTTAATAATAAAGCCCTATTAATGTTTTAATTAACTATTTTACCCTTATTGCTTTAAAACCTTCTTTGTACAAAAAGATTGTCAAAAAAGTAATTGATTATCATTCTTTTGAATATTATTGTAAAAATAATAAGTACAGATGGTCATGTGAGTATTAGATGGGCAAATTCCGTCAATTCAAACGGTATTGCCAAAATAGAAGGTGTAATTTAAGAAAATGTTATAGTTTAGGGGCACATTGTTTCAATTAGTAGTTGAGGAGGTAACTCAAACTTGACCTGATAGTTGCGAGGATTCTTTGTAATTTACCCTTTATATTTTTATTTTAGATTTGCACTTTGCCAAAACACTACCAATTGAAGCAATGTACCTCCTCAACTATAATATTTTCCTTAATCACATTTTCTCGTTAGACTGTCATTTGAGTTGACGTAAAATGTTCACTCAAGAGTTAAGACTCATGCGACTATCTTTAAGTTTTTTTAATAATAAAGCCCTATTAATGTTTTAATTAACTATTTTACCCTTATTGCTTTAAAACCTTCTTTGTACAAAAAGATTGTCAAAAAGTAATTGATTATCATTCTTTTGAATATTATTGTAAAAATAATAAGTACGATGGTCATGTGAGTATTAGATGGGCAAATTCCGTCAATTCAAACGGTATTGCCAAAATAGAAGGTGCAATTTAAGAAAATGTTATAGTTTAGGGGCACATTGTTTCAATTAGTAGTTGAGGAGGTAACTCAAACTTGACTGATAGTTGCTAGGGATTCTTTGTAATTTACCCTTTATATTTTTTATTTTAGATTTGCACTTTGCCAAACAGACTCATTTTTACTTTACATGATGTTTTTAAAAATTCACAAACTAAAAATAGAGCTATATATTAAATATTGATCCATTCACTAATATTTGAAGCAATATCTCAACAAGTTAAGGCAACTAACGTTGTCAACTACATGTTATTTTATGAGGTCAATATGTGAACGAGGGCTCTCATCCCTCGCCTATGTCTATGGTTGAAAGGAAGTAGAGTTTGAGTTCAAATCAAAAGGAGTGATCCTCTCTCGATATATATATATATATATATATATATATATGTCTTTTATCCTTTAGATGTTTTGGCCTTGGAACTCTTCCAGCTTCTTTGGTGCCGCATTCCTTTTCAAGTGGGAGTTGTCTCTCAAGCAACAAGCGAAAGGCCCCGAAAGGGGTAGAAGTCATGAGTCCACCATCAATTCGGGCAAAATCGTGCATGGTCGTAGTGATTAATTCTTCTTCTCCGTCTTTTGTTGAATCCAAGCAAAAGAAACACGAAGTTGAAAGGATGAACTTTCAAACATCTCAATCCTCAAATGAGACACACACACAATTGTGCACACTTTATCTAGATTGATGAGCTCCATCCACAATCCTACAAAGACCATAGTACGATATAATTATTTATATTATAAATATTACGATATATTATGTATTGGAAGACCAAATAATATTCTCTATGGGCATAATAGACTATTCACCCTTCATCTCGACTTGGAGAATAGAATGCCACCGAGATAGAGCAGTTGTAATTGTCCTAAACTAGCCTTGGTAGCTCAACGGGGACCCTCATGTGCTTCTCTAGTCCATCCAGAGATTTTAGTCTAAGAAATATCCCCCAATCAAACTAGCTAAGTGAGAGGGGATCATTGTTTCTCCTTCTATATGCACAATAAAACACAAATCATGAGAAGTAGACACGCTGGAAGATAATTTACCACTTGAATCGAAATGGCTGCATCTTACCTTGGGGAAACATTTGTAAACTTGCTTACAAATCATGCTCATCTCTATTAGTGCTGGAATTTTTGCAATAGACCAACTTCAAGTAGGCCACCTCCATGCATTTATAGGCTAGTGCAGAAGATCGCCATTTCTTTCCGAAAGGATGCATTGATACATAAAAAGAGTTCCAATACTATCACACGTGATGACTCCATGACACTGGACAACGTTTAAAGCATAATCGACAAATGCAGCCCAAGACATACATTCCAATTAATATGATTAAGTAGAATCTTTAATCAATTGTCTTCTAGTAATGAATACAAAAGTATCACTTAGTAAAGCTTCAAGTTAGGTATAAAATAACATAAGCTAATAAATTTACGACGTATTATAAAAAGCATTAAGATGTACATAAAGATAACAGAAGCTTCAAAACGATACAAGTAATACTAGATAAACCAACAAAGTACTAAAGCAACTATAGTGTCGCTTCATCGCTATAAAAGACTAAACAAAGCAAACCAAGACAAATAGTGAAGCAATATATATATATATATATATATATATATATATTGTTAATCATACAAAGAGCATGACATGCTATGGAAGGCAAAAGGGAAAAAGAAGTACATATTCCATAATATTTGAAGAGGTTTCACTTCCAAGCTTAAATTTGTCAAAGTCTTCGACAAGCGACTCTTTGTCTTCTCCATCCACATCAAATATCCCAGCTGTAATTTTTTTTATCAGCATAGAAGATCAAAATCAGAATAAATTGGTACAAACAAAATAAATGCTTAAACAATTTTTTTTCTTTTAAATGAGAGTCTCACCGTTTAACTAGTCTCGTGTACACAACAGATGTTATAGGAATACTAAAATTTTTGGGGGTCAAATTTACTAAATGAAGATTCTAGCCCTCTTTCCACAAATAGAAGTCCCTTGGTTATTTTCAATACTCCCTTCCATTTTAATATGGGTTGATAATGTTATAGGAATATGGAAACCTTGGAGTTTATCTGAAATATAACAGAAATCATGCAGGGTAAATACAGATCAGATCCTCTATTTCAAAATGGTGTTTCATCTCCTATTCCAACTGTTGGATGTGCACCACATGTGCATGTGAATAAACAACATTAATTACCCCGTAATTTTTTATGCACATGTGGCGCACATCTAACGGTTGGAATAGGAGATGGAACACCATTTTGGAATAGAGGATCCAATTTGGGGTAAATATCGGTTGGGATGTATGCCAAACATACTGAGAATTGTGTTGGTCAAGAAGGATTTGATCTTCATATTCATGTATGGACATATGATTTTTACAAATCAATGCACAGAAACAAGATCGAATGAAAAAGTGTAACATTGCCAACAAGCCATTTACGATTTGAAAGTGTTATCTAGCATATGTATCACTATACAAACAAATGAGACTACAACAAATAACCTCCTGTACGTACTATCGACAATAATCAAATCAACTCCGAAACTAGCCTTGTATCATTTAAAACTTCTGATGTGACGCACTTCAGCATTAATCCTTTAGTTTGTTTTAGCATAAAGAGGGTACTATGAATTTGTTTGAGCATAAAGGGGGTTGGGTTGGGTTGGGTTGGGTGGGTTCATGGGTAATAGGTTGAAATTGACTGGCCTATAACACACTATAAATATCTCGTTTTCAATTCAAGTTTTACTTTTTAAACACTTTAAAAAAGAATATACTTCAATAAGCATTCTCTATACAATTCTTTAAAATTTAAATTTCTCTCATTTTAACTAACAAACCTAACTACCATTTTATTTTTCCTTTTTTTATTTCTATTTTTCCACCGAATTAAATATTTTAAAATTTTAAATTTTATATTATACAAAAAAAAAATGTTGTATGTTTTAATAATTTCAATTACCTTTTCACTATTGATTTCTTTCCCTCATGGTGTGTTTTTGTCCATTAATTATTTCCTTCATGTTATGTATGCCATAAAGTAGCATCGAAGGGTGCTGCATACTTCATGCATTATGATAACCAAAAAATTCTTGGATGATTTTGAGAAAAATTTGTGTCCCGTATACAGACAATATTAAGATTTTGAAAAAATAAAAATATACATCAAATTTTTATTTGAAAAACAATTTGTTTGACTCAAAAAAATTAAATAGGAAAATTTATTTTAGAATATATTTTTATTATTCTTTTTTTTGGAAATCTCATATATTAAAGACACGAGACAAATAATTTTTTTGGGATAGAGAATAAGTTACTATTAATTTTAAATCACCCTCTAAGTTAAGAGTATGATTTAGATAATTTTAGATATAGAGGGTTGGGTTGGGGGTTCATTGTGGGCTTGAGGGATTAAAGTGGGATCTAAAAAACTCTAAAACTTGTTTTAGAGTGTTTGTAGCAACGTGGTTGCTCTGAGACTTGAGAAATTAAAATAAAGGCAATTTGGGTTAAATCGAAAGACTTGAGGGGGTCTTAGTGCAATTGTATAACTTCCTTCGCACATGAAGACTCTGAGATTAAATCGTGAACGTAAGATTTTAATAGATAGCAAAATTCTGACCTGTAATTAACTTGAGTCAATTGTACATGTGACACTCCATCTCTATTGTACTGTGTGTGTGTGTATATATATATATATATATATATATATATATATAGGTGGCGCTATTCTTACCCACAAAATTGCTCCGTACACCCCCCCTCCCTTTCTTTTAAAGAGTTGCTATTAATAACCAGCAACCTCTAACTACACCCATTTACTAAGAAAACTCCCATTATTTTCGACCTCTCAAAAAGCTACGTACACCCCCATAATTTTCAATTCTACCCTTCCTCATATTTTTCTCAAAATTAATTAACCCTACTAAGAGCATCCACAGCAGTGGCTCTCTAAATCACACTCTAAACACCTCATTTTCTGTTCCAGTTTTACTTTTTCAACACTCTAAAAAAAAATTTACTCCAACAAGCACCCTCTATACGACCCTCTAAAAATTTAATCTCTCTCATCTCAACTAACAAACCTAAACTACCATTATATTTTTCCTCTTTTATTTATATTTTTCCACCACAATTAAAATAAAATATTTTAAATTTTATATACTATGAAAAATATATTGTACTCTCTCCGTCCCTAAATTATTGTTTTGTTTGATCCGGCACATGGATTAAGAAAAAATAATTGACTTGATTATTAATATTGGTATAATATGTAGTTTCTTTTAATGCACATGTGTATATGGTTCATAATTAAAGTAGGGAGAAAAATAAGGGTAAAATAGTAAAAATGATCTCTAAACTATGAAATTTCAAACAAGACAATTATTTAAGGACGGATAAAAAAAAAGACAATTATTTTGGAACGGATAAAAAAATAAGACAATAATTTAATGAGAGAGGGTATATTTTAATAATTTCCATTCCAAAATATTAAACAAAAATATATTGTGCTCAAATAAAGTGAGGAAAATGTAGAGGATTTGAATCACTATTCATGTTAAAACTCACCTTATACTAGTTATAGAACTCGTGCTCGCACGGGTGCAATTTAACATTGAGATTAATCGATATATTTTAGGAGTACTTTTATAAAAATAAAATTATAATTGATATAGGCATTTGTTGACTTAATGTTTTAAAAAGTTAGGTTTTGTCAATATACGCAAATTGATGATCATTTTTAGTATAATACTTTCATTTTAGAATAAATATTTGTTATCGATTTGTATATGGGTATGAGTAAATCGTTATTTCTATATTTTTTTATTCCTAAAGTATCTTTCAATGATATCAAATTGTTGAATTATTTTTCATCTCGCCCTTAATAAAGATATTTTAGACATATACTTGAGAATTTTTACAAAATAGAAAATAAAATATTTACATTGTTATATATGCAGGATTTATAGTCTAGATTTCAATTAACATTTATGGAAATAGAAATTGGTTGGTTTATATTATAAACATAACCAAGAGAAAAAGTGATATACATCATTTAATCAAAAATCAAAACCAAATTTCCAAGGGAAAATCAATAAAATGAAAAAAATCAAGAGCACAAAAAAAAACAAAAATTTTAGTATAAATTATGTACCAAAATCAAAATAGAAATCGATACGTAAAACCAAGAGCAATATCAACCCCAAAAACATCGCCTAACCAAAACCAAAATACCAAAAAGTGAAAGATCGAGAAAATAAAAACAATAAAGATGTGCAAAATAAAAAGAAAAATTTTAAAATTGACATTGAACAATTCAACTACAACGAAACCCAAAAACATAAATCAGACCCAAATTTAAAATGGAAGCTAAAATCAAATATCATGAACTATATAAGTAAAGCGAATCCGATACACCATGATCCGGAGGAGAGAGAGAAACCATCATTTCTTCAGACAAATGATGTTTCACCTAACTTATTGTCTACAAAAGGGAAAAGTTATCTTGCAACCGAACGAATGGATTGATGGGCACATGCTTTATAAGTTTTACAATACCAATGGAGATATCTCAAAAAATTGAAGATCAAACCGTTTGGAATATAGAGTGGTAGGAACCATTGTGAAAAATAATTAATTTCATTACAAATATGTGGGAGTTACAAATAATGGAGCACTTAATGAAAAAGTAATTAGCAAGAAGTGAGTTACAAATCTCTCTCTCTCTCTCTATATATATATATATATATATATATTTATATATATATATATATATATATTAGAAAACCAACTTACCGATTTTAGAGAGAAAGTGAAATTAAATATGGTGGTTACGAAGTAGATATAACTATGGTTCATTTGAAATGAATTTCTTTTAAAAAATAATTAAATGTGTTTTTTTAGAAGAATTAAATGTGTTATTAATCACTTAAAAAAAAGGTTTTGAGCGAGCATTGTCATAGGGTAATAGTAATAGCTAATATTAATACTTATAAAATTAATATTATTGAATATATAATAGTAATACCTAATACTATTAATAGCTATTAATAATACTTATAAGATTAATATTATTGAATATCTAATAGTAATACCTAATACTATTATGTCGTAGTTATATACTACCTAATAATAATACCTATAAGATTAATATTATTAAATATCTAATAAGGTATAAATACTATATGTTAAACCTATTATTATTAGGTATAGTTATTAGCTAAGGATATACTATTAGTAATAATAATAGGGATTACCCTCAGTAATAATTTTAATAGGGATTATTACTCTCATATCATAACTATTATACTATTAGTAATTATAAAAGGGATTATAACTCTCGTATCATAGCTATTATACTATTAGTAATTATAATAGATGTTATTACTTTGATATCATATATATTATACTACTCCATTAGTAATTATAATAGAGATTATTATTTTTTTGATACCAAAATGAAGATGATTTATATATAGATACACGAAGAGACAAGTATTTGAATAAACCTGGATATCTTTTAAGTAGCCAATATCGGTTATAAAACCTCTTCATGCGAAAATCTTCTTCCCCATGATATATGTAGCATTTTAAATAAATACATAAAATATAAATGGTTGAGTTGGTCTAAGGTGCATGTTTTAATTTAAAAGGGTGTGGGTTCAAATCTCACTAACAACATTGTTTTATTTTCTAGCTTTTCATTTCCTTGCCAATAGCTAAAGTTCCTCTACTAATGTATTTGAAGAATGGTATATACCACAATATCATATCTATAGTACTTAGCTAAGACTATTAGCTAATGGTACCCTCCCTAGAATTTCAAAAGTCAAGCCATAAGAATGCATCTTTAACCAAAGGGGGTGAGGTGTCACATCCTTAGGCATCCTCACCAACTTTAAATATATATATATATATATATATATATAGATTTAGAGGACGATTTAATTGATTTTAGAGATAGATGGTGGACTAGAGGAATCATGTAGGATCAAGGGAGGGTAAAAATCTCTAAAATTATTTTTAAAGGAGCGGTGGGAGACTCCTACCGTGGACGCCCTAAGTACGCTCTCACCCTTCTCACATTGAAACACCCACCCCAAACATGCACTCTAATTCCTCTCCCGACAGACAAGAACACGGCAACGACAACATCCTTCCCGAACATATGGCAACGGCAATGTCAACAACAACCTTCTCTTCGCACGACAACTCACTACCGTAAAATTGGATTTACGTGACGGCCAAAAGCCATCGCCAATACTAAAATACCATCACCTTTACTTTATGCGATGGTCAAAACCATCGCTAGTTCTATCGCAAAGCCTTGTCGCTATAGCTTTAGGCGATTGTAATAACCATCGCCTTAGTTCATAAATTTTAGGCGATGGCATAAACAATCGCTAAACATAGAAAATAATATTTATTTATTTATTCAGAAAATTATAAAGCCATAGCATAAACCATTAATAGGCGAGTGTAAAAACCATCACGTTAGGTCTATATAAGTGATTGCCGAATCAATCGCCTTATCGACCATACACGATTGCTTTACCATCACCTAATTTAGACTAGGTGATTGCTTTGTCAATCACTTTAGCGATATTAGGCGATTGATTTTTCCATCACTTTATATTGCAAACGCGATTGCTTTAACCATCCTTTATCTAATATGTAATAGCTTTCACCATCTCTTTAGGGAGTCATAGGCGATTGTTTTTTATCGCATTATCATGTAATACGCGATTGCTATAGCCATCGCGTTATCTCAAAATACGCGATGTCCGTAGCCATCACTTTATCTCAAAAACGCGATTGCTTTGGTCATCACCGTATTCGATACACGACGCTTTAGCCATCACTTTATTCATGATATGCAATCATTGCCATCGTGTTAGCACCTAATATGCGATGGCTTTTGCAATATTAATGTCCTATAATAAGGATTTTGCTCCACCTAGATGGAAATCAATTATTTTCTAAAATATTATACACTTGAATAAACTTGTACTACTTTACCAAAAATATACACAATAATACTTCGAGTCAAGAGAATTATAAAATTTCATAATAAACAATAATGTCAAATAACGTCGCCTAACAAAAGAAGTAGTTGAATAAATGAACATCAATTTTTGTAAGCTTCCTTAAATCTAGACAAAAGTGGTAGCTCAAAAACAAACATTACGCTTCAAGTAGTACATGTCTTAATCAAAAGAGAAAACATAACTCGAAGAATAATTAGTCATCATCAAACTCGGATCTATTATCACCGTTGTCATCATTTTCATCACGATCGAGCCAAGGAAAGGTGATAAAGGATCATCTGGAACATCAAGCAGTGAAGCATTATCGTAGAACATGTGAAAGGAGGAGGAGTAGGAGGGGGCGAAGAGACAAGGGAGGAGGAGCGGCATGCCACATTTTTCAGCAAGTGCTTGCATGTATTGAGACATTGAAGAAAGTAAAGTACTCGCTCCGAGATATATGAATTCGATCGCAATAAAGCTATACAAGTTTGCTTCCTTTTAGCTTTCTTTTGGTTGTCTTTCTCTAACTTTTTCCATTTCCTAGAAGATTCCCGAGAATCAACATGTGTGTCGTATTCTCTCGAGACACCTGTCTTACTCCACCTTTCACCGGTCGTCCAATGAGCCTACCCTCGTCACACCCCAACACATTCCTGCCAAGCCTCCAAACCTTGATCCTCAATTGCATTCACAGTGCACCGGGGCTAATCCATATTTTTCACGTAATTTATTTGCATAATCCTCCTAAAAATTACAACACATGCATTTAATACCATGATGGATGATAACAAAAAATATGTTATTAATAGAACCAAAACAAACAACAAGGCATAAACAAAGCTAGAACAAACAACAGCAACAAAACAAACAACAAGAACAAAACAACAAAGAATGAAGTTGCGGCTAGTTTTTGAAATATAAACATCGTGACAACAAGAACACATCAGCAACTACAATATCAACAACAACGAACAACAAGAATCGAACAAACAATAGCAAGAACAACAGAGCAACCGAATGATGCCTTGAGATTGACCTAGCAATAGCAAAGAATAACAACATCAACAGAACAACATGTCAATCATTTTCTCTAACTCCCTCGTTTACTATAATACCCATAGTAAAGTATTTTTATGAGATTAACGATTGACCTAGCAACAAAGAAAGAACAATAGTAGCAAGCATTATTTTCTAAAATCATTACACACACACACACACATACACACACGACGTAATTTTTAAATATCCTCATGAATCTGTTCATGAAAAAATATATATGTATTCGGGTACTTACGCAAGGTGCGGATGCATCATTAGCATACATTTGGGTGCCATCCTCCTTTTCAACCATATGAGTGAAGCCAAATGTCTCAAATTGGGTTGGCGGACGTCCCAACTTATTAAACTGTACATGAAAATAATAAAACATCACAAGATTTAATGGAAAATTAGATTCATTAATATGTAATTATATCTAACAATGCCCACAAACATACTCATACTTCCACTATGAATAGGCTCAAGACGGTGAGGCTGTCCCGAGTTGACTACGGAGGCCGCGAGCTACCATCCATGTTTTCTTCCCTATTAGCATTTAATGATGACCGTTTCTTCTTACTTATACTCGTTCCTAACAAAGGTGTTGAAGTGAGATTAGTATACATTTTAAGAAGAAATTTATGGAAAATGATCACAATTCTACTCATACTCCCACCATGTATAGGCTCGGAACAATAGGTGCCTGGAATTAATCGCTCGAGGTTGCAAGCTTGCATCAATGTCTCCTTGTTGATTCGTATTCAATGATGAGAATTGCTTCCTAGCAGATGCACGAGTTCCACCTCTTGCCATTTCGAAAGAGGAGTAAATCAAAATCATTATCATTTCAAGAAGTTATTTAATTACATTATTAACTAAATGGACACTAAATAAAAAGTCACAAATACAACTAAAAGTATTACTAGACTATTTTAATAAAAATATTGAACCACTAAAAGACATTAAACAATTATTCATTATCAAATACTAGTGCTCAATTCTAAAGAAACAAACTTGAAGTACTTTATCAGTAATGTTAAAAAGAGTAGCTGGCCAATTAAAAAAAAAAAAAAGTAGCTGGTGATAAAGGGAAGACACAATCTCTAAAAAAAAAAAAAAAAGACACAATCTCTAAGAAGGCACAAGGGAAGACACAATCTCTATCTTAAAAGTAAAGCAAAACTGTGCTTTAGGAGTAAATAACTAAGTCAGCATGACAACAGAAACCATAATATTCATAGCAAACCAAACACCTAACCTCAATTTTCCTCATCTCGTCTTTTGACTTTGCTTTTTGATGGTTTTCATAGCAAAACTGTGCTTTAGGAGTAAAATCTTTATATAAAACAGAGGAAATAAAAAAACAAAAACAAAACAAATATATTGCAAATTTATTTAATATATTGGTGAAATAATACACAAAAAAAAATTGTCAAATCTTTAAAACTTGCACCAAAATTACTGCACGCTTCATGAACCCGGACTTGACTTGTGCATTGTTGGAAAAGTTATCTACCGTACAGGCTTTCATACTTACCCGTTGATCTGGTATACCTACTAACCTACCCATAAGTCTCAATACACAATCAAGAATTAGCACAAATGACTCAGTATGTACATGTGCAAAGTACTGTTTAGCTCACAAAGGGAGGACTATATATTATAAAATTCGAATGAACGAAAAAATTATCATTACTAAAAAGAAACGAGATAATTTGGATTTGTCACATAAAATTGTTATATGTTACATTTAGTTAATAGAAACAAAGAAAACAGATTAAATGACCTCCACACTTGAACATGTTTTTATCTATCTTATGGCTGAGTTTGGTGCTCTATAATGGAAACATATAACAAGTGTTTGCAATTTTTGAAGAAATGAAAGCATTGGGAACCAACAGAGATACTCTATCTCTCCCTGTCAAAAGTCGGAACTCTCCGAAAATTAAGCAGGTTAAGACTCGGTATGCCAGCCGATCAATTTCATCCGAGGTGATTAAGACTCGCAACGCCACTGGACCATTTTTATCATTTGATTCCCAGTCCCAACTAAACTAACGAACATCAGCAAAGAGTTCTACACAAGATATAACAACAGAGACTGGAAGGATGTCAACACTATAATAACTACACACACACACACCCCAAAAGGAGCAGAGGTCAAAGTGTGGGGATTGCTGCAAAGGAACTAACAAAGTTACAGCTTTCAAAATTCAGATACATAGACTCTCATAAAATTGTCACATAAAATTGTTATATGTTACATTTAGTTAATAGAAACAAAGAAAACAGATTAAATGACCTCCACACTTAAACATGTTTTTATCTATCTTCGTCACATTAGTATCATAACTTTCTTTTATTTCTTTTTTTTTTTTTGATGAGTAAATTAGCATCATAAGTTTGGCACTCAAGTGGGGTACAATTAACTATCATAGTCCTAGTTTTTCCAATACTTCAAATGGCCTATACTGGTATTTTAGTAGTATGACTTCCACTGTCCATGAAACATGACAATTCTGCACCATTCCTTGTTTATACCTTACCTAATGGACACTAGATATAATGCCAAACATTTACTGATAAACTTAAACATCAATAGAACAAACCAGGATGATCGGCTACAACTTTGACAACTATTCCTCTGTTCCAAATGTATGAAACTGTTCTGCTATAAGTTCATTTATTCATAAACATGCACACTTTTGTTCAATAATTTTCGTGCTCCACTGTTTCTCTCTCTCTCTCTCTCGATCATCGCAAGCATTTTAAATCGTTCTCCGACTGACTGATTTGCACTAAGATTAAAGCTAAAGAAACAAATACACACACACACGCACACACATACACGCAAAACAAAACATTGTTTCGTCCCCTTAGTGTAAATGCATCAAACACGTTATGGGCAAACAAAAAACCAGCAAATCGTAAGAAATTAATAGTATTTTATAAAAGATGTTTCCAATATTTCAAATATAATATTTTTGGTATTGGTATTGATGTAGTCAAATTTCTATATTCAATTGATTTATTAAAATATATAGATTCAAAACACACATAACCCAAGCACATATGAATAGTATGAATCGAGAGAGAGAGAGAGAGAGAGAGAGAGAGAGAGAGAGAGAGAGAGAGAGAGAGAGAGAGAGATTAGGATTGCAATTGAGAAGAACAAACCTGAGTGCTAAGTTGTATTTTCCGGATTGAAATCGTAGTACAAAATCTCCAATTAGGATCTTCAGAGAAACGGCGAGAGAAGAGAGAAACGGCGAGAGAAGAGAGTAAGGGTTACTTTTCTTTGGACGAAGTAATTTTTTTTTTTAAGTATTTTACTTTTTTATCCTCTAATTTCTAAAGGAGTTAAAGCGATAGCTAGCCTATCGCCCAAATTTTATTAATTAAAATTTTTTTCTTTCGTAAAATCCTTAAATTGCAATCGCCTATTTTTAAATACCATCGCCTTATTTTATTTTTTGCCGCTAACATTGTTTTTATTTCCCGCTCTATTAAAATAGGCTAGCGCAATGGCACTAGCGATTGCAAAACAGTTTCCTAAATATTTTGCGATGGGAAGAAAGGAATGGCAAAAGCAATCGCCATAGAAGTGATTAAGTGATGGTTTTAAAAGCCATCACAACAAACCATCGCATAAAAATAGTTTTCTAGTAGTGACTTCATCACCTTCCTCTTCTCCTACGTAGTCTAGCAACTTCAACATAAACAATGTCGGAAAGGAGCATAAGTATTCACATCTCTCATCTTTTCTTGCATTCTAGGTTTAAATGTTATATTTTTGTAATTTATATATTAAATTATTGTTAGGTTTAGTTACATTCCAATGTTTTCGCATTCTAGTGTTCAAATTTTGTGATTTAAAGCATTTTTTTTTTGGAAAAATAAGAATTTTTGAGCTAGTGATGTTCGGCACTACGTAGCCGAACCCCTTTAAAGGTGTTCAGCTAGGGAGTGTCGAACAGCCTTTTAGGGATTCGGGCAGAGGGAGTCGAACAATATTGAATTTTTTATTTTTTTTCTATTTACATTGTTGTTTGATTGGATTGATCTAATACTAATTTTGGATGTGCAAAACAAACATATAGTAGTAGAAGACCAACTACTTCAAACAAGAAACAAAGACAACTACAACAACAACAACAACTACAACTACAACAACAACAACAACAATAACAACAACAACAACAACAACAACAACAACACTCACCTCATGATTATGAGTATGAAAGAGGAAGCGGAGTTGAGGATAAGGAGGAGGAAGAAAAAGAGGCATTTGCCCCATTTCTTGGTGAGCCACAAGTTCCATCGTTGTTGACTACCTTCATGGATCATGTAGCGGCATCGATTTAGAATGGGGGAGAGCGAACGGTCTTGAAATGTTTCAATCACACTGCAAAGCTGGAAGAGTGGGTAATTCATGATAACGCTAGTGAACTAATAAAGAATCTTCTCAATAGCTCGAAGCTTATGGTGTCTATGGTCTTGTATGAAGAGGTGGACAAAATATTGGTATCGATTTTGGTGGAACGGTGGCATTCAGAGATGACTATTTTCCGCATGCCCTTCAAAGAGATGACAATCACACTCGATGATGTGTATTTTCTTACATGACTTTCAGTGACCGGATTCTAGTTGTTTTCAGGGCGGAGTGTGGTTACATTCCAATGTTTTTGCATTTTGGTATTCAAGTTTTGTGATTTAAAGCAATTTTTGTTGAAACAATCGGATTTTTTTGGTAAGTGATGTTCGGCACTGCGTAGTCGAACGCCCTTAAGGGTGTTCGACTAGGGGGTGTCGAGCATCCCTTTAGGGGTTCAGACAAGGGGTGCCGAACAGTATTGATTTTTTTTTCCTGTTTACCTTGTTGTTTGATTAGGTCGATCTAATACTGATTATGGATGTGTGCAGAACAAACATATACTAGGAGAAGACCTACTGTTTCAAACAGGAAACAAAGACAACAACAAGAACAACAACAATTACCACTACAAAAACAGCAATAACAAGAAGAACATCAACAACATTCTCCTCATGATTATGAGTATGAAATCGGAGGCGGTGTTGAGGATGAGGAGGAGGAAGAAGAGGCATTTGCCCCGTTTCCTGGTAGGGCACAAGTTCAGATGGAGCTTACTACTTTGTTGGCCTTCCTTGTGCAAACATTTGTTTGAACGAAGAAAGGTAAAAGAATCACCTCTTCATCCAAGTTCTTTGATAGTATATCTATCCTCTTCCTGAATTTCCAAGGCAAATTAGAAGACAAGGCCTGGAACTGGAACAGAGTTTACACTTCCAGGCAGCCATCATCCCCGACAGACAAACATGATCTCATAATTTTATTCAGTCAGCATAATTTCTAACTGTGGCTTTGGAATAGACATCTCACTACATTTACGTAGGGCGGGTATGGATAGATAGATTCTCATTTCTCATTCTCAACATTCATAAGCAAATTTCTATTATATATAGAAAGTAAAGTCAATCAGACCAAACAAGAAACCAAGATGACTACTAGGAACAGGGTTTGTTCCCGACTCTTATGTAACTCCAAACCAAACATATAACCTCTTGAAGAAATTATAGCACCATCCTTTCGTAACCAATTTTGTTTTACAACTCCCACTAAGAAAATAATTCACAATGGTATCATTTTAATTTAAACTCGCTCCATCCCTAAAAGGCAGTCACGTTGTATGAGTCAAAGTATTTACAATTGTAGTTTTACGTGCTTGTAACTTCTTTGAATTGCGCTATAAATATATCTTTGTTTAGAAATGAAATTACTTTGCACCAACATACCAAACACGAAAGTGAAACAAAAATTTTTTTTTGGGATGGAGAGAGTACATTGTTCTGGATTTCGCCAAACATAGGACAACAACTAAATTACACAGCTTTCTTATTGATTAAAGGATTTTTATTTCAATACCCTGTGACAGTTTCCCTTCAAGTTGCTGCAAAGTATGTTGTTTAGCAGTTTTTTCCTCCTTTACACCCATCATATCCAACTCTTCCTCGATCGGGTAACTACGAGGATCAACAATAATTTTCTTAAGCGAAACCGCATTCTCCAAGAAGAACGTGAGAAGTTCAAGATCACAACTCCTACCATTAGGGGTGTTCATCGGTTCAGTTTTCGGGTTGTTCGGTTCGATTTGTTCAGTTTTTGTTATTTCAACCATAAAACCAAAAACCAAACCAAAGCAAATAAAAAACCAAGAAACCAAACCAAATAAAAAACTAAGAAACCAAACCAAATTCGAATTCGATTTTCGGTTTTAACCAAACAAATGTTAAAAATACAATTCAATTCAAAGTTTAAATATTTATCATTTAAAAAATATCCAAAATAAAGATTAAAACTTTAACAAAATTACATAATATCCCTAAAAATGTAAGATTACATATACTTAATCACTCGAACTTGAAGGAAGTCTTAAATTCCACACATTAGTTGGCCTCTCTTGTCACCAAAGATCCACAAAATTTGTTTGAGTTGTCATTTGTATTATTTCTGCGACTCATTACAAGAACATTTAAATAAACAAGCAAATGTCAAAAAACATATTGAAAAAGAAACAATGAATTACATTGTTCAAACTTTATATAACTAATAATAATATATTTAATTTTATTATATTTTTTCTAATTCGGTTTTCGGTTTGGTTTTCGGTTTGAAAGGCAAAACCTAAAACCAAACCAAAAACCATATTAGAATTCGATTTTGAAACCAAACCAAATCAAAAACCAAATTCAAATTCGGTTTCGGGTTGTTCGGTTCAGATGATCGGTTTTTCGGTTTGGTTTTCGGATGAAACTAAATACTGAACACCCCTGCCTACCATAATACCCACCCCATTCCACCTCCTCAAATGTGTTGATGCTGAAATTTCTCCACCCTCCTGATTTCCCTTTCTCCAATAGTTGGAGATATCCACCGTGCCTGCAGAGGAATAAAAAAAGTGCATTCATATACATTCATCAACTCCAGTTCTATTATCGTCACTCGTGGTAATCCATCTCAATAGTTTTTAACTTCAAATCTCCTAACTCATGTTAGTTAAAAATAACGTGACAAACATCAACATAAATGCATTCAACTATTTCCAGAAAAAATACCATCATCAGATCATGATCCAGTAAGAAATTAGCTACACTACAATAAATAAAAACAGAAAAACAACTGCAAATAATCTTATACCTAAGTCGTTTTCCTTCAGTTGAAGATTTGTGTGATCCTACTCCAACCCTACCCCATTGAAAAACAAATACAATACTCAACACGGCATGAATATTTACGTATATACTTAAATGAGACTATTAATATTTTTTTGAACTGGTTTCTTAGTTACCTATTTGGCCATCCTATTCTTTATGTCAGCCTGCTAATTAGTATATTATTCTCGAGTCTAATAACATCTCTCTAAATAGGCAATCATAACACCAATATCATACAGGTTTTCTTTATTAACCATCAAAGTTTCTTAACTTTATGGTACAAAGTGGTCGGAAACTAAAACATTTGCACCCACCACCTCCTTCAAATACATTACGACCACCACATGTGTACTAATTCAAACCCTACAATCACCTCATTTGCCTCCACATACAACATCATATACTTATAAACATTAATTTCTACAAGTTCTTATCCAAGTTCACCCCATAACAAACCTTAAAAGGATTCCTAGAAAGCCCATCTTTGCAACTTCTGCAAAGATTGGAGCATCAACCATTTGAGTGTAGACCTGATTTTACATGTATCTATATTCACTGCCACTTTTAGAGTTTATTCGCATTCATTGCACATGGAGAAATAAGGAGCTCAGAGTCTTTTCAACACATTGTTCCGAAGATAGCTTCTGCTCTCCCACAAAGGCGTCAAGGTAATTTTTCGCTAGGTCACAGAAAATTCGCTAGGTCACAACGTTATCATTTGTTGCTCTTAGTAGATCTGTTGTGGGTGATGCCTGGGTGATGCCAAGATCCATTTCTGAGTTGTTCAGAGGGTGGTCTTTGCATAAGAATAGAAGAAAGAAGAGTCTCTGGAACGCTAATCCGTTGGCAGTCTGTTGGCAAGTCTGCTGGCATGTCTGGAAGGAAAGAAACAGCAGGGTATTCGATAACACCCTTCGATAACGTTGAGTCTGATATTTCTCTAGTCAAGGAGAATGTTTTAAGGACTCTTTGCTTTTGGTGCACAGAGGGTGATCTTAATTTAAGGGGTTCTTTTGTAGAAATCTTGGAAAACTGTTAAGTTTAGTTTTTTCTTGGCTTAAATACCAATTTGGTCACTCTACTTTCACCCAAAATTCATTAAGCTCACTGTACTTCTTTTTTTCACACTTTGATGACTCTACTTGTTCAGGAGAATCAATAAACTCACTCAATCAATTACCTTATTGATTGAAATATTCAAGTAGAGTAATTGAAGTCTGAAAAAAAGAAGTAAAGTGAGCTTATTAATTTTTTGAAAAAAGTAGAGTGACGAAATTGATATTTAAGCCTTTTTTCTTTTGTCTAAGTTTTCTTTCTGCGTTCTAAGGATGTGTAACCTGTTTTGACACTTTGTTTATAATGCATTTTTACTTATCAAAAAAAAAAATTTACTCTGGCGAGTCTCTCAGCCTCTTTTATTCAAACTTCGGTCTCTAATTCAAGGAAGAATTATGGAAATTGGTCTTAACTTGAACAGGCTAGTGGGCTGAGCCATGCAAAGGAGGGCAAGCCTGAGGAGTAATTGGAATGTTGGTGTAAAGAGCAAGAATTGATTTTTGGATAAGGTTGACAGGATCATGTGGCCAGCGAAACTGACAAGTTTGGGGATCTGGTCTCTGTGATGGATGTTGTGCAAATATGAGCTATGTTAAGTAATAGGATCACTGTTCATTGTATATACCACAAGTATTGATGGGCAAGCCCATAAACATGTTACAGACCGGTCATAGAGCATTTAGTATAGAGCATAGATAATTATCGTTTCATCTAGTTCTAGTACACTCTTCTGGATTGTGGCCTATGATAAATTGAGCGTGTAACTCATTATAGTCCTGTTTTGTATTCTAAAAGTTTCACAATATGTTGATGTTTATCCACATCATTGTTCGTGGCATATATCTGATCAAACATTACATGCAAAGTGTACTCCTCTTACCTCTTACCTAGTAATATTTCTGCAAAGCTAAGAACAGGGTTTGACATAGACAAAAAGTATCCCAATAACAAGAAATTTGATCTGTGTGGATAGTAAGTAAACACAATTCACAAGGTACGATCTATAATCAGTTGCTTGTAAAAGGATGAAACTTTTTTCAAATTTGTGCAGGAAGATCAAAATTACGGTTTAAAACAAATAAGGCGGGAAAGTTCTAAAAGCAGTACATGAAG
This sequence comes from Platycodon grandiflorus, assembly GCA_016624345.1. Classification (NCBI taxonomy): domain Eukaryota; kingdom Viridiplantae; phylum Streptophyta; class Magnoliopsida; order Asterales; family Campanulaceae; genus Platycodon; species Platycodon grandiflorus. The sequence continues at coordinate 13,677,567 of CM028362.1, read as the reverse complement.
TAAGAACGATACCTGTAAAACAAATTTCTGCAAGAGCGGAGATGCCTTTATCAAGGGCGTGTAGCCAAGGAAGGAAAAATCACCAACCGCAAGTGATCTCAAGAACAACTTTTTTAGATTGCTTAACTCAAAAGGCAAATTAAGCCTTTCAAATTCCTGAAAAAGATGGGAGTAAGATACCGCAACTATAAAAGCTTTAAACTGAATCCATTAAATTGTCACATCTAACCTCATTATCACAATTCACAAGTTTCAAGTCTAAGAGTTTCTAGCTGAGAGAGGCAGAAAGAGAGCTGTGTAAACACTTCGTTCAAGGACCGACAAGCCGGACTACCAATAGTTAGCTTGATAAGCATTGGAGCATCTCGAAGAACCCATCTTATTTCACGTCCTCTATATATTAAAGTAACAAGATATGTATTGCAGATCTCAACAGATGTTATGTAATCACAGTAGGAAATCTCAAGGTACTTCAAGACAAGGGATGGGTCGTGAACTTTGAAACTTACAAGTCCTACAGAGTAGGTGTTCGTCGGTTGGTTTAACCTAACCGTTTGTTTAATATCCGCAAGTGCACGGGCTATTGTAATATAGCGAATGCAAGTACGAGTCGATCCCACAGAGACAGGGTTTACTTAGGAATTTGTTTTTGTCTTTAGACTTATAGAATAGATTGGGAGAGATTGAGATTGGTTTTAAAAATGGGAAGAAACATATGCAACAAATATTTTTAATCGAAACTTAATATGACAACTTATGAGTAAATATCTACTTGTGTATCGTTCGTTTGGAAGTCCAGCTGGCATACATGATTTGAGTCGGCAATGCGACGACACATAGTCTTCGTGGTAAGCGATTGCTATGGGTCGCCTCATTGGTTCCCTTTCCTCCCCACTACTGGCCCTAGTGGGAAGTGGTCTCATTGTTATAAGCAATACGCGTAACTATGGCAACCAGTATTTTCCTCACTAAGTAAACGGTGAGAAGTAACGACAGTATTTTCTTCACTATGTAATCAAGTGAGAAGTAACAATGGTATCTTTCCTCGCTAAGTAGAATAGCAAGATGTAACGACAGTATGTTCAGTGTTCAGTCTGTTTCAAGCACGAGATCCTGTTCGGCAACAACGTGAGATGTGTAAAGCAACAGCAGCACAATCAACAGACAACAACCATATCCTTTTAAATGTGGTTATTTACGTGCACTATGTGATCATCACCGTGCTACGTGGTATATGTGATTTATGTGCCTATAATGTGGTATATGTTTACAGTTTGGTATACTATTAAATGATGCCATGTTACAGTTTTATGATTGAGCATTATGCATGTCATGTAGTTGCATTTAGCAGTGTTCTAAAAAGCGGGCTAGGCGCCCGCCTAGTCGCCGCCTAGGCGCTAATCGCCCCCCTAACGCTGAGAAATGGACCAAATTAGGCAATAAGGCGTTTTTTCAAAAAATCGCCGCCTAAACGGCCTAGGCGCCGACCAGTCGCCGCCCACGCCTAGATGTTTTGCAAAAAAAAAAAGATAAATTTGGTTTAGAATTAGAAGGGACTAGGGCTCGAATCAAAGAATGTCCTCTCTCGTGAGTCTCTTCATCTCCAAATCAAGCAATTAGAACAGATCAAAAGAGCACGCCGCCCGCCGCCTAACACTGACGCCGCTGTCGCCGTCCCGTGAAAAGAAAGAGTTGACAAGAAACCGAGTGTTATGGTTTTGTTTCGGGTGAGTAGTGTTTTGTAGAAGAAGGGAGTTTCTTTGGTAGGCGGAAGAGGTAGAGTCGTAGAGAAAGAGAGTTTGATTTACTGTAATTTTTTTTTTTTTGGTGAGAGTGAGTGAGAGGGGGAGAGAACTCGGTGGAGAGATAGAGGAGGAGAATGAGGGAGGATGAGGGGTAGGGTGCAAGTAAGTTTGTCTGGGAGAATGTGTGAGGTGTATAATTATTTTAAATTTGTTTGACTTTCTTGGCTTTGTTTTTGAAATTGGATTGGAAGGAAGAATTGGGAAGTGGGCAAGTGGCGGCCACATGTGGCTTTTATTTATTTTTCTGTTTTATTTACTTTTTTTTTTGTTCTTTTTTTAATAATAATAATAATACTTTCTTTATTTTTAAATTATTATTTAATTAGTACATGGATTAAGAAAAAAATTAAAAATTTATCTTTGATTCAATGAAAAATTAAAATTATTGTGTTGAATTTCTCTGTTGACATTATTTTTAGTGATTATTACTTTTAGTTTATTTAATTATATTTAGTTATTTACTATTATTGCAGCATGTATTGTATAAATTTATGGTGAAAATATATAATTATGCCTTGATTTCTAGGCCCCGCCTAGACCCCGCCTAGGCCCCGATTAGTCCTCTAGGCGCTAGGCCCTCCTCTGCCGCCTAGCATCCGCCTAACGATTTTTAGAACACTGATGACAAAACATTCTCGGAATTGGAAATCATACACATAAATTGTTCATCAAATAGTCATTGTCTTTGAGAATAAGGGTTTTCATAAAAATCAAGGATGATATGCTAGGCCTACACTACTTCGGGTTAAGACAATAGCGTTTGTATTCTTCACTAATTATGTCCTAACTTTTTGAGATTTCCGTTTATGGTACTCCCGCCCTGTCACAAACGGGCATTCCGGCTTATCTCTAGCTGACCATAATTAGTAAGAATCCATTAAGAACAAGAGTCAACATATTTTCCATTCAAGGAACACCCCTAGGCCGTTGAACTACTTTCGTGATCAATGGAACCTAGTTCCTTTATATGGTTCCGTCAACCGAGATTCACCGCTAGGTCCTTCTCTCAATTGACTGAATCATACAAGTTGGACGTCTCCAAAATGTAAGTCATTTAGAGATCGATATAAAGAAATTGTTTTAGATGAAGTTAAAGGACAAGACTTTCATATTTCAAGATGAACGTTTTATGTATTGAGTTTCCAACCCCAAGAACAAGGGGGATTACTCACTAGCCATGTAAAATAAACAAGCAATAATATAAAGGATAGAGTAAGAGAGACTTATTGTGAATAATAGAAGATGAAATGGCTGGAATAATACTTTGCTTTGATTGCTTGCTTTCCAAGGGGATCTTCAAGAGCGAATATGAACTTCAATCCTCAAAGATTTTTGGAATTCAATACAATGGGTGTTTGTGTCTAATTTCTGATGAAAATCCTACATATATTTCGTCTCTTAGACTGAGTACAGGGAGTCTATTTATAATGGGGAGGAAACTCTTCAAGAAGGTGCCTCCAAAAGGTGCCTTTTAAATCTGCAGATGCAATTTGCACGGCCGAGTCAAGGAAGTTGCACGGCCGTGCTCTTCTGGCGCCAAATTTGAATTTGATTTTTGACATCTTGCACGGCCGCTCCACCATAAGCTGTACGGCCGCTCCGAGGGGACACGGCCACTCTTCCTTCAAGACACGGCCACTCTAAGCTTTGAGACCAAAAATTGCCCAAAAATGGCTTTATGCACGGCCGCTCCCTTTTGGCTGCACGGCCGTGCTAACTGAATTTTGGTTTTGTGAGTTTGATTTGTTTGTTGCTCTGCCATGCCTTTGCATCAAAATTTGTCTAGGCATTCTTTGATCATAAAAAGGCTCCAAAACCTGTCTAAAATGTGTAAAACATACCAAGAGCGTAAAATCTAATAAATATGAAAAAAAGAACTAAAAATGTGTCTAAAATGAGATAAAAATGGTAATTAAACTGTGTAAAAGTATATAAAAAGTAGGGATAAATGACTATATAATAGTCACTTATCAAACTCCCCCACACTTAAGCTCTTGCTTGTCCCCAAGCAAGTTTAGGATAAAAAGAGGAAGAAAGAAAAAAAAGATTCCGGAATGATCCCTCAGAAAATAGTAGCAAGCCCTGATTGCCCTTTTTGGATATTGCCTTTTTATTTTTCCAGTCATATTTTGTATACCTTTAGAATTCATTAAAAAGAAACATTTAGGGGATACTTTAAAGAAATAACTTTTAAGACTATAGCCTAATATAGCATATATAGAATTTTGATCGAGTAATAGCATGGTTAGAAGGATAGACCTTTAGATCACTCACTTGATAAAAGAGAAGTCTTCACTCCTTAGAGTGGTTTTTCGAGAAGAATGAATCTATTACTTTAAAATGTACAAGGGGAAGTATAAATACTTATTCACAAACTAGAAGCTTTCATAAAATTGTATTGCATTTTTGAATCACAAGGGCGAAAAATGGAGGGTGATAGTGGAAAAATCTCATCAAGGTATTAGCAATTTTATCTTATTATTGTACGTGTTATAAAAAGGCCTTTGTAATTTTTGATCCTTTCAAGTAGAAAGCATAGTGGCTGCGAACCCCATGTTCCTAATACTCAGATCAAGAATACTTTGGATATTACTCCCGTTTGGCAAGGAAGCATCGTCGCAGCGAACGCCGTGCTCCGAGTTACTTAGGAAGTAATAAGTTTTTCTTTTTTGCCTTTAAGATTTGGTGACTGAGTCACTCTTTTAGCAATAAGATAAAAATTGTTTAACCTTGATTTGATTTAGTGGAAATGGAAGGATGGGATTTCGATGAAGGGGTGTGATTCAAGGGTGCATAACAAAATAGATGCTTCTAATAAGGGAATAAATATTAAGTAAAATTTTATATGTACATTTTTAAAGAAATATTTTCAAGAATTTTTTATAAGAATAACCAAGTGTATAAGAAGATTAATAAGGATTTCTTCTAATCAAATGCTTTTTCTTTGATAAAAACCCTATATTTTGCTATATTAACTTATGAGGCTTTTAATTTATTTCCTAAAAGTATCCCTATATTTTTCTTTTTATTAATTTCTAAGTTTATAGAAAGTATGAGAGGAAAGATAAAGGCATTATTATTTTTTTTTTTTTGGGCAAATAGCAAGCATAAGAAATATGGATCATCATAGGGATTTTTTTTTTTTATATATATGTGCATAAAATGAAAATGCAAATAAGGAAAGTTATACTAGAAAGCAAGAAAATCTACACTAAGAAAGCATGAAAATCTAAACTAAGAAAACATGAAAAATCTAATCTAAGAAAGCAATGTAAAAAGATAGATATACCCCCCCACACTTGAAATGAACATTGTCCTCAATGTTTCAAGGAACAATGTCAATTCTCGGGGGAGTAAAGAGAAACTTACCGAGATTGGGTGGTGGGTTCGTCTAGTGCTATGAATGAAACTTCTCCAATCGGGTCTCCGGTCATGTAGTGCTTTAACCTTTGACCGTTTACCGTGAACTCTCCTTGTGCATCGTTTCCAATTTTAATGGCTCCGTATGGATATACTTCACGAACTTGATATGGGCCCGTCCATCTTGATTTTAACTTACCTGGAAAAAGCCTTAAACGAGAGTTAAAAAGTAGTACCATGTCTCCTTCTTTGAAATCCTTTTTGATGATATGAGCATCATGCCATTTCTTCGTTTTTTCCTTGTATAACTTGGCGCTCTCGTATGCTTCATATCGGAGTTCCTCGAGCTCTTGTAACTGAAGTTTTCGCTTTTCACCGGCTTCTGCGAGGTCATAGTTTAGAGCTTTAATTGCCCAATAGGCTTTGTGTTCAAGCTCTACTGGTAAATGACATGGCTTCCCATACACCAAACGGAAAGGAGTTGTTCCGATGGGTGTTTTGTAAGCAGTTCGATAAGCCCACAAAGCATCATTCAATTTTATTGACCAATCCTTTCTTGAATTTATTACCGTTTTCTCCAAGATCCACTTTATTTCCCGGTTTGATACTTCCACTTGTCCGCTTGTTTGAGGATGATACCCGGTGCCCGTTTTATGATGGACTCCGTACTTTTTTAATAAAGCCTCGAACTGGCGGTGTGAAAAATGCGAACCACCATCACTTATGATAACTTTTGGAACCCCAAATCTTGGAAAAATTGTATCCTTGAAAAGCTTCATGACGACTTTTGAGTCATTTGTTGGAGATGCTATGGCTTCTACCCATTTTGAGACGTAGTCCACTGCTACTAGGATATAGTTATTGTTGAAGGATGTTGGAAATGGTCCCATGAAATCGATGCCCCATACGTCGAAGATTTCAACCTCTAAAATATTATTAAGAGGCATTTCATTTCTTCTCGAAATGTTGCCGGTTCTTTGGCAACGATCACAAGAAATAACGAAATGTCGAGAATCTTTGAAGAGTGTGGGCCAGAAGAAACCTGATTGAAGAACCTTGGCAGCGGTTTTGGCTATGCTTGCATGACCGCCATAAGGGGATGAATGACAATGATGAAGAATGTCATTGATTTCTTCATTGGGTACACACCGCCTAATGATCCCATCTGCGCAATGCTTAAAAAGGAGCGGATCTTCCCAAAAGTAATATTTAATTTCTGATAAGAATCTCTTCTTTTGTTGATAACTCATTTCTGGGAGGAGAATCTTACAAGCTAAGTAATTAACAATGTCCGCAAACCAGGGGGTTTCGACATTGTTAATAGCAAGAAGATGATCGTCCGGAAATGAGTCATCAATTGGAATGTCATCATTATTGGAAATTTCCAATTCCTTGGGAAGACGGGATAGATGATCTGCGACCAAATTTTCCGTTCCCTTTTTATCACGGATTTCTAAATCAAACTCTTGGAGGAGAAGGACCCACCTTATCAATCTTGGCTTTGCATCCTTCTTTGCCAGTAAGTATCTTATTGCTGCGTGATCCGTGTACACAATTACTTTCGATCCCACCAAATATGACCGAAACTTATCCATAGCAAATACTACGGCCAATAGTTCTTTTTCTGTGGTGGCGTAATTCATTTGTGCTTCATCTAGTGTTCGGCTAGCATAGTATATAGCATGTGTTTTCTTGTCTTTCCGCTGCCCTAGAACAGCTCCAACCGCAAAATCACTTGCATCGCACATTATTTCGAAAGGAGATCCCAATCGGTGGTTGTATGATAGGAGCGGACACCAAAGCTTCCTTCAACCTGTTGAATGCTTCAAGACAAGAGCTATCGAATACAAATGGAGCATCTTTCATTAGTAGATTAGTCAAAGGTTTAGAAATTTTTGAAAAATCCTTTATAAATCGCCGGTAAAAACCAGCGTGACCGAGAAAACTTCTTATTCCTTTAACATTAGTAGGCGGAGGTAATTTTTCAATAACCTCAATTTTCGCCTTATCTACTTCTATTCCCCTTTCGGACACCATATGTCCCAATACTATCCCTTCATTTACCATAAAGTGACATTTTTCCCAATTCAAAACGAGATTAACTTCTTCACAGCGTTGTAGGACTTTAGAAAGATTTTTCAAACATTCATCGAAAGAGTGTCCATAAACAGAGAAGTCATCCATAAAAACTTCCATTATATTTTCTATGTAATCGGAAAAAATGGACATCATACATCGCTGAAAAGTGGCGGGAGCATTACAAAGCCCGAAGGGCATTCTTCTATAAGCGAAGGTACCATAAGGACAAGTAAAAGTAGTTTTTTCCTGGTCGTCTGGGTGGATAGGGATTTGAAAGAATCCCGAATATCCGTCCAAATAACAAAAATAGGAATGCTTAGCCAACCTTTCTAGCATTTGTTCTATGAAGGGAAGGGGAAAATGATCCTTTCGGGTGGCCTTATTTAATTTTCTATAGTCTATACACATGCGCCAACCCGTGACAGTCTTTGTTGGGATTAATTCATCCTTATCATTTCGAATGACTGTCATTCCTCCCTTCTTAGGGACAACTTGCACGGGGCTTACCCATTTGCTATCCGCAATTGGATAGATGATGCCCGCATCAAGTAATTTAAGGACTTCCTTTTTAACTACTTCCTTCATGTTAGGATTGAGTCTTCTTTGATGCTCAATGGAGGGTTTATGATTTTCCTCTAAATCAATCCTATGCATGCAAATTTTTGGATGAATCCCTTTTAAGTCGTCTATTGAATATCCTATGGCTTTTTGATGCAATCTAAGCTCATTCAATAACTTCTCAGTTTCAAGTGGGCCTAGTTTAGCATTTATAATCACAGGATAAGTAGAGTTAGGTCCCAGAAATTCATACCTTAGATTTGTAGGAAGAGGTTTTAACTCAACTTGAGGTGCCCTAACCTCCTCATTTTTCTTTCCGTTGGAAGGCTCCGCTTTAGTTTCCAATTCTTCATAATCAGTGTTGCCACTAGACTTTGCTGCATGATTAGTATCCAAGAGCATAGTATAATATGCAATTTCATTATCGTCATCATCATGCAAAGTTCTTTCCCAATCTATAAGACTTTTTTCTAGCGGGTCTTTGGATTGGGGACTTTCTAATTCCTTGCTAATGGATTCTAGTACGTTAATGCCTAAGCAAGGGTTCTCGAGATCGGGATTTTTCATAAATTTAGACAAATTAAACTCTACTTTATCATTCCCTACATTTAAAGAGAGGTTACCATGTTTAACGTCTATAATTGCCCCAGCTGTGGCAAGGAATGGTCTACCCAGAATTACAGGAATATGATTATCCTCTTCCATCTCAAGAACTACGAAGTCAACCGGAATGATTAATTTCCCGATTTGGCAGGGGACATCTTCCATAATACCCACTGGATATTTTATGGAGCGATCCGCTAATTGCAGAGATATGGTTGTAGGTTTTAATTCCCCCACACCGACTCTTTTGCTAACTGAAAGTGGGATGAGGCTTACGCTAGCTCCAAGGTCTAGCATGGCATTATCTACATTAATTTTACCTATATTACAAGGAATAGAGAAAGTGTCGGGATCTTTTAATTTTGGAGGTAACCTTTTTTGTAAAACGGCACTTACTTCTTCTGTTAATGCAACGGTCTCATTTTCCTCTAGCTTCCTTTTGTTAGAAAGAATATCTTTTAGGAATTTAGCATAAGAAGGCATTTGTTGCAAAGCATCGGTAAAAGGTACATTAATGTAGATAGATTTTAAAACTTCCAAAAATTTTGCAAATTGTTTATCAAGCTTTGCCTTTACCAACCTTTGAGGGTAGGGTATTAGCGGATCAAAATTTCTAGTTACTTTAGGGGATTCTGTTCCTTTATCCACCTCATCATTAGTCTCAACTACAGGTGGGTTTTGACTAACACTTTCTTCAATGGGATTTCTAATATTATTTTTCTTAGGAAGAGAATCAATAAGCTCTTTCCCGCTTCTAGTAACTATCGCCTTAGCATGTTCAGTTAGCATTTTGTTATGGGCGGCTAAGTTATCAAATCTATCATTTAATAACTTGAAACATTCCCTAAACTCAGTATTAGTATTTTCTTGATCATTCTTGCTTTCAACTATAAAATCTATTAAAAGATCTAATTTTGATTTAGGGGGAGAATAAGTATTTGAAGTAGTATTGAAATTTCCCAATGTGAATCCCGGAGGTTGTGTTGATGGTTGCGGGTTTAGAACGTTGCTATTCTTATAGGAGAAGTTGGGGTGATTCCTCCATTCGGGATTGTATGTATTAGAATACACCCCTCCTTTTTGTCCAAAAGAATTTACAAAGTTCACTTGATCATTAGAACTAATGTCAAGTAACTCGCAATTTTCCGTACTATGTGAGTTAGACCCACATAGTTCACATAACACATTTATATTAGCCACGGGATTGACATTAAGATTTTCAAACTTTTTCAAAATCATGTCAACTTTAGAAGAGAGAAGAGTAACTGCATCAACATTATATTTACCGGGCGTACCTTGTTGTTGCTCCCTCTCATTTGACCATTGGTAATGGTTCAATGCAATATTCTCGATAAGGTCGTATGCCTCATCGACTCCCTTGTTCATCAATGCTCCTCCTGCAGCGGCATCAATGGTCTCTCTTGTCTTGAATATGAGACCGTTGTAGAAGGTGTGAACAATCAGCCACTTTTCGAGCCCGTGGTGGGGGCACATTCTGAGAAGCTCCTTGAATCGCTCCCATGCATCATACAAAGTCTCACTATTCGTTTGACAGAAGTTAGTGATCTTTGTGCGGATTTGGGCTGTTTTGCTTGGTGGGAAAAAACGCCTAAGGAATGTTTCTTGAATTTGGTCCCATGTTGTCAATGAATTTTGGGGGACCGAATTCAACCATTGCTTCGCCTTATCCTTAAGAGAGAAAGGAAAAAGGCGCATCCGTATTGCTTCCGGGGTAACATTCTGAATACGTGTGGTATCACAGTATTCCAAGAATGTTTGGATGTAGAGATGGGGATCTTCGAAAGCAGTGCCGCCATATTGGTTATTCATAACCATATGCAAGAGTTGCGGCTTTATCTCAAAGTGTGCCGCTCCGGCATTCGGCACAACTATAGGGGATCTAGTTCCTGGGGTGCTTGGATTCACAAAGTCCCGTAGGGTCCTAGTTTGTGCTTGTGGCTCTTCTTCCGCCATACGTTTGCTTAGTGTCTCCTTGAATTTTCTTAGTCTTTGGTGAAGGCTTCGTTCGGGTTCTGGATCAAAGTTGTCAAAGAACGTCTGAGCCCATTTCATACACTATAAGAGAAAAGAACACTCAAAAAGAGATTAAACGCAACAAATTATCGGAAGTAAAGACAAAACAAAATGAAAACAAAATAAAACAAAAAGTTTATGTAGTAAAGACAAAAACTAAAAAAGTAAACCGTTGTCCCCGGCAACGGCGCCAAAAACTTGTTCGTCGGTTGGTTTAACCTAACCGTTTGTTTAATATCCGCAAGTGCACGGGCTATTGTAATATAGCGAATGCAAGTACGAGTCGATCCCACAGAGACAGGGTTTACTTAGGAATTTGTTTTTGTCTTTAGACTTATAGAATAGATTGGGAGAGATTGAGATTGGTTTTAAAAATGGGAAGAAACATATGCAACAAATATTTTTAATCGAAACTTAATATGACAAAACATTCTCGGAATTGGAAATCATACACATAAATTGTTCATCAAATAGTCATTGTCTTTGAGAATAAGGGTTTTCATAAAAATCAAGGATGATATGCTAGGCCTACACTACTTCGGGTTAAGACAATAGCGTTTGTATTCTTCACTAATTATGTCCTAACTTTTTGAGATTTCCATTTATGGTACTCCCGCCCTGTCACAAACGGGCATTCCGGCTTATCTCTAGCTGACCATAATTAGTAAGAATCCATTAAGAACAAGAGTCAACATATTTTCCATTCAAGGAACACCCCTAGGCCGTTGAACTACTTTCGTGATCAATGGAACCTAGTTCCTTTATATGGTTCCGTCAACCGAGATTCACCGCTAGGTCCTTCTCTCAATTGACTGAATCATACAAGTTGGACGTCTCCAAAATGTAAGTCATTTAGAGATCGATATAAAGAAATTGTTTTAGATGAAGTTAAAGGACAAGACTTTCATATTTCAAGATGAACGTTTTATGTATTGAGTTTCCAACCCCAAGAACAAGGGGAATTACTCACTAGCCATGTAAAATAAACAAGCAATAATATAAAGGATAGAGTAAGAGAGACTTATTGTGAATAATAGAAGATGAAATGGCTGGAATAATACTTTGCTTTGATTGCTTGCTTTCCAAGGGGATCTTCAAGAGCGAATATGAACTTCAATCCTCAAAGATTTTTGGAATTCAATACAATGGGTGTTTGTGTCTAATTTCTAATAATTTCTGATGAAAATCCTACATATATTTCGTCTCTTAGACTGAGTACAGGGAGTCTATTTATAATGGGGAGGAAACTCTTCAAGAAGGTGCCTCCAAAAGGTGCCTTTTAAATCTGCAGATGCAATTTGCACGGCCGAGTCAAGGAAGTTGCACGGCCGTGCTCTTCTGGCGCCAAATTTGAATTTGATTTTTGACATCTTGCACGGCCGCTCCACCATAAGCTGCACGACCGCTCCGAGGGGACACGGCCACTCTTCCTTCAAGACACGGCCACTCTAAGCTTTGAGACCAAAAATTGCCCAAAAATGGCTTTATGCACGGCCGCCTTTTGGCTGCACGGCCGTGCTAACTGAATTTTGGTTTTGTGAGTTTGATTTGTTTGTTGCTCTGCCATGCCTTTGCATCAAAATTTACCTAGGCATTCTTTGATCATAAAAAGGCTCCAAAACCTGTCTAAAATGTGTAAAACATACCAAGAGCGTAAAATCTAATAAATATGAAAAAAAGAACTAAAAATGTGTCTAAAATGAGATGAAAATGGTAATTAAACTGTGTAAAAGTATATAAAAAGTAGGGATAAATGACTATATAATAGTCACTTATCAGTAGGTGACGGAGAGTTTTTCAAGAGAAGGGCAACTAGATAAAAAGCCCTCAAGAACTTCCCCAGTAATATCAACGCGCTTTAGACACAACACCTTAAGGGACACAAACATTCCATATGACAGCTTATAATACTTACTATCAAAATCACGGGAACCTTTCCAATCCCACAGCAAATCAAAGTCCAACTTAAGCCTTTGAACTCGCTTTGCAAATGCAAACTTGAGCCAATTATCGATTCTGCGACTGAAATTTTCATTTAAATCAAAAGAAACACTGAACTCCTCCAATGTAGATGACTTGTGCAACCTCAGAACCTGATTCACCCCTTTGACAATCCTATTACAACGCTTTTTCACCTTGTATGCTTCATTTCTTTGCCTTCAGTCCTTGGCAACAAATTCAAGGCGGCTAGTAAATGCCCACATGTGCCTCCATCTTCTTGAAAGGATACTAGTCACCACTGAATCTTTTAGGCTCAAAAATGATAGTATTAGAATGATAATATCATTCGGTAAAAGACTAATCCGATCTTCCGAATAATTGCCACCCTAATTTAAAAGGAAAATAAAAATCATAATATTACATACATCTTTGCACAAGCAAACAATGAATATCTTCAGGCTCTCAGTCACTTGAGACATTGACAAATAGATGAAACTACCAAATTAAGTATTTCTCGAGAGGAAAATTGGAAACTTGCTCGTACGTTTCAGGTATTCACCTTAAGTTTAGGGCACTGTCGGATCCTTTTTGCCGCCATTGAATTTCTTAGCATCTTTAAAGCTTTTGTCAGGGCTGCATAATTTGAAAACATAAAAATTCAATCTTTTGACAGCGGATGAGCCCTATTCTTGAGAATAAAATAAAACAAAAATAAGGTTTAATTATCAATTTGGTCACCGTACTTTTCAAATTTTTTTAGTAAGCTCACTCTACTTATTTTTTCTACTAATTAATCACTGTATTTGGCATTTTGAGTCACGTTCATCATTCCGTCCAATTTCGTGGATGGAACTCTCAAATTTTTTCTAAAAACCTGAAAGTGCCCTTATTCAATTTCGTGACCTACAAGTGGTGACCTTTGAAGCAGCAGACTTGGTCGTTAGCCATTTCCCTCTTCATTCACAGTAAATCAAGAGGAAGCAGCCATTGAAGTTGAAGGAGATCGAAGCTGAAGCAGCCATTGAAGCTGAAGGAAATCGAATCCAGCCAAGCTTCATCTATTCCAAGTATTTTCTTAAATTGAAGCACATCAAAATGCAAGGAAGCTCAAATTCCATTTCAAGTAAATCAAGAGGAATTCGATCTCTTTCACCTGATTTGATTGAAGAAAGGTTTTGTTTGTGTGGTATTAGGGCTCGAATGTGGACATCATGGACTGATGAGCATCTGAATATGAGATTTTTTGGATGCGCAAACTGGAAGGTATGCGATTTGGTTCGAAGCAATGAAATCAAAATTAGGTTTTTAATCAACTCAAAAAATTAGAATTTGGGGCCTTCTTCCTGTTTAATTTCTGTTATTCTTTAATTAGTGGCTTTAAAATTGTGAAATTTGCCTAAATTTCTATAAATTTCTCTGATGGTTCATTTCTTGTTTAATTTCTACTTTTTTTTAATGTTTAATTTTTTTCATTGGTGATGGCTTAATTTCTGTTATTTTTCAATTAGTGGCTTTAAAATTGTGAAATTTGCCTAAATTTCTATAAATTTCTCTGATGGTTCATTTCTTGTTTAATTTCTACTTTTTGTTATGTTTAATTTCTGTCATTGGTGATGGTTTAATTTCTGTTATTTTTCAATTAGTGGCTTTAAAATTTTGAAATTTGCCTAAATTTCTATAAATTTCTCTGATGGTTCATTTCCATTACAAAAATTTTAAAATTTTGAAATTTTGATATATTTTGTGAATTGGTAACAGGATGATGAAAATAAGTGCAACTTCTTTGCTTGGTATGATCCTCCAATGATTGAAAGAGCAAGAGATCTGCTCAATGTGTTCAAGAACAAAGAGGTTGAGATCAAGACAATGTCAACCAAGCTTGCAAGTACAAAAATGAAGAATTCAAATTTGAAAAAGGAGGTTTGTATATTGAAGGAAGAGATTGCTATCTTGAAAACAAAGTTAGGTGCAAATGGTTGGAAGGACAAGATGATTATTGTACTTGTTGTCATTGTAAGTAGCCTCTTAATGTACAAGAATGCCAAACTCACTCACCAATTTATGTTGCCTTAGGTTGTGATGTAATTGTAGTTTTTGGACATGGCCATAATGTTTTGGTTGGTTAATGATGGTTGTAATATTATGTAGTATATGATGGGACAGTTGTGTAATGACATTTAAGTTAATGGAAATGGCATTAGAAATTAATTGACATGAACATGACATTTGTTGAATACTTAAGACCAATTGCAATGACCAAGTGAAAAGACCAATTGCAAGTACCAAAACAGAGCAAGTACCAAAACTAAATGAACAATTGGATAGTAATGGTTTAAGCAATTGGACAGTTGCAATGATCAATTGAAATGACCAATTGCAATGACCAATTGAAGTACTTCAAGTACCAAAACAGAACAAGTACCAAAACCCTTTGGTGAATTGGATAATGAACAAGAATCATCACAATGAACAACACTGAAGTACCAAAATATAGATATACATTGGCTACTTGCATAAAGTACTAACAATATTGAAGTTCTAGATACCATTCCATTACTAAAAAACATAATCTCAAATGTCTACACAATGTTCAATTAGATCAAAGATTGTCAAGCACCCCTTGATATACATTGGTTACCAAACACAAGTACCAAAGCATAGTCAATTGTTACCAAACATAAGTAGCAAAAACAGGGGTATAAGTTACCATCAACAAATACAAAAAAAAAAACCATAACAATCATGTCTAGACATTGTTCAATTACCAACCATAACCTAACATGTGAACACTTAATCAATCACAAATGTCTTTCCATTTAATTCTTTCCACATCTTCATCAGGTGGTTTAACATAGACCTCCGTGATTTTCTGGTCTTCTCCTGTTCTTGATGAGCTTTAACCTTCTTCATTTCTTCTCCTTTCTCAATTTTAATCTTCTTCAATGTAATTGGATTTGGAGGCATTTCTTGAGTCATCCTTTTCATTGGTTGTCCACTAGGTGCTTCACTTGACACTAGTTTAACTCCTGATGTTTCACTCCTAATTGTTGCCATCACACCACCTCTTTTGACTGGTGAACCCTTTGGTGAACTTCTGTAGCTTTGTTAGGTGGATTTAGTTGCAGTAGCAGATTGCTAGACATTCAATCACACAACAAACATTTCAATACATCTCAATGCAAAGAGTCCACTGCACATTGATATAGAAACATAATATACTACCTGAGTGGATTGGGATGGAATAGGTGCACTATATTGCACAATGCTATGACTTTTATTAATATCAGAAGCTAAGTCTGTGGTTTTCACCCCCTGTTGCAATGCATAGAGAGTAATTCAAATCAGAATATAATTAAGACTACATACTCATAAATAGAATGATTCATCCAAAATTAAATACAACCTGTGTGAATTGAGTTGCATCAGGTTGATTAAATTGCACATTGGTGGACTGCTTTGCAACTTGATTAAATTGTATTGCACATTGATGGACTTCTCCAGTTTGATTGCATTGCACATTGATGGATTGAGTTGCATCATGTTCATTAAATTCCACATTTGTTGATTGAGTTGTAGCAGGAGATTTAAACCACTGGATAGTAATAATCTGAGAACAATCATAAAAAATGGGGTTAAAACACAATCATAAAAAATGGTAACCAAAACATGCTCAAACAATTACCTGAGATGATTGAGTTGGAACAAGTGGAACTGATTGAGTTGGTTGATTGGACATTGGTTGATTGCATTGGACATTGGTTGATTGAGATGCGACCATGAGTTTAGGTTCACCCCCCTGTTGAATGCATAATGTGTCAATTATTTCAAAGTGTTTAGTTGACTTGAGAGTTCAATAAATACCACAATAAATTATGCTACCTCGGTTGCAGCAGCAGCAGCTAACTTAGCTTTGAGGCAACCCCTCTTGTTGTGGCCAATTGTGTTACAAAACTTGCATGTCATGACCCTTCCTTTTCTTGACTTGCCAAGTTTCTTTGGAGCACCTGTTGCAATACTAACAATTAAGAATATCATAATAATAAAAATTTGTAACCAGGGAATGGTCAAACAATTACCTGAATGAGCTTGACTTGGTTGATCATCCTTCTTTTCTTTATGTGGCTTCTTCATTCTACATCTTCTAGGTCTACCAGGCATTCTCCTAGGAGTAGCAATATGCAGAGGTGGTTTGCTAGACTTTGGCCATTGATCTTCACCACAGATTGGCCTTAGAGAATATTTGTATGATTTCAAAAATGTTGTCCTTAAATAACACTCATCCAAGAACTTCTCTGGCCTGTCACCTGTTTGGAGGATGGCTGCAATGGCATGTGTACATGGAATTCCACTAAGTTGCCATTTTCTGCAACTGCAAGCATGCTTCCCAATGTTGACCACATAACCCTCCTTTCTATACCCCACTTCAAACTCCCCATCACCATTACAAATTGAGCTCCAATACTTAACATTTTCTTTGTTTTTCTCCAAAATCTTTTTGATGGCTGGACAGTACTCATCATTTTGTTTCATCATCCACTCTCTTCTTTTCTCCAACCTAGACATCATATACAATCTTATTTCTTCTAACATGTAAATGATAGGCTTAACTCTAAACTCCACAATTGTCCCATTAAAAGCTTCTGCCATATTATTCTCAACATTGCCAACCTTCAAGTCTGTCCTAAAGAAAGCCCTGCAGAACTACCCAGGGTCTCTCTTCATAAACCCACGATATGCTTCCTCATCAATCTCTTTTAAGTGATCTAATTCCCTTTGAAACTGAGTCTCATTTGTTGCATAGACAATTGACCAAAAAGCCTTTCTCAGCTCACCACCCTTGAAATCTTTCTTCCAGTTGCTATAAATGTGTCTTGCACAATTTCTGTGCTCAACCCAAGGAAGAAGCTTATGTACAGCCTCCATAAGGCCTTTTTGTTGGTCAGTTATAACAGCCCATCCATCACCACTACCTAAATCTAAGTCATCCTTCAATAACTGAATGAACCATTTCCAAGAATTCTTGTTTTCAACCTGAACTACAGCCCATGCCACTGGATACATCTAATTGTTGGCATCCCTACCTATAGCAACCAATAATTCCCCTTTACAAATACCTTTTAAGAAACATCCATCTAGCCCAAGAACAGGCCTACACCCATTTAGAAACCCCTTCTTCAATGCCCCAAAACATATGTATATTTTGTGAAAATATTCTTGATTAATTGTTGGATGAACCCATGTGTCAATCTCAACAGTGGTGTCTTCATTACGACTTTTTAACTCTTTTCTGTAATCCCAGAGTTTGGCATAGTGGTCATGTAGGGATCCCAACTCTTCATGAAGCACCCTAGACCTAGCTCTAAGGCACATGATCGTACTCACATTCAATTGGTACATATCTATTACATCTTTTTTAAATTCTCTCAACTTCCATTTAGGGTGGCTGAAAATCTTTTGTTGATACATTTTTGCAAGCCATGCAACTGAACAACACCTACTCTTGAATCTCTTCCCACACTGATGGTTTGGAGTAATTGTTTTGATCTGAAAAGTTGTTTCATCACAAATAGTGCTTGCCCAAATTTTCCAAGTACAAACCTCAAAATTTATACACTTTATATGGACCCTTTTTTTGTCATTTACCAAGAACTTAATGTCATACCCATTCAAACATCCATAATCTCTGATTGCATTCCTAAGCTCCTGAACAGTAGAGAAAGTTTCATGCAAACTGAATTCCCTATTCTTCATATCATATTTAGGGTTAAACCTTGGGTATTTTGGTGTCACAATTCTCTGAACATGATCATTATCCTCATCCTCACTTCCACTATCAGAATCAGGGGGATAATTTGCATCTCTTTCCTCATACAACATTTCAGAAGCATTCTCTTGATCTGAATCAAGTGACTGGTTGTCATTCTCACCTCCCATTCTAGATGTACCTTCACTAAAATTATAAGAAAACCCTCTCCTTTTAATCCCAATAGACTGTGATGTGACATTACCCTTTTTCTTTAAGGCAATCAAATTCTTCCTAGCATTAAGTAACTCCTCATCATCATTAACATTTTCTAGGTCCTCATCAGTCAAGCTAACTTCTGAACCATCATCATCACTGCTAGATTCATCAAAAACTGCATACTCATAGTCACTATCTAATTCAAGTTCTTCTACCCTATCCTCATGTAAGATAAATAGCTCAACCTGACCTAAATGATTAGCTATTTGCAAGAGTCTATCCCAATCTTTAAGGGTATGCAATGCCCTAATCCTAGTGTCTCCAGGAGTGTCAATTGCTACACTATAGCATATTTCAGTCACATGAGGGTGTCCTAGTTCATTTACTACTCTACCCTTCAAGTTACCAAATGACATGTTTGATTGGTCTAACTCCCAGTATATTACCTTTCCCACATATCTATGTAGCTTTTCGTGGGCAAATTCACCCCCATAATGACACTTCACAGCTACTTTCAACATTTTCTGCATTTTAATAAGAAAAAAAGGGGTGGGGAACCATTATCAGACAAACAAAGGTAGTGGGGAAGGGGGACAACTAATTTAATGAAAACAAAGCAATGGAAGGTCAAACAGAATATTAAATTACTAGTGCGGGGACCATATCACAGAAGAACTTAAATAAAAACTTCACAGAATCGAGCATGATAAATTTAATTTATGTATTAAACCTTAAGTGTGTATCATCAATAACATAAATTAGGGTTTATTCAAAGAAGCCCTAATTTGTATACATGATAGTCAACTCAAATCAGTTAACAAGTGAACATGGAAATGAAGCTTGCCTTCAATGTCGTTTGATTTTAACCAGAACCATGCATTTCTCAGGATTATGAGTCTTCATCTTGGTTTTTGTCTTCGAAATCAAAAGCTAGTGATGAACACTCGCACTCTTACTCTCTCATTTTTCGTTTTTTGTGTTATGTCTGATGATGAATCTTTGGTATTGACTAAGTGTGAAAATTGGACCACGTGCACGACATGGGCATAGCTAAAGGGGCAGTAATGTCTTTTCATGCGATTCCGTCCATGGAATTAACGGCAGTTAGCCTGGGTGACCCTTTTGACTCAAAATGCCAAGTACAGTGATTAATTAGGAGAAAAAGTAAATAGAGTGAGCTTACTGAAAAAAGTTGAAAAGTACGGTGACCAAATTGATAATTAAACCTTTTTTATAATTATCCCCAAATTGCATGTGATTTGTACATGGCCAGTTAACGGCTAAGCAAGAATAGCGTATTTGGATCTAGGAGTAATGCTATGGGTACCTAAAGAGTACCAAATTTTTTACATTAAATGATGTGTCAGTTGATGTGGTAGCTGATGTGATGCATTAATTATGATTTTTAGTTTTGTTTTTTGTACCACATCAACTACCACATAAACTAACACATTATTTGATCTTTAGGTACCCATAACATTACTCGATCCAGATTTCCAACTTTTGAATATTGGAATAATGCTAGAAAGTCCTAAATTACGAGACCACCCGTGCATTTAAGCAAAATAATAATAATAATAATAATTTCCTTTGTATTTGCTTGTCTCAACTATTTTGAGTTGCGAGGAGCTCTTCTGTGTGTCTGCGGAGGATGAAACGATTCTTCCAACCGGTAAAGAAGGATGCTTCCTTTAAGAAACTCACTCTCTCTCCTCCTTACTCTGCCAAGGACGTTCCAGAAACCAAATTAGCTACTCCAAATGACGAGGACGACGACGACCACAATAACACCCAAAAGAAGGAGCCTTCGAAGTTCCTGACGTGGAACGCTAATAGCTTCCTTCTTCGCGTAAAAAACAACTGGCCTGAGTTCACCAAGTTCGTCGAGACTCTAGATCCTGATGTCATTGCTATACAGGTGATCCATCATGACTCCCTAAATAATTTTGAACTCCAATTGTTGTCTACATTCTATTTTATTTGTAATTTCATTGATGGGTTTTCACTGTTTAGACTTGAATTTGGTAGCTTGAATTGATTTTGGGGGTTCGTGAGTGCGTATATTTGGTTTGATTTTTACCAGGGTTTTGTAAAATCCCATTTCCCACTAACAATAAGGTACTAGCATATTTACATTATCTCTTAAAAGTGGGATGAAAGTAATCTTTTAAAAAAATCACATATTTAATACAATCCAGATCTAATTTACTTTACTTGTTTTGAGTCTAGTGACGAGATAGTTAGTAGTTCGAGGTTCACCTAGCACACTAATTGGGTGACGGTTTTTGATAGTACCACATTATCCTTAATGTGAATTGGTTGCTGTATAGGCATCGTATGTTGGCCTTCTGTATGTTTTGACCTCATGTTAGCTGCCTATATCTCTAAGTGAACATAAGAAAACTAGTAGTTAATAACCAAATGCAACATTATTGGAAAAGGGCGTGGGCAGAATCTGTTAATGGATATACAGAAACTGTTGGCATAGTTGATTGTGGCAAATAGTGTAACGAGACTAAAAAACCTAATCAACACTGCTAAAATGAAGTTTCTTTTTTGGAAGCTTCATTTCATGTTGTTTTGATGGTTGCTTTTCATTTGTGTTAATAGCGGGCGATTTTTGCGGTGTTGTAGAGTAAACACTTCACCTTGGCAATATCCTTCTAATGTTTATGATTTTATTTAACTTTGGCTTTCACGCAGAATCCTGGATGTGTGATTATACTGCTTTATCAAGAGTAGTGATTTTGAGTTAATAACTTTGAAAACTATGTTGGCTAGAATTCTCTAATGTTGCTGTGGTTGGTAGGAAGTAAGGATGCCTGCAGCTGGTTCTAAGGGTGCCCCTAAAAACCCAAGAGAGTTGAAGGACGATAACAGTTCTTCACGGGAAGAAAAGCAGGTAAAATGGTTCTGTTTAAGTTGCTTTTCCAAGAACAATAAGAAGGTAACGTAGAAAAAGTTTGTATATACATGCTGATTTCTGTTTCTATAAGTTACAGTCCACCTGAGCTCTCTGAATGTGAAATGTAAAAGTCACAAGAAACCTTAAAGGTTCTTTGTTCTTCAATTGATGCAGAAATGTGGTTGAAGCACTAAAGGGAGCAACCATGAAATGTGGCATATACAATAAGTTTAAAAAATGAGGGAAATACTAGCACAAATTCAGACACTATCCCCCCCCCCCCCAAAATAAAAAAATAAAAGAAAAGAAAGAAACCAAGAAAGAAAGAAGATTGCAACCAGTCTAACTGAAATTCGCTTTTGGTGCATGTTTTATTGGCTTCACTTCTGTATTTAGAACGATTTAGTTTGCATGCTGTTCTAAACGAGGAGGCGGAGCAAGGAGGAGTTTGCATTAAGTTGACAGCTAGCACCAGCTTTGTGCAGTGTCATTAATCTTAGAGTATCACCTTAGGATCTTAATGTACTCAAGTCACGGGCAACATATCGAATAGAATGGGGTTAAAGGAACTCTTGGCGTATTCCTTGATTTATGTTAATAATTTTGTTGGACCTTTTCACTTATGCCTAGTTGCATAATCGAGTGAAATATTACTGTGTGCTGCACGACTCCATAATACAGCTATCAATGAAAGTAAATGTGAAATTGCCCTGGATAATTGAAGCCAGCTTTTAATACTCAGATCAAGAAGCTAAATATAGAAGTGTAGTTGCATGTACAAAATGCACCATCTATTGTGAACTACTTCATGCTTGTTTATTACTTGTATGCTTGGCATCTGCTATCATCTTCTACATTTCTTCATAAGATAAAGTAATCCCTTCAAATCTTCAATATATCTTAAGGATGCTCCCAAAGAAAATATTAAGCATGTTTTATTGCCGTGTATGAATTATATCATGACTTGTGGCATTAAATTATTGAACAAAGGGTTTTGCACTTTCTTGGTCTTCTCCTTTATCCCAAATATAGAAGGCTTAATTGAACTTTATGTAAAGTGTCCGAAGGCTCAAAATTCTTATCTAACAGTGTTTTTTTCACTTTCTATTTTCTTCCTGATTTGTGCAGATTTTGTTGCGTGCCTTATCAGGTCCAACATTCAGAAATTATGACGTTTGGTGGTCTCTTTCAGATTCAAAGTATGCTGGAACTGCATTGTTCGTGAAAAAGTGTTTCCAACCAAAGAAGGTTTATTTTTCTCTTGACAGGGCAGGTATTCTACCAATCATTTATTGTTTTATGGATGATATCTTCTAATTCACTATGCTTGTCGCATATGTTACAGTGTTCTTAAGTTAGTTCAGCTGGTAGTGAGACCCATGGTAATTTTGACTGGTTACTAGTTTCAAGCTTTAAATGCGTTGAACTATGTAGAAGTGAGTGGGGGCAAGTAATGCCACTGTGATTTCCAAAATGTTGGTATAAATTGCATCTGTAGTGTTTGGTTTTCTTTTAGATATGATCCTCCGAACTTTGGAGAAGTAGATGTTCGTTTTTGATATGAAAATTACAGCACTGCAATGTAGTACTTGGCAAAAAAACTTTGCTTAAAGAGTTAATTAACAAAATATTCTTACTCGATTCGCCAAAACGAAAGCTGGATTTCTCTTTGTTTATGAATATCATCAATATATATAAAGAAATTTAAGTTATGAGGGAGAAGAAATAGAAAACTCCTGTAATTGGTGTCCATGTCAAATTGCTAGATACTTAGATTAGGGGTTTCTAGCATGGAAATGCCTTCCATTCAAAATAATGTTTCACCTCTTGATGACCTGCTTTTCCTTTTTCTGTGCTCGGGTTATAAGCCTTTGAAATTGTTCTAGGTGTATAATTTATGTTGATCTTCAAAGGATATTGCTGTCGTATAAGATATATGACCATTTACCGCCAGGGTTTCCTCATGCTTACATGGTATGAGATGATTGGTTTTTCATTTTCCCAGGGGTTTAGAAAGTTGTTGGTGCTAAGACTGTTGAAGACATTTTCATAATCCAATCATTAATTCATGCCTAGAAATAGAATAGTTATGAGGACCTGTCAGAACTCATTCAAGTAGTGCTAGTAACATGTGATTTTATCCGTCTGTCGATATACTTTCTTTAGCTTCTTTTTATCATGAGAATTTTATTTTGTATCCTCATTCAAGAAAATTTTAGAAAATAATAAAAAAATACGTATCCTTTTGAAAATTTTATGTGCTGAATGGTGATGATGGTTCAGGACGTAAAGATGCTTGAAAAAGATTTCTTCTTCTTTATTTTTCTGGCTGAAGCCATGTGATTGTGCTACTGCTTAGGGAGTGCATATATCGGGATTATTAACTTCAGTGGCCTGAAATGACAACAACTCAGCAGTAATTAGGTTCCGCATGTCAGCATGGGCTTCCTCTGTGGACCCTCGTAATAATTAGTTCTACATGTTGTGTAAAGAAACTAACAATTGCATGCTTTTGCAAATTGTATCAGATATTCGAATTGCCCATGACTGACTCATGTGGGCTGATTATCTATTCCGAGAAACCTTGTGATGATGATTTCCTGCCCTTGAAAAATTCTGATACCTTTCATTACAGTATTTTACGCTTTTAGATGTGTAGCAAGCCGGCCAACCAATTGATAATGCGTTTTTGTTCTTAGCTTCAATTTCAAAGCATGAACCTGATGGCCGGGTTATTTTAGCCGAATTTGAGTCATTTCGCGTCTTGAACACATATGTGCCCAACAATGGTTGGAAAGACGACGAAAATTCATTCCAGAGAAGAAGAAAGTGGGACAAAAGGATGCTAGAATTTGTTTCTCAAAATTCGGACAAACCCCTTATTTGGTGTGGCGATCTTAATGTAAGGTACCATTCTTTTTTATCTTCATCTTCTTGTTACTGTTTTTTTTCCCTCATGCCTATGTTGTCAGCATGTTACTTTCCAAGATTACACTGCTATGTTTTGTAGTAAATTCTGTTTCTTTATCAGCAATTGCATATGAGTGTTTTTCTTGAGTAATCCAATGCTGGAATTTGTTGGTTGAGGTACAGTATTTAAGTGAAGGATATCTGTTGTAATTGGTTTAAATGTTTTCATTTTTTCCCAATACATTACTCTCTGAGTCATCTCTTGATAGTTTATTCCTTTTCACAGAATGGTAGTGAGCACTGAATGCTGGTTTCTGTTGTAAGTTGTCTTTATCGGTTAGGGTATATATCAAGTTTAACAGCTCTTGGAATTGTGGTTAGGGTACCTTTCGATTTTCTTCTACCTATATTTGGATTGGCAGCCAAAAAGTGATTTTTGGAGATGGAGTATTGAGAAAAAAGAAGTTACCTTGACTTGACATTGAATAAAATTTGCGGTTATTTAGCTTCGAGAGACTTGTTTCATGGCTTCCTTTATTTTTTATTTGTGGTATCCATAATTTGTTTTACTCTGTTTATAAAGTTATTTTCTCTCTGTCTCCTACAGCCATGAAGAGATTGATGTGAGTCATCCAGAATTTTTCAGCACTGCAAAGCTCAATGGTTACATTCCTCCAAATAAAGAGGTCATTCATTAATGTTACTGCTTGTATGAGTGCACTTTTACACTTCCTCTTGCTTTCGAACAAATACATGGTTTTTCTAAGTACTACTAGTAATACCTCATTTCTAGAAACTAGGAACTTGAGTAGGATGCTTTGTTGGGATCTGTTCTCTTCTCCTGTAGAAAATGAATGTATGCGTTGTATTTGAGGACATCTAAATGTAAAATCTATAAATCTTGATTTGACCAGGTGCCAGAATAATGATATTCGTATGGGTACCTACATCGAAACCCGGAAGAGCAACACATATTATGAAGCCATATCCCAAATAGGGTTCATTGATTATATTTATACCTACCAATATACACACACAACTAGACGTTGACCCCCTGGACTGCTATCATACACAACTTACAGCACTCCCCCTCAAGCTGGATCATAAATATCACACATGCTCAGCCTCATACAAATTTGATGAAATCTGGGGCCATTTAATACTTTTGTGAACTGCTAGCTGATCCCCGGATATAACATAACCGATAGAAATGAGGTTTTGCTGGATTTCCCTCAGAACGAAATGGCACTCAACCTCAATATGCTTTGTCATCTCAGAACACAGGATTAGATGCAATATGAGTAGCTGCCTGGTTATCACACCATTATTATCTAAGGTTATCTATCTTCTAACCTTACCCTCCATCCCATTTTTGGCTAGTAGCGTTTAGAACACTCTTATACTTGGTTGTGAATTGTACCATAATTGCATGTATAGCACAATGAGGCACTTTAATATCTTTGACGCATATAAACTTGTCTCAGAACATACTCTAAGCACTTATGATAATCTGTAATTTACAAGCTGACTTTCATTACTAACCATGTGTAGGACTGTGGGCAGCCTGGGTTCACCCTGTCTGAAAGGAAGCGTTTCAGTTTAATTCTGAAAGAGTACGTTCAGTCTTTTAGCACTGTTTTCTTTTAATTCTTTATTCTTTTTGTGCATCTAGATTTCAAGAGTGTAGAAGAAACATGAATTGATGCTTTTAAAATGTGAGGCAGCCCCTAGTAGGTCCCCTACCATCAGTTTATATTTCATTTGACTTCAATTTATGTGAAACGCGGTTTCAAGTTTGTCCGTTTATTTTTTTTATCTGGTCAACCATACTATCATGACACACTCTCTCTCTCTCTCTCTCTCTCTATATATATATATATATATATATATATATATATAATATATATAATATATATATATATAATATATATATATATATATATATGTTTGTTTTGATTGTGAATTCATCACAAACCACTTAGCATATAACGTGCTGGAACCCAGAATAGTTGTGCGCATGGCTTGGTAGTCTCTCCCTATTTCTTCTTTTAGAGAGCACGTAACACAGCCTGCAGAAGATGTGTGAATGCGAGCGTTTAGGTGATTTTGTCATGAGCGAGTTTATTGCTTTCTCATTTGGACTGTTGAGCATGAAGATCGACGCTTTAAAGCAGGAAGATTACTAATAAAGAAATGACTCTTTAATCTGTTCCTTGTTATTCAAATTATGTTCATTCTTTCTTTCTTTGTGGGGTTGGGGGGGGATTGTTGGAGAATATTTGATGTTATCCGTGCATTATTTGAGTCCGTAAGTTTGTGTCACTGTCATTTGGCAAAGTAGATTCTAAATTAATCAAACTTGTCAGGGAAGCTAATTTATCCCCAATTGTGTTGTGAAGTAATTGCTTTTGATGTGCACTTCTTTCATGGATTGAAATCTCATCCCCAAAGTGGAAGTTTATAATTTAGTTTGTCTTTACTTTGATGGATTGTTTCTTCAGGGGAAAGCTAGTAGATGCATACCGATTCCTAAACAAAGACAAAGACATGGAGCGTGGCTTCTCATGGTCTGGCAACCCTGTTGGGAAGTAAGGATGCCTGCTGTTTTAATGTCATCATAGAGCAAGAAATCGCTACAAAAAAGATAACTCTAGTCCTTATTGTTTCTGCTTATTAGAGAATATACTACATTGACATCTCTTAAGGGAATATATAAGTTAGGTTGCTTTCAAAGCATCCTAGTTTTTAAAGCTAAATCTGATTGCAATCTAGTGTATTCTCAACTCAATTCAACTCTGTCCCAATCACTTTGGATTGGCTACAATGAATCCTTCCCCACCATTCAATTTGGTCCAAAACAATGTCATCACACACACCACATTCAGTCATATCTTTGTTTATAATCGACCGTTTTTCTTGCAGATATCGTGGGAAAAGGATGAGAATCGACTATTTTATTATTTCAGAGAGGCTAAAGGATAGGATTGTTGCATGTGAGATTCATGGGCAGGGGATCGAATTGCGGGGTAAGATGATACTGTATGTGCACTACTTGAATCCTAATGGCTAGCACTTCTGAAGAAATCAACTCAGTGGTCATTTAATTTATGAAAATCAAGGGTATTTTAATCCTTGAAATGTTTGGTTTCTGAAATGTGCTCTCTTTCTGCGCAATGGAGGGAGTAATTCTTAAAGAAATAGTCTTTTGGGATGTGGATGATCGTACGAGGATTTGTAACATTTTGATTCACATCTTTATAATCCAAATCGTGTGATGGCACCATAGACAATACGCTAGGTTCTTTGGGGCCAGGATTTAGGTGGGTTGTACGAAGATACTGTTGAAGTCACATGAGGACTTGAACCTAGGTTTATGGTGGACAACCGAGGCTCTCTCTTAGTTCCTCATTTGGGAGGAGTGCTTACTTCTCTAGTAGACTTTATGACTTAGATCCCGCTTGGTGCAGCGTTTTCGAATCACAACGTTTTAAAAAGCTGCTTTTTAAAAATACAGCTTTTTTCTTATAAATGCATTTAGGATATCACTTCAAAACGCTGCATTTTTTTCTTAGCAGCGTTTTAAAACGACGGTAATTTTTTCTGCTTCAGCATTAAAACATAATTTTTGCAAATAAGTTGCGTTTTATTTTTGTGTTTAACGCACGATGAAACGGGCTCTTAAATCATACTTATAAACTCCCCATGATTCTCGATGCTTTCATTTATATTCTTTGGGACGAGTATTGCTGTTATCAATGTGTCTGAATTTTCATTTTGGTGTCCAATGGTTTGCAGGTTTTTATGGGAGTGATCATTGCCCTGTATCCCTTGAGCTTTCAGACCCGAACCCTGAGGCCAACCAGAGCCAAGTTTCTGCTAAAAGTGAAGATTCTGGGTCCTAGCTATTCCTGTTGCATTCAGTCATCTTTCTAACAAGGATCCACTTAGTTGTTAGTGATAATGATTCGAAGATACTGGATTAGGGTTTTATCCATTTGCTATATTCCCTTATTCTGATGCCATTAACCATAACAGATTGGAGTTTCTACGGGGAAGGAATTTGATTTGCCCCATGTCAAAAAGCAGAGGCCAAAAATGTGTTGTGGGTTATATATATATATATATATATATATATATATATATATATATATATATATCAATTAGAGAAAGGGGGTAATATGTCTCTATTCCTGCATTTGCCTTTTCGGTTATATATAGATAGAAATTAACTAGCCTTATGGATGAACTGAGAATGTATACCACCCATTACTTCTTCCATTGGGATTGGGTATACATAATATGTCCATGTTATCTCTAATTTATGCTTCAACCTTGAAACTAATAGGATCTATAATTTTATTTGATTAACAATCCAAGATTCTTTTTTTTTTTTCTTTTCTCGAGGATTATGTTGTTCACACTTCACTTTTCAACTAAATTACTTGCTCCTTCTATTCTTAAGTTATTGTCTTCCTTTTTTTTTTTTTTTTTTTTTTCCGTACTTAAATAAGTATCACTTGAATTAATCATAATTATAAAAATATTTGAGTTTAGTCAACAAATTTTTATCAATGTGGAGGGGAAGGACTGGACTGGACGAAAAGGTTTTATAATTTTTAAATAAAATAGTGATGTCATTAGCTAAATAAATGGAGTTTGTTTGTAGGTCAAAATAGTAAGCTTACACTCATATTACGACGGATGGAGGACCCATCTTATTATGTTAGAAGAGTGATATACAGTACTCCTCCAATATGTTGTTACTAGTAAGTATAATAATACTGTAATACTAATTAATATATAGGTGTAGTAGGTCCAATGATTGAAATTTAAGATATGTCATGATCAATGAAAAGCTAACAGTAACAGTTGCATATGCTGCTGAACTGAACAAAACAATATTTTCACTCTGATGTTAACTGTTAACCCAACCCAAAAAACAATACTACTTAGTGTGATAATTTTGCATTTCTCATTCAAAAATTAAATACACACAATAATAATTCCATGCTAAGTAAGCTCTCATTTTTTTAATTCATTACTACTTAATTGTTGGTTGAAGATTTCAAATAACATACATGTATTCCTATCCTATCATTCATTAATTTAAGAATTACTGTGGTCTAAACTTTTTTCACTCCACTCAAGTGTAATTATACAACTTAAACATGTTTATATATCTATCTAGAATATATATATATATATATATTCTATACTTATGTTAGTGTGTACCAAAAACTGCTTTTTAAAAAAACAGATACTGTACTACTACTCACAACTTCATCTCAATATAACTGTTTATTTTTAGTTTTTTACTGTATTAATATGATAAAGATTCAACCATTTAGATTTAAAAAATTGTTTCAACTTGAATATGCATCAATCAAAATTCTATTAACATTAATGACCCGACATTTTATAATTTTCTTTTAATACCCTTAAAGGTCCTAAAGTGATGTCTTTTTTTTTTTTTTCAACTCACAATTAGAAAGGGAATTACACAAAATTTATTCAAAAATCTTTCTAGAAAAAAAAGAAGACGCTTATTTCGAAATGTACCAAAAAAGAATAGTGGACACTTATTTTAGAGATAAGGGAGTAGCAAATATACATTAATGCCCTTAGTGTTCATGTTATAAAATCACAAGTAAACACTAAGACATAATAATTAATAAATGTAAATTTAGTAAAGTTATAAAAAAAACAGACACTCATTTTTGACACGGAGCAGAATATATATATATATATATATATATATATAATCCACTTGCCCTTTTAGGAAATTTCGTCTATGTAGATATATCCCCTCTATTTTGGGCAAAGAGTTCACTATTTTATTTTGTGATGTTTTACTTAAAGATTTCACTTTCAAAAATTATGCTTACGGTCTTAAGAAACTTGTCAACTTTAATTACCCTTCATATGGGATATAAATCAACTCTAATGACACTTATATATCTCTTAATTAGTAGGCTTTTCAAATATGAACTCTTTCGGTGAAACGGATGGAGTTTCTTTAATTTAAAAGACTTTAATAAGTAATCTAAGTATCTAATCTCAATTGTCATTGGTGGGTCTAATAAAATAAAATTTGTCTTCGTATACTACTTATTTATGTATATACCACAGTCAAACATACCAATGATAATTTTGTTATAATTATCACTTATTACGACAATAATGCATACTTCGAATTGGGAAATTCTATTCCACTCCAACTTTCGACGAAGAGCTTCATGTAATGTTTTATTTTATTAGAACATTATGCTTAATTAAAAAGTAGAATGATAATAACATAACTCTTAAGATTACTTAATATTTTTTTTTTCAAATACTTATAGATTGCTCGGTCCCAGTAATAAAGTTATATTTAGGCTTGAATTATATAATTATTTGGTCCCTCCGCTTTATGAAATCTATGCATTTGGTCCCCGTTCATCAAAACAATTCATTCTGGTATTTCAATTTGTTTTTCTTTGTGAGATTCCCCCTTCGTGTCGTTAGTGTTAAAATTTCGATCAAATTTATAAGAAAATGACCAGACTACCCTTACTAAGTTAGGGACCAAAAGATAATTAAAAAGAAAAATTCCAGTTGGTGGAGCTTCAAGAAAGAACAAAAGATCTACAAACTACAATACCCAACTCATCAAAACCCACCCTCTATTTGAAGCGTCGTCACTTTGGTTATAACCTCGTAGTCCTCTTTACTTCCACCTTCGAGAAAGGATCCCACCAGATGGCCGTTACATACCCAATAAGCCCTAAAACTCATTCCAGAGAAATTCCCAAAATACACGACTTCCCCATTGTTGTCTCTAAAAAACTGCCAAGAAAATGTGAAGAGAGAGATGGTGGAGTTTCAGTAGTCTTAACTCAGATCTGGTGAGTGCAAATGAATCAAGAATTGAAGGTAATAGGAGAAACCCAGATGAGAAAACTGAAGCCTTTATTGACTCATAAAGCTTATATTCGAATTGGAGAATGAAGGTGCATCTTTTCTGTTTCAATTTGGGCGGAGACGACTACTTTTTGCCACCATGAATAACTGCTGCTGCGTTCTGGTCCGCGAATTCGACGTCGTCGTTTAATTTTGCGGAGATATGGCCGTTTTCGATCAATCTCATTGGTGGTAATGTCGCTGGCTTAAGTGAAACAATCTGGGTAAGAGAGGAGGCAACAAAGACGACGGAGGCCGGTAAGGAAGCTTCTCGGTTGAGGTGCGAGGTTGGGGTTTGGAGTTAGGGTTAGGGTTAGGGCTTTGGTTGAGTGAATGAGGGGGTTTGAAGGAGTACTTGAGGTAGAGGTTGGAAGTACCGACGACGTCGGTGGAGGTGGAGAAGAGGTGGTGGCGGACGGAGGAGAGATTAAGAAAGGTTCTATTCCGGAGGGAAGTACGATTGAGGAAAGAAATGAACATTTTACCGACAAATTTAGGAACTATCACTGTGAAACGAGAGATGCCCAGAAGTTGAAGAAGATGAAGCGGGGTAGGGGAAGCATCAAGGGTAGTTTGGGCATTTAAAAAAAATTGACCTTAACGACATGAAGAGAGAATTTCACAAGAAAATGTAAATCGAGTGGCTAGAATAAATTTTTTTAATGAGTAGGGACCAAACGTATAAATTTGTTAAAGCGAAGAGACCAAATAATTATACTCCAATTCTTTAGGCTTTTGAAAGTTAACTTTCAAGTGTTTTTTCAAATAAAAAGTTGATAAGAGTTTTCTTGGTTTTTCAAAAATTGTAAAATACTTATGATATTTGTAATTTATAATAAAATTTAAAAAGATTATCAATTAAAAAATTAATTATTAGGAGTATTGTTATTTTGAGATAGGACCAGACCGACGGCTGGAAAAGAGTTACGGCTTATATAAATGAAATGAATGCCGGGTGTTTGTTTGTGTTGCGGCTTCGTGCTCTGTTTTTCTGACTGATGTGATGGACCATTTCTTGACCTCTGTCCAACAAGTAACTATCCAAAGACAGTAAAACTACTTAGGGTTAGATTACCCAAGAAGATTAGGGGCAGTCAGTCATGAATGACAGTACCAACCCCACCCCACCACCATCGTCCATGGCATTCCCCATGCCATACACACACAAAATTACCAACTCCTTAGTTATTACTACTATGAAATTCCTTCTTAAGTATTTTACACCACCACCACAAATAATTAATTTGTAAATTAAGTGTCTCTGTTTTAAAATGAATTTGTTTATTTGTACATAACATTATTTATGTAACTAGTACGTATAAAATATTTTAAAAGTAATTAAAAATTATTCTTATCATTTTCTACTACTTTTGTAATATTAATTAGTAGTATGTAATGTATGTTACACATTCTCTTGATTTATATTGTAATGTGATGTTTGTAGAACAAAAAGAAAGAAATACTCCCTCCCACTCCCACTCCCACTCCCACTCCCACTCCCACTCCCACTCCCCGCAAGTAAAAAATCCCCCACAGTCATTTTTTCAACCTCACCCCCCAAACCCAGACCAGAATAAAACCCCACTCTCCTCACCCTACTCTGCCCCTCTCTCTCTCTCTCTCTCTCTCCCCTGTTTCCGAAACAGAGGAAAAACAAAACAAAAACAAAGATAAAAATTGAAAAAAATGTGTCAATAGAATAGAGCAAGGAGAAAAGAGAATCTCTACAGCTCTCATTCTCTCTCTCTTTTCTCTCTCTCCTCTCCTCTCCTCTCTTTCTCTCTTTCCCCAATGAGCTACCCAGATCTCACTTATTCATACAACCCACTTTATGTATTCAATTTGTGCTCGTAAATGGCGTCATCATCCGAAATAGAGGTGTTTCCATGGCTGAAATCTCTTCCCTTAGCACCAGAGTATCACCCAACCCTAACTGAGTTCCAAGATCCAATTGCTTACATTTTTAAGATCGAGAAGGAAGCCAGCAAGTATGGCATCTGCAAAATCGTTCCCCCTGTCTCCCCTCCTCCCAAGAAAACCACAATTTCCAACCTCAACAAGTCCCTCTCCGCTCGCTCCCCCGACTCCACCCCGACATTCACCACCCGCCAGCAGCAGATCGGGTTTTGCCCCCGCAAGCACCGACCCGTCCAGAAACCCGTCTGGCAGAGCGGCGAGACTTACACTGTCCCCCAATTTGAAGTCAAAGCTAAGGGCTTCGAGAAGAATTACTTGAAGAGGAGCTCGAAGAAGGCGTTAACGGCCCTGGAAACCGAAACCCTCTACTGGAAGGCCACTGTGGATAAACCCTTTTCGGTGGAGTATGCCAACGACATGCCCGGCTCTGCATTTTCTCAAATTGTTGGGAAAAAGAAGGGTAGAGAAACAGGGGGAGATGGAGTCAACGTTGGGGATACTGATTGGAATATGAGAGGGGTTTCCAGGGCGAAAGGGTCTTTATTGAAGTTCATGAAGGAGGAAATACCTGGGGTTACTTCTCCAATGGTGTATATTGCAATGTTGTTTAGTTGGTTTGCTTGGCATGTGGAGGATCATGACTTGCACAGTTTGAATTATATGCATATGGGGGCTGGAAAGACTTGGTATGGGGTGCCACGGGAAGCTGCGGTTGCATTCGAGGATGTCATTAGGGTTCACGGGTATGGCGGAGAGATTAATCCTATTGGTGAGTTTCGTATTTTATTGAACTTTAGGTAGCTCAATTTAGTCTCCCCTGCCCTGTTTATGTTTTGTTTGGAAATGCTGCTTGTTATTAGGTGTAGTACGTAAATATGTAGTACTGCTATTTGAATGACTTCATTTGATGTTTCACTTAGAATTATGAAGGGTTTCATTTATTGAGCTACACATGACGTTCTAAAAGGGTATATCCATAGATTTCAGGATGTTCCAAATTAGATAACTTAGGTCTTAGGTGTAGCAAATGAGCGACAGTTTAATATCTTTCAAGTAAAGCAAGGGTTTTGATAGATAATAGTTTAGATTGAAAGCTTTCATTCCTGGCTATAGATATGGTGCATAAAAGTTGGGGTTCAGTTAGAACTTTTGTTTTCTTGGAATACATTTCTTTGTTGAGGAAAAGATGAGACACATCTGAACATTGGTTTAATGGGAGATCAGCTTCAAGGTTCTTCATTCTTGTAAGGATGCCCTGTGCCAAGTTCTTTCTCCATAATCAAGTCCAAAGGCCAATGTATTGGAATTAGAAAATGAAGATATACACAATCAATGAGTTAATACTTAATAGGTGTTGAATTTGGCCCCTTTAATGTTGAAAGGGTTTTATGTGAAGTTATGTTCTTTTCCCCCACAAGAGCGACAACTTCAATTCCAAGGCTTCACTAATCAGCTTCTGTTTTGGTTGCTGCTGCCCACTCTCTTATGCTTGCTACCAATGGAAGGATGCTGTTGAGAGGCTTAGGCTTGTTGCTGAGGCTCATTAACCTTTTTTTCTCCTCCAATTGCTATCAAAGGCATGTCAATTATATTAAATAAATCAACTTGGTAAAGGGATGTAAATAGTGGGAAGAAGCAGGACGAGAACTTACTAAAGAGTTCGTTGTTATCTTATAAAGGTGGGGTTAATCTTAAAGCTGGCAAGCTGCATGTTGCGTCTTAATCCTTCTTACCAGCGGTTCATCCTTGCTAGAGGATATTTGTTCTTTTTGGTGTTCTTGTTGTATTGCTCTTTCCATGTGAACTTGTTCCTATTTCCCTTGCAGTGACAACTGACACCTCTCTTTGTAAAATAACTTCGGTTAGAAGAAAAATAAAAAGTTAGAGACCCTAGGTATAGATTTGGACTGCTCCCATCTGAAGGGAAATATTGAAAGAAATAATTTTTATTTTCTTTTACAAAATTGGTGATGTAATATGTTGTTGAAATTTTTCTTACTTTAAATATAAATATTGTCCACATTCCGTGTGATATTTGATGGACATGCAAGTTTGGGTTTTTGAAATTCAATTGACTCCATCTTTTCTCTAGCACACTAAAAACTTATTAGTAAAAACATTTGTTACCATGCCCACTGGCATTTTGTTTAGTGTGTTAGGCTAGTATTTGAAGTCCTCGCTTTTTAACCAAGTCATTTTCTTCCTTTTGCATAGAAATAAGAAATTATGTTACAAGAGAGAAAAGGTGCATGCTAGAAGAATGACGATTCTTCTTAGAAAATTTAGAAGTTGATGTGGAGGAAAAAAGAACAAAAAATACTAAAAAAAATTCACTAGAGAAAAGCTCTCGGACTTCTCTACACACAGGAATCACTGCCCCCCTAAATGCTTCCTGGGCAGAGGCCGACAAAGAAGTTAAAGAAACAACCTTATCCATTAGCAAAGGCAAATGAAAAGCTTGGAAAATCCTTGAATTGCCAAATAACCAAAAAATTTGGCAGCCCCATAACATGTTACCGTCCTTTTCACCCCAAGTTCGCGAAGATCAGCGAGAAGAAAAGTTCAGACCAACTTAATTATGCTTTCCTTCTTTGGCCAGGAATTCCTTCTGTTCAAACTACTGTCATGGAAGTTAACTATCTCGCAATCACATGAACTGAATTACTTCCTTTCATAATTGCTAAATATATTGGATCGATCGACCATTAACTCCTTTTATACTAAAGAATATTGGAGTCCAAAAGGTTATGAACCTTCAAGTCCAACAAGATATCTCTCATTCTGTTGGTTTTTGACATCACCTTTCAGATTAAAGAACGAACTTTTGCTGTAAGCTACTTTGTTTGGTTGTCATCTTGTCTATCTTGCTTAAACTCTGGTTTAAACATTTCTTCCAGTGACTTTCGCGACTCTTGGTGAGAAGACCACAGTTATGTCACCAGAAGTACTTCTTAGTGCTGGGGTTCCATGTTGCAGGTAACATTTTGATTGCTATCATCTTCTACTTCTGCCTGTTCCATTTGGCTTTCTGAAAACGATTTTTGATTGCATCTGAAGCAAAGATGAGTTACAATGGCCTCTGTAATAGTTAGAGATCTTTCTTGATGGTATTTTCTCGAAGCAGGTTGAACCTGCTTTGTAGTAAGTATTAATGAGAAGAAGGTCAAAGCGAAGCAATGTAAACATTTGAAAATTCCAAAATATTCTGCTTCTTCACCTTTTCGTTTCACTCTGGAAATCACTTCATTTACAAGGAATAGCTACTCTCTTTTCAATTTGCTTTCACATACTTTTGAAGTCTTGAGTACTGATGTGAGTACATCTGTGTTTCTGATCCCCCACCACTTTTCTTTGAACTAGATTGGTGCAACATGCTGGAGAATTTGTGGTCACTTTCCCTAGGGCATATCACTCAGGGTTTAGTCATGGTAAGAGATTTCCTCTCCCACTTACTGTCATTTCTCAGGTTCATGTTGGGATTATTCTTGTTGATGTGATATCGTATTCCTAACTTTAGCCAATGGTAACTTGTAGCATTAATTCTCTTTTCCATGTAGGCTTTAACTGTGGGGAGGCAGCTAACATTGCGACACCAGGATGGTTGAAGGTTGCAAAAGATGCGGCAATTCGTAGGGCTTCAATTAATTGTTCTCCCATGGTGTCCCACTTTCAATTGCTTTATGATCTAGCACTATCACTGTCTTCGAGGTCCGTTCTCCTACTACTAGTGAATCTTTTATTAGCAACAACCATCTTGGATATATGGTTTTTCTGATACTTCTTATTTATTGGAGTTTTGGTTTGTCAAGCTATATAGGGTGTGTTTGACATCGTGATTTTGTGATTTGATTTTGAGATTTTGGATTTTTGCTTGTAATGATTAATGAAAAAGTAAGAGAGAGATAGAGAGAAAGGTGGTGGGACCAAAGAGAGAGAAAGTCCAAAATAACAAAACCAAGTTACTACATCGTCAAGGAGAACAGAGCTATGTTATATTAGTCTACTTATACGTTCTTTAACATAAAGCGTGAAACTTTGATAGAATTACTGTGCAAAATAAGTAGTAGAGGGTTCATTTAGCTTGTTGATTAAGTGTTTAGAAATGTACACTTATAATTGTGCTTAACGTGTGTTGATTTGATAGAAATATATCTTGTCTAAGAAGCATGATTGATGAATGCAATTTCAGTACCAACTTTACATTTGTACTCCCTTTCAACAATGTTGTTTGTTCTTGGGGGGTTACTTTTATTGTACTACATTACCTTTCATTTGTTATGAGGGTAATACCAAATGAAAATTCATTTGAAGGGCAGGCGTTCTTCCCCCATTTGTATGTAGTGTGGAGTATTTGTAAAACATAGACAAGCAAAAGTGGTTTCCTCTAACTTCCATTACGCCATTCTACAGGGTGCCTGTGAGCATTAAGGCTGAACCACGAAGTTCCCGTCTAAAGGATAAGAAGAAAGGTGAAGGAGAAACCTTGGTAAAACAACTATTTGTGCAGGATGTGATGTTGAATAATGATTTGCTTCAAATTCTTGGGAAAGGATCTCCGATTGCGCTTCTTCCCCAAAGTGCTTTAGAAAAATCGATTTCCTCAAATTTATATGTTGGATCCCAGTATAAATTAAAACCTAGGCCTTCCTTTGGTTTACGCACTCAAAATGACGAAATGAAGTCTGCAGAACATTTGACTTCTGATCATAACATATTAGACAAGAAGCAGGGGATAAAGTCAACCCCATTGACAGGGTTGTATTGGAAGAGGGGAAAGTTTTCTTCATCATTTGGTGGGACCAGACCACCATTGTTAGGAGGAGAGGATGGTTTATCTTGCAGTTTAGCTTCTCAGACACAAAACATGGTGACTGCAAGAGAGAGAAATACTCAGTGTGATAGGCTGCCTGACCGTGGACTATTCTCATGTGTCACTTGTGGGATTTTGTGCTATGCCTGTGTTGCAATAATTCAACCCTGTGAAGCTGCTGCACATTATCTCATGTCGGCCAATTGTAGTGTCATTAATGATTGGGTTTCCGGGTCTGGAGTAATTACAGATGGGTTCACTGCTAATGGTGAAGCGAGTTCTGCGGAACTAAACTCCTCTGCAGGTACTCCTTTTATAATGCTTTCCATTGGTAAATTTACACTGAACTGCCATATTTCTAAGAAATAATCTTTTCAAAAATTGGTCAAACATACCCCGACATCTCATGTTTTCCGTAAGTATTGGAAGTTTGGTTGGGAGCTTGATGTATATGAATTTGTGTAGATATATGTACTTTTAATATAGCTTCTTTTCAGAGTAGGGAAAGTTTCAACTTTTTCTTGGTTATTGTCCTCTCTCGTATACTCCTACTGTTCATGATTTGCCCCATTGTTGTGCTCTTTTGAACACATTTGACATTTATATATCGAAAAAAAGAAAAAAAAAAAACTAAGATTAGGCAAATGCCATAAAAATAAGGGTCAAAACATTGAATTAGGCTCAAATAACATCATAGTTTATCTAATTCATGATGCCAATTATAAGCAACTCTTTTGCTGCATTAAAGTGATTGCCACCCCATAAACACCAATGATCATTTGATGGAGTATTTGGCTCTTAATCTGCATGTTTCTCACTAATGAAATTAATTCTTGTAGAAAGAGGGCAAAAGGCAAGGACCACCACTGACGGGTTGTTTGATGTTCCAATAAAAGCTGCTGAGCAAATTCAAACAGTAGATGAAAGTGAGGGACTGATCTCACCTAGTAAAGCACAGGAAGACAAATCCTCCCTTGGCCTCTTGGCCTTAACTTATGGTGATTCTTCAGACTCTGAGGATGATCAGGTCGAAGCAGATGTTTTTGTCAATGGCTCGAGTGATTGTTCCTCGGAAAGTAAAGATATTAATTACGATACTGGTTCACCTTCCCTTCATCATTACAGTGGAGCAACTAGCTCTGATGAGGAGCATGAACATGCCAGAGGGGATCTTAATGATAGAAATGATCAAACTTTTGACTGTTCTGTTGAGTTTGAAACCAACAATTTTTCCATGGAGTCGAATTGTTTAGGGGGAAGGTTTAAACATCGTGGGGATTTACATCATGGTGACTTGAGTCGTTCATCAGTTGCACCCGAGGCTGAACCAGTGGTTAGAAATGGCATCTTTGCCCCAAGATCCGATGAAGATTCTTCTAGGAAGCATGTCTTCTGTCTTCAGCATGCTGTAGAAGTAGAACAACAGCTCCGTCCAATTGGTGGAGTTCATATGTTGCTCCTTTGTCATCCAGGTACATACACACTAATGTATTTTGCGAGTTACTTGGTAAAATTTGGGTTGAGCAAGGCCCCACTTGTTTCTCGGAAATAACTTGTTGAAAATTATTTCAGGAAGTCATTTTCATGGAAAATACTTCATTTTCTTATGTTTGGTTATGCACAGAAATTGGCCCGAAAATACCTTGCGCAAGTAAGTTTTATTGAAACAAACTTGAGGAGAAATGACTTTCATTAGAGGTAGGAAGAGACAAGTGGGAGAGAGGGAGGAGATTCATTTTCCTGAAAAAGGACTTGCAGAGTAAATCCATAGTCGTTTTTCTTAGGATATGGGCGATTAACCCTTTTGACTCGTAGAATATTCTACAGTTTCACCAAACACCATAAATTTTCCGTGAAACAGGGGAGCCTAACGAAAAGACCTGTGCTTATTTTGTTTTGTTACATTTTTCTGTCATGACCTGCTTCTGACATTTGCAGACTATCCCAATTTCGATGCTGAAGCAAGATTAGTGGCAGAAGAACTGGGAAGTGATGATCTATGGAATGATATTGAATTCAGAGAGGCAACCGAAGAAGATGAAGAGAGGATACAATCAACTTTAATCAGTGAAGAGGCCACGCATGAAAACGGTGACTGGGCAGTAAAGCTAGGGATTAATCTTTTCTACAGTGCAAACCTTAGCCGGTCTCCTCTTTACAGTAAGCAGATGCCATACAACTCGGTCATATACAATGCATTTGGACGCAGTTCTCCAGCTGACACTCCTACAAAACCAAAGGTGTCTGGTAGGCAGAAGAAAATAGTTGTAGCGGGGAAATGGTGCGGGAAAGTCTGGATGTCCAACCAGGTTCATCCTTTGCTTGCAGAAAGAGATCCTGAAGAAGAAGAACACGATAAAAGCTTTCCGGCTTTTAGAAAGCATGATGTGAAGCTGGAAAGGCAGTCTCAAAGCACCCAAACTAGGGATGCAGCCTGTGCAAATACTGGTCAGGGTGGAAAGAAGAGGAAGAATACAGGCGAAATTAGGCCAATTGTAAAAGCAAAATTTCCAAAAGCAGAATCTCCGGTTATAGCTTCAGATCATTCACCCCTGGAGAGTTTCCGGGGACAAAACAGGAGGAGTCTCAGGAAAAAACAGATGAAAAAACAAACAACTCCTCAGGCTCGGAGTACGCGAGAGTTTGAAACGTATTCTGATGGAGAGCTAGAAGGCGGACCTAGCACGCGCTTGAGGAAAAGAGTTGCAAAGCAACCCCATAAAGAATTTGGAACAAAGCTTGAACAAAAATCAGCAATAAAGAAGCAGACTAGCGATAAGAAAGTAAAGAAAGCTTTGGGCGTGAAGGCTCCAGGGATGAAAGCTCCTGCGGGACATAACAACATAAAGACGAGAGATGAAGGAGAATACCCATGTGATGTTGAGGGGTGCACAATGAGTTTTGGGACGAAACAGGAGCTTGCTGTTCACAAACGAAACATCTGCCCGGTGAAGGGATGCGGAAAGAAATTCTTCTCGCACAAGTACCTTGTGCAGCATCGGCGGGTTCATGAGGATGAACGGCCACTGAAGTGCCCTTGGAAAGGATGCAAAATGACATTCAAGTGGGCGTGGGCTCGGACTGAACATATCAGAGTCCATACGGGTGCACGACCATACATTTGCAGCGAGGATGGATGTGGACAGACATTCAGGTTTGTGTCTGATTTCAGTCGTCACAAGCGGAGAACAGGTCACTCGACAAAGAAGGGTGGCGGGTAATTTAAAAACTAGGGGAGATGGGGGAGTGTAATTTTAACATGGCCGATGAAACTGTTGTTTAATTGACAGAGTTAGGGGTAGGGTTTAGGTTAGGGTCTCCCCCCGTTGTAATTTTTCTTTATCAAGAGTACAGTAATCCATTCTGTCATATGCCCAAGGGTCTTCATTGGGCCCTTATGATTCAGTTCAACCAGAGCAATTAATTGTTATAAACAGAATTACTGTTACCATACTTGGAACCGCACATGCAAGGTTTGATCTCGAGTTGGAGCAAAATGTGTCTTTTACCTTTTCTCGTTCCTCGATCCAATCATAGCAAATTGTCTGAAGCTTATGCGTGATTGTTTCAATTCATCCTTATGCGAGATTGTTTCAAAGTAACTTCTTTGATCTCATACATTAAAATGCTTAATGTCCATATTCCGAAACACGCTCTTTACGTGGATACTCCTAGTTGGGGATTTACGAGTAGCAAATTCACCGTGAACAGTGTGTATAATTAATTTAATTGCTACGCGTACAGCTGATTTTAATGATGGTAACTTGATATGGATTTAAAAATTAAAAATTCCGTTTAAATTTGGGGGATCCCTGACATGTGATAGATGTAGTAATGGAGAAGATGTTGTTGATCATATCCTCCGCAAATGCCCCAGACAAAGAGAGTATGGATTCTTGTTCAAAAAAATGGAGACTCTATCGTCAATTAGGATTTGCCCCTTAAAGATTGGTTAAGGTGGACCTCCAAAATACTAGAGATCCTGTGGGGAGTGAAACCCCATGGAAAATTATTTTTATGCCTTTTTGTTTGTGAGATATTTGGAAAGACCGATGTGATTAAAGGAGTCACTAAACACTCATCAATAATTGCTTGGAAGGCCAAA
Organism: Platycodon grandiflorus; assembly: GCA_016624345.1. Taxonomy (NCBI): domain Eukaryota; kingdom Viridiplantae; phylum Streptophyta; class Magnoliopsida; order Asterales; family Campanulaceae; genus Platycodon; species Platycodon grandiflorus. The sequence continues at coordinate 13,635,639 of CM028362.1, read as the reverse complement.
AGCTTAGTAGGAAAGTTGCTTATTCTTTCTTCAAAATATTAATCCTAAGATCATCAAAGCTCCTCGATTTATTTATTGGATTCCTCCTTCTGTACGTAAAATCAACCTTAACACTAATGGGAGAGTCCAATCTTCTAATTAGAAGTATGGTTTCGGCGGAGTCTTCAGAGATGATTGGAGCAATTGGATGTATGGTTACTATGGTAGCTCCGCTCCTTGTTCAAGCCTTGAAGTAGAGATCCATGCGATTCTTGTCGGTCTTGAACTTGCTCAAGCTAAGGGATGGGACGAAATCATAGTCGAAACCGATTCGCAGGTTGCGAAGGACCTCTCTACTAGCCCTAGAGGTGATAACCATCCTCTCATGTTACTGTTGGAAGACATCAAAGCTTATTTTGAAGTCAACTGGCTTCACCCTCCAAATGCTTGTGCAGATTATCTAGCTAGAATGGAGCTGACCAACTAACTTGATGGAGCTCTTGGAGCCTAATGAAGACATTAGAATTCTGTTAGGCATAGATAGGAGGGGAGTTGTTTTGCCCATATTCTAGTTATCTTTTTTTCCTTTTCTATTCTTGTTTGTTTTCCGAATGCATAAAAAAAAAAAAATTAATGCATGAACTACCACCCCAATTCTAAGGAAGGGCAAAGAAGTCAAAATATGCCCATGAATTATTCCAATACACTGACGTCCTATCATGTCCCCGACCACAAAACACTCTCATTTGCCGCCCATCATGAACCAATAATACTTGATCTCAATCGCCAAAAAGAGCATTCTCCCAGGGGAGAGGAGAAGCAAGCCCTTCTTGCCCTCAGGAGGGAAAAGTGATCCTCATGTTATCCCAAAGGTGGAAAGTGATCCTAACATTATGCCATCCTGAATGACAAGCAAGAAAGTGTTAAGCATAGAGGTGACGAGCAATCACTATGACGACCAAGATCATCTCATCAGGGGAAGTGTCTTTTCTCACTTCTTTCTCAGCGCCTCGCTCAAAGCACCAAAGATGCTCTTCTACCCAAGCACCAATTAGAAGGCAAACATCGCATACATTTGAACCCAAACACTTTAGCTCCTATACTTGGGAAGCCAAATCTACTCCACTCTTTCAGCCTGGGCCATTGATGACGATCTTTATCATAAAAACTTCATAAAAAAATGATCAGATACACACTCCCTCTTGAATTCTTGACACCTCTTGAATTTTTGCTAAATTGCTACTAGATTTTCGCCAGAGCTAAAACTTACTGTAACGATCCGAGCCCGAAACCCGGTACGCACTAACCCACTAAGCACCTGGGTCAACTGGCCCACCACAAGCCACCCAAAATTCTTTACTCGCGAGTGGAAGAGCCGACGTCTCACTCTAATGTCCTAGGATGTACCAGAGAGAGTGAACCAAGCCCGGTACGCACTGGTCCACTAAGCACCTGGATCAACTGGCCCACCACAAACCACCCAAAATTCTTTACTCGCGAGTGAAAGTCTCACTCTAATGTCCTAGGATGTACCACAGAGGGTGAACCAAGCCCCTTTACCTTTGTTATTCATAAGCCACCCAAAAGTCCATACACCTGGGTCAACTGGTCCACCACAAGCCACCTAAGATTCTTTACTCGCGAGTGGAAGTCTCACTCTAATGTCCTAGGATGAACCAGAGAGGGTGAACCAAGCCCCTTTACCTTTGTTATTCCCAAGCCACCTAAAAGTCTATGGATAGGTTGGTGCCCAGTGGTAGTAAGTGGCCACTTATAAAGCACACACATTTTTGGCTGGGACCCGCTCTGATACCATTTGTAACGATCCAAGCCCGAAGTTCAGTCCGCCACGCATAGCCCACGCACTGGTCCACTAAGCACCTGGGTCAACTGACACACCACAAGCCACCCAAAAGTTCATGAATAGGTTGGTATTCAGTGGTAGTGAGTGACCACTTATAAAGTACACACAAGTCCCACATCTACCCGATATGGGATATCACACTTACTCTCATGCTGGAGGTTTCTATCAGGGATCAATCTCCCTACTCAAGCTATTCCGGTTGGTTTTGCAGGTGTTCAAGTCATATTCAAAGCCAAATACCCAATTTCTTTGACGACGGTACCCCAGATTAATTTTTTGGACGGATCAATGCATATTAATTCAAAGAGATTGGTCAGACTAATTTCGTGAACATAAATGAAGTGTTAGTTTGAATTCTTGAGTAACAATACAATTGCTTTTTGGAAATCTCGCTATTTTATGCAATGCAATAGCAAACATGGTGTTATGTTCTGAGTGTGCAAGCTCAAGGAGATGGCTCATCCTCCCTAACCTCCCATCCAAGAAGCACCGACACAAACACGCCGAACACTGCAACACCGAATTTTCTAAAATGTTTCGACACGAATACCATGGTGACACACACATATTATATATATATATATATATATATATATATATATGTATGTATATATATATATATATATAACATATATAATATAGGACGAGTCTATTTCCACTACAATATTTATTTATCTACTACATTCATGAAAATTTAATTAAATTAATGAATGTCTTGACATAATTATCCTTCAAACACACCTTATTTAAAAATATTGTTTTTCTTTCTAATTTTCGTTCTTTATTTGTCTTTGCAAATAATATTATTTTTAATTATGCACATGAAACATCTAAAGAGAATATAATATGTAGGTCTAATTTTTTTGCTTACAAATAAGGAAAAAAGAATAAATGACAAATAGACCGAACAAAAGAGTGACATGAGTTACATAATATTAAATTACAGAGTACTAATTATGAATTTCAAAGAAAATAATTTCCTGAAAACATTTTTCTCATTTTTTGGTGTTTGGTAACATTTGAAAATTGTAGTCAATGTAAGATCTTTTACAAGTCAACGGAAAATGACCCACAAATTCAATTTTCGTAAGTTATTTTCCAAAATTTGTTCATTCCTATTTTCTCCTAATATCACCTTTGCACATATGGATGTGCTATATTCATTTCTAACTTTTCTTTCAAGAAAAATAATCGTAATATTTTACCGTAATATTTTGAAGTGATTCTATAAACAAAGTTTTATTTATATAACATTTTGTTGATATTGTCAAGATTTATAGAAACTCTTATAATATTGAAAAATATATTCATGTTCGTCCCAATATAAATGTTTACTTTTATTCACGATCACAAATAAAATTAAATATTCATTTTGAGACGAGAAAATAACAATAATAATACAGATTTAAGTAGTTGAATTCCGATTCCGAAAATATTTTAACTTGATATTTCAATTAGAAATACTAAGATAGAGTGAACACGTTATATCCTGTTTGAAATTCTTTAGTGAGTTGATTTAAAATTTTAAATTATTTTCTTAATACTTTAATTTTCAAAGATAATATTACACGGAATAAAATATTTGGTTGAAGAGTATATGAAGCATCTTGTATAATATTTGTATTAGTTCTTCCCATGATTTACTTAAAATCATTCTATCTTTTGGAATCCATCAGCCAAGTTTTATATTTGCTGTTGACCGATCAAATGACCGGTCATTCTTAACTGGCTGATGACCGATGTACTCGTGTACATCAGTCATAGATTCTAAGTGACCAGCCATTCTTGTTTATCACAGTTGACTGATCACACGTCCAGCCATTCCGTGTTGGCTGTTGACTGAAGTACATCAGTCAAGCTGATTCAGCCGTTGTCTAGTGACTGATTAAGACTTAGATATTTTCCAAATCAGTCACTGATTAATTGGCATAAGAACAGTAGACTGATAATTGTCTTCGATTTATCTCTTGTAAGTCTACTGATCTTTTGAACGGAAGCTTCCTTGATAAGCCTCCGTAGTTATTTTGAATTTGTGTCAGTAAACATGCTTTTTGCTTTACATTTAATGAGTACTCTAACACACTTTCTATTCCTAGCATTTTTGCTTTATTTCAGAATGAAATGAAGTACTACCTACCTACCTCTTCTGTGATAACACAAGGCTCGATAAATAGTTGTTCACCGTTTTTTGACTTGCATCCATCAGAACATTTAATGCGAGGTCAAATACATTCAAATGTGTCAAACGGTAACTTTTTTATCCCTACCTATTTAAAGCCGGAGATGCATTAAAGAACGGTGACCTTAACAATTACGAAGCCTCTCAGAAATTCTCTAACATTTAATACTCTCATGATTTCTGAAACTTCATTGATGAAAAAAATACTTATATTATTTATTGTTATTTCTCATTCTTTGTATTTACTCTTTAGTTCAATCATTGCCTGAATCTCTCCCAACTACTTAGTTATTGAGAGATCTTAGAATTTTTAATTTAGAACTGAAATTGGAGTCTAATATCACCTTTGCACTACTCAATTTTAATAAATACTTACTTCGTCCAAAAATAAGTGTCCATTATTTCATTTCAAGATGTGTCACAACAATTATCTCTTTCTTTTCATTTTCTTTTGTTTTTGAAACGTGTTTGAAGTCAATTACCAATTATGTTACTGTTATTTGTGAGATTGAAAAGTAGATGAACCCTCATTGATTTGATACCACTAGTGATAATTGGGGGTTACTAAAGAAATTATTTAAAGTAATTTTTTTTTTAAAAAATAAGTGTATATATTTCGTAGGGGACACTAATTTTAGGATGAAGGGAATGTATTCATGATATATTTTTCATAAGAAATTTCATGTGTTTGCGAAAATATTTTCCGACATATTTTCAAAAGATTTACCAAACGCCTGAAAATAGAACCTTTTTCATTTTTCAGAAGCTATTTTCCAGAAATAATTTTTCGAAAGTTATTTTCCTTGAAACAAACGGAGCCTAAATTACAGAGTACTAATTATGAATTTCAAAGAAAAACTTGAATGGTAAATGAATTAATGGTTATATGTTTAGCAACTAATTAAAAATCTCTTACAATTAGCTGGCATTTGTACAACGTCTTTATTTTATTTATTTTTTGACATTATATCTGATTGCTTCAAAAAAAAATTTTTTTGACGAAATTAAATGAAAAATAATAGATATATTTATTTTTTAGTGTTGACAAATAGACATAATTTATTTAAGAAGATAAAAAAATCAAAATATTAATTTCAAGTTATAAAGGAAAATAAAAAAAAACAAACAAACAAACTTAGTCGACTTTAGACTAGTACTTCATCGTCAAATTAAGTAAATATTTGAAGGGCATTTATATCTTAACAATGATTAATTTATTTGAACATTAATAAATATAGTGTGTTAAGTAAAATTTGTAGAGAAAATAGACTCTCTCTATAATATATATATATATATATATATATATATATATATATATATATATATATACACAAACATACTAATAAAAGGTCGCTCGTGTGCATATTTGGTTTGATTTTATAATATTTAATATAATATTGAGTTTATAATTATTGGTATTTAATATTAGAGGAATGAGAGGGTGATTATTATTTAGTTGGGTGTTCTTTTAAGGGTATTTTAGGTAAAGCTGGCAATGGGTTGGATCGGGCCAGCCCAACCCCAGCCCATCGGGCCAAGTCTTGAAATTGGGCTGGGCCGGGCCAGCCCAAATTTATATCGGGCTTTTAAAACTAAAGCCCAGCCTCTCTAAATATCTAGTTGGACCGGGCCAACCCGCGGGCTGACGCATTATTTCGGGCCAATTTGCACTAATTTTAACATTTTTGTCAGCCCATCGGCCCGAGCCTTAAAATCGGGCCGGGCCGGCCCAACCCAAAGTTGCATCGGGCCTAAAAACTAAAGCCCAGCCCGTCCTAAAATCGGGTTGGCTGGGCCAGCCCATTGGGCCGGGCCAATTTTGCCGGCTCTAAATTTTTAGGTATATCATAAAATGCTTCATTTTCACTATTCATTTTAAGCATTCCCCCATTACAACACTTCGTCCGCTCCTTAAAAAAGTGAATATTTTATTTTTAGGCCGTCCCACATAGTGTCAACTTTTTAATTTTTTTTAATTTTTGAAATGTTGGTTTATTATTTGGAAAATTGCTCGTCAGTTCACTTTCAAAAATTTTTAACCCCTCCAATCCACCCTAATTTTTTGTAATCGGAAAAAGGCACTTTGAGAAATTTTTTTCTAAAATGCACAGTTCGTTGCTTCAGATTTGAGGTTCGAATTAGTGTATAAATGATTTCATGTTATTAATATAGTCTTTCCTTATGTTTGGGAATCAATTTCCATGCATAGAACACGAATTTGATCACAATTTGATCAAATTTCAAATTTTCTGAGTTCATCCCATTTTTTCTTGTTCTTGGGCTGTTTTGGTCACTTTAATATATGTTTTAAGCTTCAAATTTGTTTAAAATCAATCACATATTGTTATCCTAACTTAATACTACATTTGTGGACAATTTTTCTACAAAAAAAAAAAAAACTATTTTCGAGATCCAAATCGAGCTTGGTAGTGTGCTGTTCGAAAATAGAGGGAGATGTTCTTGGACTGATTTTGAGACTTTAATCAATGATTTGAGTTTGAATTTTGTATAATATTAATATCATACTGTTATAGGAAGTCAATACCGTGTTTCTATGTAAATTTCCCAACCAAAAATAATCATTTTGATCGATTTTGATATTATATTAAATTGGTCATCGGGATGCCTTAAATTGGGCATCGAGATGCCTTAAATTGGGCATCGGGAGCCTTAAATTGGGCACCAGACATTCTTAAATTGGGCGATGCACAAAATGGAGCATCGCGATGCACATAGTGGAGCATCGCGTGTACAAATTGGAGCATCGCTTTTTGTCAAGTACCGGAGGGCAAAACAATTGATTTCAGAGTGTAAGACCCCGTACCAATGTATTAAAGTTAGAATTAATTCAGAAATAGAATTTAGAAACTTTCAAGTTTAAAAACCCTAACAGAGTTGGTACATAGCATGAGTTACATTTTAAGACTTTAGTTTAGATTTATAATACACCCCAAGGATATTTTGGAACATCCTAGGACTAAATTCGATGGAAGTTTCAAAAAATAACACGAACCAAGCAGTGGCTCGCGCCAAGGGACAGAGCAGCCGCTCTGTTTGTGAGTGGCCAGGCAGAAAAAAGATGTCGGGCGTGGCCGCACAAGGCCTACGGCGCGACCCAACCTGACTTCTCCCAGTTTTCACCACTTCGAGCTTTCTGATTGCATCGTCGTCATCCCCGGCTTGACACTTAGCAGCAGCAATGAGTGGAACACGGTTTGGACATGGTTTGAAGGCTTATATAAGGCTGATTCTCAGCCTCGAAACTCATAAAAACACACACAACACACACAACACACACTTCATATTAGACATGTTAGTTGCGATACGGAGTTGTTCGACGCACGGTTGATCAAAGTTTGGATAATCCAACTTGGTGGGAGCAATATATTTGAAAAGAAAACTCTTTCGGGAAGCTTACTTGGGAAGTAAGTTACTAACCCCTCCTATTTAAGATATATGCATGTTTAACTAAAAATAATTCCGTGCCATGAATAAAATGTGTATTAATTGTTAGTATGTGATATGAGATATGTGAAATGGTTAAATAAATGCTCTGAGTTAGCAGTACTAAAAGTAGTACCATGAATTATAAAGTGATGTTATGATTAGCCGGACATATTTAAAGTTTAGTAATAACTCCAATGGAGTCAAATAGGATGTAATAATATTACATCAAATAATAAAGTGATGTTGAGTAATGACTCTAATAGAGTCAAGTATAATTAACGAGTGATATATGAAGTGTCTCTAAAATATTAAGAAGACACATTCGTAAAGTTATAATGTCATAAATGTTATATATATAGTAAAGTGGATATGGAATGAGTACGAGATACAAAGTATCACGTCACAAATAAAAGTAAAATATAGTTTGATGTCATAAGTGTATGACACGATAATGATGGGATCTATTGTAAACCAGAAATGAAGATAGTTTTGTAAAGTAGAAAAGTAATGATATATAGTTGTTTTTAACGATAACACTATGACATATACAGAGTAATAGCATATAATGTGATTGGTATTCACAAGCACTTCGACAGAATAGTTAATGGCAGGTAAACATCTACTTGACCATGTTGATATGCATTACGTATAAGATACGCGTAAGGTAAAGATGTTGCGTATGCGTTTATGAAATGCAGTATAAGAATAATACAAGTAAACATCTACTTGTTTATAAAGTTAAAGCAATGAGATCCAACCAGTAATTACTGGGAAAGACATTGATGCAATGTATACATGATGAAAATCATGATGCGCGGAAACAACCGTGGGCAATGTATACATGATGAAAATCATGATGCACGGTAATAACCGTGGACACAGTAATGATCCTACCACTGGCCATGGTAGAAGGTAGCTCACTGTCATAACCAATAGGGTGACATTGATATGCTGCGACCCTGGTTGCCGTTAGGTAACTAGAGGCATGTGAAAGGGCTACCCATAGAGGTGAAGCCACCCATGGTACCAGTTATGAGGAAAGGGCTGCCCGTAGAGGTGAAGCCGCCTGTGAAACAAGTAAAGGTTTTCATTCAGAAACTTGCACTGCAATAGCAGAACATGTACAGACAGGAAGAGTAAGGTGTAAAGAAAAAGGGATGTTGAGGCATCTCTTGACACTGATAAGAATACTGTAAGTTACCTGTGATATGTTAAGCCATGCGTGTCGGTTGGTCGCAGTCTTCAACTGGTATGGGACAGTTGACGGCTGCTGAGCCTCTGATATTGCATGGTGTTATAATATGTTTTCCTATGTATGAAGTGGTCGCGGTCTTCAACTGGTATGGGACAGTTGACGGCATCTGAGCCTATCGTGCGTATGGAATTATTTATGTGTGATATATTGTGTTAATATGCTGTATAGTAACATGTCATGCATCTAGTAACTTACTGAGTTTCGACTCACCCCGTATCTATTTTAAACTGTTAGATCTCAACCAGACGGTTGTATCCAGCATTTTGGGGTTATTTAGCAGAGTTCAGTACAGGTAATGGTTCAAATAATAGTTTGATGAAACCGTGTATCAGTACGATACATAGATGGAATAGGGACAGACGGACAGAAATTGTCATAAGGCTGTGTAACTCTGATCAGTAATGCTAAGCAGTGATTATTAAATGTTTCTTGAAATCATTAACTTAAGTTTATATATGATGACTTAAAGCTCAGTTTTAGCAGAACTTTTACTGTTAATATTATATGTTTGGTTCATGCACCGGCTCGGGGGTTGGTCCATGTAGGAACTCGGGTCGAGGCATGACACAGAGATTCCCAATACAATCGAGAGATTGGAAATGATCTCAGACGCCAACTTCCTTTAATCAAAATCAAGGCTTGGACAGGATATGAAGTTCTTCAAGGTGTCTTTCTTAGAGGACTCATGGGCATAAGCTGAGAAGGATTAACGAGCCTCATCCGTCTTGAAAGAAAGAAATCCCTGCGCCCTCCTCTGGCATGATTGATCAAGCTGATTCCTTTCTCTATCGAGATTTGTAAATGTGAGATAAGATCACTCACCTAGGCTCATAATGAGAGAAGATCCTGTTAGGAATATGCCTGTAAATCAGCTAATATATATGTATGCATATTCCAACACAGTGATTTGCTTGTTCCCATTACAACGCATGTTTCACAAGTGGCTAAAAGGGCTGCGTACCGGTTAGTGTGGCAGCTTGTTGAAACAATGCATAGGTCATTAGACTAGGAAGTCTTTGTACATATCCGAGTCTTTGTCCTACCAAAGTGATGACAAACTTTCATATGGATTAGCTCTTCAATTGCCGGTGACGTGACCATCGGCAAATGTCTCACTAGCGACATGTCCTTTAGCTATGACGCCTATTAGCTCTCCCCGCAAATCGCCAGTTCTATAATGGCGGATCTCGCGGCCAAGTCCTCATCGAACAACTGCAGAGAAGGCGATTAAGACAAAGAGGAACATCATGATCACCCATAATCTCTACAATCGCCAGGTTCTAAAATGGCGGATCTCATCATCGGTCAAGTCGCTTATCAGAACAACTGCAGAGAAATTGGAAGATCACGAGAAACATCGGTCGTTGTTCAAACTCGCTACAAGTCAAAATAGATCCGTTACAAGATCCGTCGACAAATCCAAGATACGCATCGATGTCTGCGCTTTCACGTTTATCCAAGTAGACATTTCCTCTTCGCGTGTTTGCGGTCTTCAAAGCTTCATTTCCATAAAAGGCCAAGCACGGACGCCGCACTCTGATCAAAGCAATGATACGTCCACATCAATCGCCGCATCCAGCTAAGCTCGACACGTCCAAATCGTCGGCTGTTTCACGGACCCTTCAAGACTCAAACCTAAGCGAAGGTCTTTGCCCAACAGATCCAAAAATGTACTCTGCTACATTATGAAATTCAGATCACCAACGGGCTTAAACCTATTCAATACACCAACGGTCACCTCTTCTTCTCCAGCTATATAAGAAGACTCTCATCCTCATTTCCGAGAGCATAAGAGAGAGAGCAACAAGTGTATGCTTATGCTTGAGAAAGGTTGTGGTATTGATCTTCATTTCTTCAATCCGAACCACTCCTTGAGTGAGAAATCACAAGTGTAAGAACAAACACTTTGTGAGAGAGAGAAGAAAATCCAAAGGTGAGAAGCTCGCTTGATCAACAACCTTGTTGTTGATTTGAGTCCTTCTTCCTTCGAAGAACTCGGTCTCTTCGGTGGCCTCAACTCCATTATCCAAAAGAGACCAAGCATCTTACGATCGTTGAAGCCGACCAAGCTTGAAGATGTCCGATGAAGAGCCGAACTTACATGTCAGATTGTATTCATATCGGCGGACTTATACTACATTATAAGCTGTGTCGATTGTGCAATAAGTTGTCATCATATTTGGTCGAGTGCTTAGCACTCAGTTGTTCAAATACTTGCTATTTGAACAACTCCTAATATTCTCTTCTCACAACAAATATATCAAGTTGAAACTACAGGAAGATAACTTAATAAATATTAAGTACATCTTCTAATGTATTTTCGATATATTTGATTTCGCTTTCTTCATTTCTCCTTCTTTTTCCTAAGGAGATTGCTAGGTTAGAGAGTCTAGGTTGATGTACTAAGCATGTTTGCCTTTGAGCAAACCTCTCTGAATTTTAATATAATATATATGTTTGTTACATTCAGCCTTGATTTCTCTTTCTTGTATAATTTGTTTTATCTTGTGCAATCTGTTTAAGGAAAGCAATTGATGCATCTAATACAGATTTAAGTCAACTGTCAAGCTCTCTTTCATACAAAATCTTTACAGTTACTTCAATCTAAATTGTTTGACTTATGCTGTTTGTTCTTCCGCTGCTAAATCTTATTTTCATCAGCTAAGTTCAACATATATCTTCCAACTGCATGTTTCATATCTGCTGATTCAGGATGTCCATGATCTACATCTGCTGATCTAGGATGTCCGATCACTCTAACTTCGGCTAAGCAGTTAGTATGAGGAAGATAACCTAATTGTATTAATCATCTCATCCATTCGTCTTATTAAATATAAAAATTGGATGAAATTATTAATACATCATGTATAGGCTATTCACCCCCCCCTCTAGCCTATTCACTGAGCAACCCTTAGACCTAACAATTGGTATGAGAGCTAGTACTCTGTAAACTTTATTCCAGGCTTAACAACCTGAGAGTTTAGATCCTGCTGCTCAGATTAGATGCATAGTCAAAAAGAATTTTTTTTAAAATCTCTTACTCACAAAAACCTTTTTGACTGAGAAACCTGGAAGCCTTTTGAAAACCTTCTCCAAATCAAAACAAATTTTGTTTTCAAAAACATGTGAGAAAGAATATTGTGATGACAATGTGATCACTATAAGAAAATCTATCATATATCAGAATTACATTGATATTATGAAGAGAAGTATTATAGTGGAGGTTGACTTGCTAAGGATTATGCATGCCTCATAAATCTATCTTTTAAACCTTAGTATATCCTATAGCAGATGGGTTAACCTCATACATGATGGATGAATTGCTTAGATTCACTTCTAAAAATTTGCTTTCTTGATATAAGGCTAACGATTGCTTCAATCCAACACCTTCTCAAGAAAACTTTTTATAAAAGTTTAGAGCAATTAGAATAAGAAGAGTTTCAAAGGAAATTCAAAGAAAATCAAAGTTATGTCATCTTCAAAATCACTGAAATAATAAGTTCTTGGCCTGAGGACATCAATGATGAATTTGTCTTCCTTCAATGAAAAGCTTCAGCCGGGTAAAAAAAAATACACTCAAAGAACCTATGCTCAACATTAGAACTGGTGCTTCAACAACTATGAGCAGACGCGTTCAAAGAGTTTAATGAGGAAGTGACCCCAGCTCCTAATCTCTTAACTTTTTGGGTTACACTTATAAGCTGTATTTTGAATGATTATTCATTTGTCATGCTTATTAAGTCTCATTTGTATTATTGGATTTCTAGAGCCATTTTTTTTGGCTCATAAATGTTGCTAACAATTTCTCTATGAGTACTTTAGGCAGGAACTCATATGACAGAAAGGGTCAAATATGCAACATCTCTCTCCATCGGCAGATAGCATCATGGCTGCTGATTCATGAAGGACTGCTGATCGCTCATGAGAATTCACTCATGTCCTTTAACTCACTCAAGGTCCAATCCTCACCTGCTGGACTTCAGAACTACTATGCAAATAATCTGCTGATAAGTCCAAAGGAGTTGATAAAGACCTTCTCTCATGCATACACAAAACAGGTCAGCTATTTGCTTTCCAATGACCTGTGCTCATGTCTGCTGAATTGATATGCTCATACATATTATCAGACATAATGCATAATAACTTGTCATACTGCACTTTTATTGATATATCTGTATTGATTGTATGACTTGCCTTATGCAAATGGTTTTTCAAAAACTAATCAGCATTTTTCTTATCAGCTGATTTCAAACGTTTTTCTAAAAACCATGCAATTGGCTGAATTTCCATATCTGCCAACCAACACTTCATAAGCTCAGTTTTATGTGCTGACTTATAGGAGTAAAAACCCTTTAATGACCTACTCTCTCAAGTCTATTAAAGGTGGAGGCACACTTTTCGAAGATTGACTGCTTCGATTAAAGTGAAAAGTACTTTCAAAATCTTGGAAAACGACAAAATAGTCATTATTAATCCTTTCCAAGAATCTTGAGAGTATCTAGACTTCACAGCCTATCCCTGCCAAGGCGTGATCAGAAGGACAACTCAACAGTAAAGCTCCATTATTGAGTACCCTTCAGTCTAACCTCCGTGAGTATAAGTAAGCTCCTTCTTCATCCAATCTCTACTATGAATAAACTCACAAGCTGCTTACCGATTACACTAGATACAATACGATGATTCAAAATCTCTCAAAATGTTACTAAGTTTAAGTCCTAAGAATCGATCAAGTCAATTCCTCAACAACGGGGTATGATCTCTTCATATTCATTCAGAGTTGTTTCGATTTTATTTCTGTTACTTCACAAGAGCTGATCTAAATTTCTCTCAATAATGTATTTTCAAAATCATTCATAAGCTGTGAAAATCATTTTCAAAATCTTTTCTAAAACACAGTTACCAAACATGAGAAAAATTGGATCAATTCTTGTGTACCAGAAATCATTAATTATGGTTCCACAATCTTGTTGAGAAACAATTGATAAAGAAATCTTCTTTTGTCTCGTCCGATAATCATAGAAGTTTGCTGTCAAGCATGATTTATATGCTGCAAACCATGGTTGTCAGAACACTTAAGAACATTCTTAGTCAATTAGTTTAAAAGGTAAGATAGAAAGCTATCAATTAATGCCAGCAAGAGTGACTTCATTCTCTCTTCTAACTTTTAGTTATCAATTTCATTGATACTCTAAAATGTTTACAGATGAATCACTGTGAAAATCAATTAGCACATACTTATTCCACCTTTGGAAGTCTGCTTGCATACGTGAACTTCACAGAAAAGATCCCAGAAAAGAAGTATCAAATGTATGGAAAACATTTGATATATTGCCATGTGCAACAAGTCTTCTGGTTATATGTAGGTATGCCGACCATCACCTCAAAGATGGCCGATGCAGATAATTCAGTTCTGCTGAATTAAGTAGCTAATATGGAATTGATGAGGATGACGAACTGTTAACCGCCACCATCCATCCTCGAGTTTATCAAAGGGGATTCATGGTCAAAGCAGACATCCTCGTGGCCATCACTCTTCGGTGCCTTCATAATGACCCGAAGAAGTGAATATGTTCTCGCCTCCCGAGAGTTGGAGGAAATCAAAAGAACACCGCCATCTTGATCTCCCGAATCCTTGGTCGATGACCCTTCATCAAATACCGAGGATCGAACTTCTTGGACACAAACTTGTAACATGTATCTCATATCGTAAATTGAATCATTGTGTATCTTTCTCATGTAATCTGCAGTCACCAAAATTTCAGTTGTATTGTTCTTGTAATCAGCTGATCCTTGCAACATACTGTGTAAAACTATTTGGATTATTGAATACAAGTTCTGCAACTTTTCCTCATGCTTATCTACTTGTCTGCATTCCTTTGATAGCATGAACTAATGTGTCTTAAGTGTGTTGATCAAACTTACTTATTATTCTTTATGATCTCCATTCTCTTCTAATGATCAAAGAATTGTCCTTAATGAAATGGTCACACTGCCGAGACACAAACTCTGCTGACACCCCATCAGCAAACCATTCTTGAACGACTGCTATATCGAGTTATGATTTCTTACTACTGCTTAACTCTCATCCTTAGACTCCCTGATAATTGCCTTTCTGAATTTAATTGTTTCACAATGATTAAATTCAACAGCTGCCGATACCTATAGTCACTCAACAATAGGCAGACTGCAGTTTCATGACCTTCATGTCAACCTATCAAGGAATCTGCTATTACTCAATCTCTATCCTTCATGCTTAAAAGATCAAGATTACTAGTAAATCTGCTTTGAACGAAGGTGTCTGCTGAATCAAATCTTTCAAGACAGTTCAACAACACTTTGTGTTCTTAGTTATGACAACTACTAAATCTTATGTAACCTATGAGATTGTAGTTATAAAGGCATGATTAGTTGTTCCCATTATAATGGCTCAACTAATTGGTATACGATTGAATTCAAAACACTCTGATACACCTTATCATGTGATTCTTTGTCAAAAGGATGTAGTTAAATATCTCTAGTAACTCGTCCTATCCTCAAGATAGCTAGAACCTCAAGAATTCTTAGGAAGACTGATATTCTCAAATATTAAGTTTTCCCTCAGGAGTGAACAGCCGATATAGCCCCTGCTGTATATAGGCTACGTCTCACTCTCTTCGTAACAAGTCAGTCCGGATCTCTTCCCTTGCTATAGAATGCCTAGATCTATTGGACAGAAAGAAGAACGGACATCACTTCAGGTACACATTCAATATCTCACTTACTTGATCTATTTAATATTCTTACTAAGCCTTATTAATCTTAAATAGATTGATGTCCATTATAAATAGAGTCTATCAATTGGTATCACTGTTCTTACCTTAGCCGATATTAAACACACCGCCAATAATGGATACAACAATTGGTATCGCAGCCTACTTTAGCAAATACCAAATACACCGCCGATAGTATCCACATTCATTGAAAGCTCATCAAAACCCTCAAAATCTCTTTGGGAGACAATCTCTTAAGACACACTCTAAAAACTCCTACATATGTGTCATGTACAACTGTGTCATATGGCTTGGACAAGTAATTTTTGTCCCCAACTCGTCCTTAAACAACCAATGCTGTTCTATTTTAGATTAATTTACTCAAACAATTCGTTTGAAGTAAAATAACAGCTCATATTATCTCTAGAAGAGCCTATATCATTGTCTTAAACACTCAGCAGTTGTACCCATTAATACCACAATAAAGGCCATCAAATTAATCTGATTATATATTAATTTTAAACTTCTTGTTTGAAAATAATATGAGTATACATGTCTTCTAGACTGCCTATGTATTAGCCATAATTACACTAAGCATGATGACATTATCCCAAATCAGAACATCGTTACTATGTCATTAAATGCACTCACTTCTTTAAGCCCCCAAAACGTCCTTTCCCATTCCTCTAATCAAGAAACCTCTTCATCTTCTCAAAAATTCAAAAAGTTGTATAAAATTGGTATCAGTATCCAACTACAGCACCTGACTTCTGCGTACCTCAAAATTTCTCCACCATTACAGTCATTTGCATCATGTGTTCACCAAATCTGCCTAGTCCTCCTCATCGACCCATTTTCCACACTGAATAGCGTCAACGTATGATGATTCTTTTTGCCACTCCTCCTCCAATGATTCAACGACCTCGTCGAATCACTCGTCGTGTAAGGAATCGTCTTCGAGACCCCAGGAACAATGTATCCAATTTCATCCCATGGATTCCCACAAGAGACATTACCGCTACTACTGCACCTGCTCCCATCGCCTCAAATGCTCACCTCGAGCAACCCTCATCTCAGGAGGAGCTTCAGCCAGCAAACGCCCATTCTGCGTCAAACCAAATCGGTCAATGTTCCCTCCGATTAAAATCAGCAGACCTTCATCCTCTAACTCTACTTCATTAGGATGACTAGCTAGGTCTCTGTTTTATCAAACTAATTTTCTTTTGCTATATTAATGATAAATGTGTAATGTGTTTAGCTTTGTGCACGTCTGTTTATCTACATTTACCACTTTCTTTTGATTTAAGTCTTCATAATTTGTCCCGGTGCATACTGCTCATGCCTACGCTCACTTTCTTGATGAAATTCAGCATACCTCTTAGGCAGATCTTATATGTCATCTTTAGATGTATATCTCATGCATCCAATAAAGGTCAGCATAAGGCTCAACTATACTTTCCTGTTTTAACTAGATATACCTTAAAGAGGAGACTATTTTGAATGCTTTACTACTTAACAGCTTATCCCATTTGCCCCTCCGATTACAAAATAAAACTTGTCCCACTACATTCTTGTAAGACCTCCTTACAAGCAATGGAACATAATTCCTCACCTCGATATCCTATTATTTTTTATGTATGTCTTATACATGAAAATTGTGCATTATAAGTTATCTGCACACTGAGAAAGAAAATAAACCTGATTAATGACTTGCTACATCCCAACAGAATTGCTATAAGCTAATCAAATAAGCATTTCTGTAAAGACGACATAAAGGAACGACCTTTTTCCTCATTATCTGTAGCGATATTCAAATACTCAATATCCTTTATTCAAACTTGTGGCCATTAAGGAGGAGAAATTGTGAAGTAGTAATGGCCCCAAGTAATTGTAGTAAGACTGACACTATTCAGAATCACACTAGAAATTGTGAAGTAGTAATGTGTGATGTAGTAATGACCCCAACTAGTAAGAAAGAGAGATGAAAAGATTAAAGGACAACTAGTAAGGAGGAGACAACTAGTAAGGAGGAGAGATTGTGTAACTACTCATACAGCGAAATACTATATGACTATTATAGTACGCTGACTATTACAAACTCTACCTATCCTTCACAAACTTTTAAAATCATCAGATGAAGATGCTTAATCAATTCGATTAAGAACAGTAAATTTTCTACCTCTTGCTTAAGCAACATTCTTCAGATCATACAATGCAAGAATCATATTCTTAAGGCAATATTATCAATTGCCTAAAACCATTTCAGTTATTGCTTTGTATTTGTTCTTTCTTTAATTGAGTCTGTAAATACTTAGCAATAGATGACTATACATACGCTATCGCTTGTAAGTTCAACCTAGGGCACGCCTTGATATAAAATGAATATTCATTAGTGGCATGTTATTACTAAGGATTGAACAACTGCTTTAAAGAGCTGTATATATAAGTCAATTGTAGTAATGGCCCCAAGCAAATAGGAGGAGATTGTTAGGAATATGCCTGTAAATCAGCTAATATATATGTATGCATATTCCAACACAGTGATTTGCTTGTTCCCATTACAACGCATGTTTCACAAGTGGCTAAAAGGGCTGCGCACGGTTAGTGTGGCGCTTGTTGAAACAATGCATAGGTCATTAGACTAGGAAGTCTTTGTACATATCCGAGTCTTTGTCCTACCAAAGTGATGACAAACTTTCATATGGATTAGCTCTTCAATTGCCACCGACGTGACCATCGGCAAATGTCTCACTAGCGACATGTCCTTTAGCTATGACGCTATTAGCTCTCCGCAAATCGCCAGCTTCTATAATGGCAGATCTCACGCCCAAGTCCTCATCGAACAACTGCAGAAGCCGATTAAGACAAAGAGGAACATCATGATCACCCATAATCTCTACAATCGCCAGCTTCTAAAATGGCAGATCTCATCATCGGTCAAGTCGCTTATCAGAACAACTGCAGAGAAATTGGAAGATCACGAGAAACATCGGTCGTTGTTCAAACTCGCTACAAGTCAAAATAGATCCGTTACAAGATCTGTCTGACAAATCCAAGATACGCATCGATGTCGCGCCTTCACGTTTATCCAAAGACATTTCTTCTCGTACGTGTTTGCGGTCTTCAAAGCTTCATTTCCATAAAAGGCCAAGCACCGGACGCCGCACTAGCCAAAGCAATGATACGTCCACATCAATCACCGCATCCAGCTAAGCTCGACACGTCCAAATCGTCCACTGTTTCACGGACCATCTTCAAGACTCAAACCTAATCAAGGTCTTTGCCCAAGATCCAAAATGTACTCGCTACATTATGAAATTCAGATCACCAACGGGCTTAAACCTATTCAATACACCAACGGTCACCTCTTCTTCTCCAGCTATATAAGAAGACTCTCATCCTCATTTCCAGAGAGCATAAGTGAGAGAGAGCAACAAGTGTATGCTTATGCTTGAAAAGGTTGTGGTATTGATCTTCATTTCTTCAATCCGAACCACTCCTTGAGTGAGAAATCACAAGTGTAAGAACAAACACTTTGAGAGAGAGAGAAGAAAATCCAAAGGCCGAGAAGCTTCGCTTGATCAACAACCTTGTTGTTGATTTGAGTCCTTCTTCCTTCGAAGAACTCGGTCTCTTCATGGCCTCAACTCCATTATCCAAGAATAGACCAAGCATCTTACGATCGTTGAAGCGACCAAGCTTGAAGATGTCCGATGAAGAGCCGTAACTTACATGTCCATATTGCATTCATATCGCACTTATACTACATTATAAGTGCCGATTGTGCAATAAGTTGTCATCATATTTGGTCGAGTGCTTAGCACTCGGTTGTTCAAATACTTGCTATTTGAACAACTCCTAATATTCTCTTCTCACAACAAATATATCAAGTTGAAACTACAGAAGATAACTTAATAAATATTAAGTACATCTTCTAATGTATTTTCGATATATTTGATTTCGATTTCTTCATTTCTCCTTCTTTTCCTAAGGAGATTGCTAGGTTAGAGAGTCTAGGTTGATGTACTAAGCATGTTTGCCTTTGAGCAAACATCTGCTGAATTTTAATATAATATATATGTTTGTTACATTCAGCCTTGATTTCTCTTTCTTGTATAATTTGTTTTATCTTGTGCAATCTGTTTAAGGAAAGCAATTGATGCATCTAATACAGATTTAAGTCAACTGTCAAGCTCTCTTTCATACAAAATCTTTACAGTTACTTTAATCTAAATTGTTTGACTTATGCTGTTTGTTCTTCCGCTGCTAAATCTTATTTTCATCAGCTAAGTTCAACATATATCTTCCAACTGCATGTTTCATATCTGATGATTCAGGATGTCCATGATCTACATCTGCTGATCTAGGATGTCCGATCACTCTAACTTCGGCTAAGCAGTTAGTATGAGGAAGATAACCTAATTGTATTAATCATCTCATCCATTCGTCTTATTAAATATAAAAATTGGATGAAATTATTAATACATCATGTATAGGCTATTCACCCCCCCCTCTAGCCTATTCACTGAGCAACCCTTGGACCTAACAAGATCCATTACCTTAAGCCATGACTGCCTTTACCCTTTCCTTTGGTCCTTCGCTTTCCATCTTTCTAGATCTATCTTTTTCGAATTCTTTCCAGGGGTCCTTGATCTTCGATTTCTTTCCGGGATCAAAGAAAGAAATGAATGAAAAGGTTTGACAAACAAAGGGCAGGTTTTTTCTTCCGCGAAAATAGGAAATTCTTTTTGAATGATCCCCTTTTGAGCCCTTCTTCTGTTCTGGTTCAGGAAAGGGGATTGTGGTGCAGAACCAGCTTAAGGAAGAGAAAATGAGGAATGAAAACAAGTGCGGCGATGCTCGCCTTAGCGAGGTGCGGCAGCCTAAATTTTTTGTTTTGCCCCCTGAAATTGGATTCGCGATGCACAACGTGGTGTATCGCGATGCAATAGTCGTGCATCGCGATACACAAAAATTAATACTTAAATTGGGCATCGCAATGCCTTGATTACTGAGGCGCACGTGTTTTTCTTTCATTAATGACATAATCGTCTTTTTATCCCAAAAATGTGTTTTTTGATTTTAAAAAAGATAAGTAGACTGGAGCGATTACAAATGTTGAAAAAGGGACCGACCTGTAATTCACCCTTTATTATTCTATCCATTATTCAATTTTTACTTGTCCTACTCTCACATGAGCATCATCGGAAAACACACAACATCTTAATGTTTATGATAGAGCCAATTAACGTATCTTAATCTGTGTACTGAGTCAAACATAATTTTTTTTTTTTTTTTGAAGTGGATGGAGTAACATATATTATTAAAACAACTTTAAAAAGTGAATCCTAAAGTCAACTCTAAAATCAATAACAAAAATTTAAAACAATTAAGAAGAAACAAGAGGTGTGAAGAAAAAACTCTAAAGAAAATTCGATTAAATTCACTCTAATTCATTGTATATGAAAGTTTATCCAATCCATAGTGTTGGATTGTGATTTTTGACTAAATAATTTTTTGCCTTTTTTAAATCTTTGATTGCAGGTGATTGATTAGTAAATATGGTAAATATTAATTGATTTTAGATTAGTTAAATTTAGGATCATGATTGAAGTAAATTATATATATATAGGCTTAAATCGCAATTTGGTCACCCTACTTTGACAGAAAATTCATTACGCTCACCCTACAATTTTTTTTCTCAATTTCATTACTATACTTGGCATAAATCCCACGTTAATCACTCCATCCAGATTTTTGGATGAAAAACTTACTATTTTTTTAAATTCCAAAAATACCCTTACTAATAACTATCAATTTAATCACTGCACTTAGACATAATTATTAAGTTCATCACTCTATCATGATTTTTGAATAAAAAGTTTAAAATTATCCTAAAAATCCAAAAATGTCATTCCTAAAATATTAAAATTCATTGCAACCAAGAACAAACAAAAACCCAACAATTGAGCAACTGGGGAAGAAGATCAAACACCCAAATCAGCATCTCTTCATTCCAAGCTCAATCTGCACATACCCTCTAACTCCTTCAAGAACCCCAAATCAATCCAATTTTTTGAAATCCAAATGGACTAAAATCATAAAAGACTCACAACCCTTCTTGAAACACTCAGCGAAGAAATCATCAGAATCATAACGCTAGGCTCAATTGCCACAATACACATATGCCAATCTGTCGAAATTTCACGGTAACGTCTGTTAGGGTTACCAGGGCCGCTGCATCGATTTCAGCCTAGTGTCGTACCCTCGATGAAAGAAAGTTTGATGAGCCCACTACTATGGTTGACACGATCGACCACGATTTTCCGCAATGGCCCTTTAGCTCACTTTTAGCCGAATTTTTCTCCTAAAATTCATCCTCAACTCGATCTTCGTCATTCTCATTTCTATCAATCAAATATCCATTCGGATATTCAATAATAGGCTATTTCATACTGGTTAGAGAAATGATTCAGATCTAATCTACCCACCCAGAGCTAACTAGAATGAGAAAGTGACAGCTTGTGATTTGAGCATGCCGGGAGAGAAAGGTGATTCGGGATCGGGGGGGGTGGATAGAGTGATGGGAGGTGGATGGGATCGGAGGGGGAGATCGGAGAGAGGGTGGAGAGAGTTGTCGAGGTCGTCGTCACCGTCGAAGCCTTTGAAGTCGACAATGGCAGAATTGGGGATGTTGGAGCTGGGGGGGGGGGAAGTCGGAGACGGGAAGGAAAGTGATGGGTGAATGATTTTGATTGTTTAACTTTTTTTTATTTGACCAATTAATGTAATAATTACTAATCCTAATTTTGTTTGAACACTATTACTAATCCTAATTAAATTAATATTAATATTTAATCTATTACTAATCCTAATTAAATTAATATTAATATTTAATATTATAACTACATTGAGATAAATGACTAATACTTTTAATTAGATTAAGATAAAAAATTGTTATAATTAAATTCCTTAGAAATATTCCATAATACCCTTGAAAAATGGCATGTACCACATGATTGACTTAACGGATTTTTTCTAGTGGTGTCATTAACCCTTATTTAAATATCTATAATTACTTATGAATAATTTATAATAATATTTTAAGATTACTTTATTCTACAATAATAACTATCTCATAATAATTTAATGCATTTGTTTAATATAATTAGTTTTATATAAAAAAAAAGTCAAGCTAAAGAATTTATTGCTTTAGAAAAGACCAACATAATCTTTTATTAATTTTGATTAAGAATTCTGATAAGTTAACCTAATTTTTGTTTAATATTTTTAAGAATTAGTCTAAAATTATATTATTTTATTATATTTGAAATAACTTATTTAACTGATTTGATTATTTTAAATACTTTATACACAAAATTTTATACTATTAATCTTAATGCATTTTTTTGTCAAAGTAGGGTGACTAAATAGAAATTTAAGGTAAAGGGTATTTTGGTCTTTTTGCAGCCCTCCATCCAACAAAACTAACGGAAGTTAAGCGCGGTGAGCTTATTGACTCAACAAGTCAAGTATAGTGATGAAATTGAGAAAAAAAATTGTAGAGTGAGCTTAATGAATTTTCTGTCAAAGTAGGGTGACCAAATTGCGATTTAAGCCATATATATATATATATATATATTTAAAGTTGGTGAGGATGCCTAAGGATGTGACACCTCATCCCCTTTGGTTAAAGATGCATTCTCATGGCTTGACTTTTGGAATTCTAGGAAGGGTACCATTAGCTAATAGTCTTAGCTAAGTACTATAGATATGATATTGTGGTATATACCATTTTTCAAATACATTAGTAGAGGAACTTTAGCTATTGGCAAGGAAATGAAAAGCTGGAAAATAAAACAATGGTGTTAGTGAGATTTGAAGCCACACCCTTTTCAATTAAAACATGCACCTTAGACCAACTCAACCCTTTATATTTTATGTATTTATTTAAAATGCTACATATATCATAGGGAAGAAGATTTTCACATGAAGAGGTTTTATTACCGATATTGGCTACTTAAAAGATATCCAGATTCATTCAAATACTTGCCTCTTCGTGTATCTATATATAAATCATCTTCATTTTGGTATCAAAAAAATAATAATCTCTATTATAATTACTAATGGAGTAGTATAATATCTATAATATCAAAGTAATAATATCTATTATAATTACTAATAGTATAATAGCTATGATACGAGAGTTATAATCTCTTTTATAATTACTAATAGTATAATAGTTATGATATGAGAGTAATAATCCCTATTAAAATTATTACTGAGGGTAATCCCTATTATTATTACTAATAGTATATCCTTAGCTAATAACTATACCTAATAATAATAGGTTTAACATATAATATTTATACCTTATTAGATATTTAATAATATTAATCTTATAGGTATTATTATTAGGTAGTATATAACTACGACATAATAGTATTAGGTATTATTATTAGATATTCAATAATATTAATCTTATAAGTATTATTAATAGTATTAGGTATTACTATTATATATTCAATAATATTAATTTTATAAGTATTAATATTAGCTATTACTATTAACCTATGACAATACTCGCTCAAAACATTTTTTTAAGTGATTAATAACACATTTAATTATTCTAAAAAAATATATTTAATTATTTTTTAAAAGAAATTCATTTCAAATGAACCATAGTTATATCTACATCGTAACCACCATAATTAATTTCATTTTCTCTCTAAAATCAGTAAGTTGGGTTTCTAATATATATATATATATATATATATATATAGAGAGAGAGAGAGAGAGAGAGATTTGTAACTCCCTTCTTGCTAATTACTTTTTCATTAAGTGCTCCATTATTTGTAACTCCCACATATTTGTAATGAAATTAATTATTTTTCACAATAGTTCCTACCACTCTATATTTCAAACGGTTTGACCTTCAATTTTTTGAGATATCTCCATTGGTATTGTAAAACTTATAAAGCATGTGCCCATCACTCCCTTCGTTCGGTTGCAAGATAACTTTTTCTTTTTGTAGACAATAAGTAAGGTGAAACATCATTTGTCTGAAAGAATGATGGTTTCTCTCTCTCCTCCGGATCATGGTGTATTGGATTCGCTTTACTTATATAGCTCATGATATTTGATTTTAACTTCCATTTTAAATTTGGGTCTGATTTATGTTTTTGGGTTTCGTTGTAGTTGAATTGTTCAATTTCAATTTTAAATTTTTTTCTTTTTATTTTGCACATCTTTATTTTTTTTTTCTCGATCTTTCACTTTTTGGTATTTTGGTTTTGGTTAGGCAATGTTTTTGGGGTTGATATTGCTCTTGATTTATGGTTTTACGTATCGATTTCTATTTTGATTTTGGTACATAATTTATACTAAAATTTTTGTTTTATTTATGCTCTTGATTTTTTTTTCATTTTATTGATTTTCCCTTGGAAATTTGGTTTTGATTTTTGATTAAATGATGTATATCACTTTTTCTCTTGGTTATGTTTATAATATAAACCAACCAATTTCTATTTCCATAAATGTTAATTGAAATCTAGACTATAATCCTGCATATATAACAATGTAAATATTTTATTTTCTATTTTGTAAAAATTCTTAAGTATATGTCTAAAATATCTTTATTAAGGGTGAGATGAAAAATAATTCAACAATTTGATATCATTGAAAGATACTTTAGGAATAAAAAATATATATAGAAATAACGATTTACTCATACCCATATACAAATCGATAACAAATATTTATTCTAAAATGAAAGGATTATACTCAAAATGATCATCAATTTGCGTATATTGACAAAATCTAACTTTTTAAAAACATTAAGTCAACAAATGCCTATATTAATTATAATTTTATTTTTATAAAAGTACTCCTAAAATATATCAATTAATCTCAATGTTAAATTGCACCCATGCAGAGCACGGGTTCTATAACTAGTATGATAAATGTTTATATTAACTTTAACATTTCTTGTGTTTAGTGTTTATCTTTCTTTGCTTTTAAGGAATTCTCAAGAGTATATAAAGAGCAGCAAGTGCTACATTCCAGATACAAGTTTGACAATTACAATGAGATCTCTTCTGTCATTACTAGGGAGTGTTAAGCATTGGCCTTTGTTTCCAGAAAAACTCAAATCCTCTCAGCTTACATCATTCTATATTGTTTTGCACAAAATTTGTGCCGCTAATTGGGTTCCCTCAAGTAATACTTCGATTGTTACTCAAACTCAAGCAAAGGTGATTTTTCAAGTGGGTACTGGGTTGCCTTTCAATTTTGGACAGTGGGTTTTTGATAGTGTAACTTTCTATGTGGAACCCACATCAGATAGGTGGTCCCCTTTCCCAGCCTAATTTTTGGAGAGTCAAGGTGATACGATTTTTGCCAAGGATTCTCGACGAATCACGATTTTACGCGGAACGGAAGCTAAGCTCAAGGAAGTTGATGGAATGTGACACCTCAACCCGATGAATCAGTCCAAATACGAACCTTGGCATGTACAGCCGCAACCCAATAATTGAGACGACCACGAACCTTGGTATAATGAGTTTCGCCACAATTGGGATGTAATACCAATTGATAAGAAAGAATAGGTTGAACGCCACATGACAAATCCTGATAAGTTCGAAAAGTTCTTAAAGAACGAAGAAGAATTGGATAAATTCTCTTAATCAATTTAATATCAAAGTTGTTTTGTTTAGAATACATAGAACGACCTTATATAGGTCAAAAACAAACCTTACTAAACCCTAAAATACATAGGAGGCGGAACACTAGTAAAAGGAAAGTAATTAAAGGATAAAATATCAAAAATAGGTTAAAATATGCACAAAAATCAGAAAAATTGAAAAACTGCCATAGCGCCTAGCGCTAAGACTGCAGTCTTAGTGCCATAGTTTCTATCCAATGCCTTTTTTTGACTTGTTTAAACTTTCCAGAATTGACAATAGGCTCTCAAAGTCTCTAGGAACATCTTCTAAGCCTCCAAACTTGTTTATATAAGTCCCTTGAGTCTTCAAATCAGCCATATACCCTTAAAACACTCTGAAGCCACCTCCTTGAGTCTTCCAATCATCATCCAATTGAATCACAACCTTCCTACGAGCCTTGGTTACTCGATCAATCACGAACAAAATACACTTGAATTTCCATACACGATCCTTTGCCATATGATCTTTGAACACATGTATGAACATCAGTATTGAGCAAACTCAGATCGCATCATTCCCCTCCTCTTAAAAGGGATTTGTCCTCAAATCTGCACTTGGTTCAAAGACATAATCATTGGTGTGCCTTAAAACTCGAACACGACCTTCAACTTCTGATATTGGTTTGGAGCATGTTAATAACTGAAATTGCTTTACTTGCGTGGAGAACATATCCCAATTTCCAGGACCAAAAACCAGTCTTGATTTCTTGGCACATTGCGTAGTTCTTTGTTCAACAAAGATCCTTGTTTTTCCCTGAGGTAGAGATTTAACAAGACTAGGAAAGATAAGAACAAATTTATTAGTACAATATATATCTTTCCCACTGAAGTGATTGTTAATGATTCGCGTGAGGAACCAAGAAACCGATGGAGTTGGAGTTTTGAAGTCGAATGTGTCTTTATATACATGGAACATCTTCAACTCTTCTCGAACTGCTTTGAACTTCATCTCCTCTTCCTCTTTCTCATATTGCTCCTTGCCAACTGTGTCTTTTTCAGTTTTCTCTCTTTCAAGCTTCTCTCTCTCTTTCTTTTCTTTCTCTACCTTCTCCCTCTCTATCTTTTCTCTCTCACTATTTTTGCTATCAATCCTCTCTCTCTACCTTCTCCCTCTCCATTCTCTCTTTTTCTTCCTTCTCTCTCTCTATTCTTTCTTTTTCATGTCTCCACTCAATTTCTATCTGTTGTACTTTCACAAGATCTTTATAGACCTCCTCTAGTGCCATATGAACAAGAGTGACTCTCTTTTGATTGAAAAAAAAACGAGTATATATTGTTGTAGATATCATACCTAACTTGACGACCAAGTTTCCACGGCACACCTAACAACAAATGCCCATCATGCATTGGCACTACATCACATAGAACCTCATCCGCATAGCCCCCAATTCTGAATGGTACCACCACCTGTTTAGTCACCTCTACTTTACCACCAAAACAGAGCCTTTGCAATATATAGGGTTGTGGATGGCCAATGACCGACAAACCCAATTTCTCAACCAAAGTGGTACTAACGAGATTGGCACGACTACTACTATCAATAATTACATGACGTATTTTGTTTAGCACAAAAAATCGAGAATAAAAAAGATTGTGAAGATGAACTTCCATAAGACACTCTCTCTCTCTCTCTATATATATATATATATATATATATATATATTTTAATTGTTTTATAACCCTAGAAAACTTATGGTTTGAAAAGCAAGAATACTTAGGAAAGAAAACTTGCAAGAACAAACTAGGGTTTATGACCCAAGTTCAAGACTAGGAGGAATTGAAAGAAGATACGAAACAACGAAAAAGAACGAAATAAAAAATATAAATTATGGACGAACCTTTGCTTTGATATCAAATGATATGATCTTTGCCAAGGATTCTCGACGAATCACGATTTCACGCAGAAAGGAAGCTAAGATCAAGGAAGTTGATGGAAGGTGACACCTCAACCCGATGAATCAGTCCAAATACGAACCTTGGCATGTACAGCCGCAACCCGATAATTGAGACGACCACGAACCTTGGTATAATGAGTTTCGCCACAACTGGGATGTAATACTAATTGATAAGAAAGAATAGGTTGATTGCCACATGACAAATCCTGATAAGTTCGAAAAGTTCTTAAATAATGAAGAAGAATTGGATAAATTCTCTTAATCAATTTAATATCAAAGTTGCTTTGTTTGGAATACATAGAACAATCTTATATATGCCAAAAACAAACCGTACTAAACCCTAAAATACATAGGAGGCGGAACACTAGTAAAAGGAAAGTAATTAAAGCATAAAATATCAAAAATAGGTCAAAATCTGCACAAAAATTGAAAATTTAAAAAACTGTCGTAACACCTTAGTGCCTAGCGTCTTAGCGCCATAGTTTCTGTCCAAGGCCTTTTTTGACGTGTTTAAACTTTCCATAATTGACAAATAGGCCCTCAAAGTCTCTAGGATATCCTCTAAGCCTCCAAACTTGTTTGTAAACTTTGGATCAAGTTTATATAAGTCCCTTAAGTCTTCAAATCATCCATATACCCTTGAAACACTTTGAAGCCACCTATTTGAGTCCTCCAATCCTCATCAAATTGAATCACAACTTTCATACGAGCCTTGGTTACTCGATCAATCACGAACAAAATACACTTGAATTTCCATGCACGATCCTTTGTCATATGATCTTTGAACACATATATGAACATCGGTATTGAGCAAACTCGGATCGCATCGCAAGGTACCGTATAGCGTGTAATGAAAAGATATCAAGCCACTCTAAATTCTTAAAAATTTCAAAGCAATTACTGAAGGGAGATAGGGTTATTAATTTGCCCTTAGTATACCCTCATGCTGCAGCAGCCACTACAGTAGCCTCCTCTCCATCTCCTCCTCGTGATTTGGTTCAGGCTTCAGTTCCTCTTGATGATGCCTAAGATGTGGTCTCCAATGTTGTCACATCTCCAACTCCTCTGTTTGTTTCTTTTGTGCGTGCTCAGATGCCAATTCTTACAAGACAGATTCAATCCACTGAGCAACAACTTGCCTACCTGATGAGCTCAAGTTTTCCATGAATTTTCCCCTTTATTTCCTTTTATTTTGTGCTACTTTTGTGTTAAATATTCTTGGAAATATTATTATTTGTGTATTTGTGCTTCAATGTAGGTTTCCGAGGTATTTACGAACATTCATGGAGTTTAGCACAAGGTTTGAGGCAATTTTGGGCTTCAAAGTTGAGTTACAAATAATTTCGTCAAAGTCCGTTAAGTATCCCAAGGCAAAATAAGCTAACGGTGGGCTAACGGGGCTAACGGAGGATTAAAATGAGAGTGCTGGAGGGGGAAAGACCTCGGCAGCTTGTTCTGAAGACCCAGGGGCACCGGAGCAATTATTGATTCTTTTCATTAATGCAGTGGCAGCATGAGAGGCTGCCACGTGTCGCCCTTTGCCCAGCAACCCTTTCTTCCATTTCAGCCCCTAAAACTTTAGTTTAATTCCTATTCTGCCCCTCAGCTTCCCCAACACACTTTGCCTTCTCCTTTTATCCGAACAGCAGCCCCAAAATTCAGACAGAGAGTCCCAAACGGGGCTGTGAAGCCCTTTGGGGCAGCAGCAGCTCCTCCCCCAAATTTTCTCTCCTTCCTCCAAAAATGTAATTATCATTGAAGGTTTGGAGCACCAAATCAAGTGCCAAGGAAGCAATTTCAAGTGATTTCAACCATGGATCCACACTTTAATCGGTTTATTCTCTCTAATTTTTATATCTTAAGATTATTGTGTAAATTTCTAGGGTTGAAAATATCTTGTAAATTGTGGAATTGGTTTGTGCTTAATGATTATTGGAAAGCAATTATTTTTCTATGTTGTTGTAGTGATTTAATTTAATCTCTCTCCCTATTTAGTATACAAGTATGTTAGGTTATTATTATTGATGGGCTTAATGCTTTTAATTGGTTTAGCCATTAATTAAATGATTTTAGAATTGTTTGAGTGAGCGAGAGCTACCTAACTTTTCGGACCGATCAATATAATAGTTGGTGTTTGACACACACCGATAGCCTCCGGCTACCGACATGACTTGTAGAAAAATAGAGAGATTAGTTCTCTACCCATTATTGCCCATTATCTTGGTTATTGTTGTGTGTTCCTAATGCTTCAATGGATTAGCTACCCATTAGATGATCACTAGAATTATAGGATAGTTAGCGAGAGCACTTCCTATTAATTCCGAAAACACAATAATTGTCTATGTGACGCCAGACCGAGAGGTAACGAGTGTTCATAGATAGCCAATTGAGGACTTGTTCTGAAATGCAATCAATCCACCTTAGCCATTCGCGAGGTAGGGGAGATTCAGGTTGCTATTGGGGCGAAAACTCGTAGTTAACCAATTTAATGTTCTCGACTACCAAGACTTGAGTAAAAAGAAAAGTAGAGAGAGGATTAAATTAATCACGAGCTAGACTAGAAATATTGCATTCCTATAATCTTATCTTTAAATCTTGATTTGTTGTTGCCAAACCATTTTGCGACGTTGTATATATTAATTGCTTTCTTTTATTTTTAGTTTTTTAGATTTTATTCTCAATTTATTTTCGCTCAAATATAATTAGTTAGCTTAATTTCGGTACTTAGTTGTAGTGAAAATTCCGTGCATTCCCTGTGGAATCGATACTTGTGCTTACGCACTATATTACTTGATATGGCAGGGTACTCTTGCCCTAGTTGTTGCAATTTAAGTTGCAGCACATCACTACCTCAAGTCCTTGAAGGTCCAATTTTTTATTATTCCTAGATGGTCATACCTCCTCCAATTCTGAACAAAAAAGGGGAGAAGGTCCTTCAACTGCAGGGGGGATTCTGAAAATGCTGGAGAAGAGGCATTTAATGCTGACATTTGAGGATTAAGATTAATGGGTTGTTAAACAATATTTTTAATATACTGTTATGATTTTCTGATCGTAAACTTTTGTGTTATATCACTTGTCTTGTTTAAAAATATCTCAGATTGCTTATTCAGGGGGAGTATTTTGAGTGATATGAAATGTCCCATCGTTGATCTCTAATTGGTGTGTTTTGTCTTGAAAGGCAAAAAAGGGGGAGATTGTTTGATTGTGACTTTTGACTAAATAATGTTTTTGCCTTTCTTAAATCTTTGATTGCAGGTGATTGATTAGTAAATATTAGTTGATTTTAGATTAGTTAAATTTAGGATCATGATTGAAGTAAATATAGTAAATGTTTATACTAACTTTAACATTTCTTGTTTTAATGTTTATCTTTTTTTGTTTTCAAGGAATTCTCAAGAGTATATAAAAAGCAGCAAGTGCTACATTCCAAACACTGAAGTTTGAGAGAGATTCCTGAGTTGTGAAGTTTTAATCACTCATATACTGTCATGAAGTGAATGTGAGCAAGAAAACTGCAACATCTTTTGTCACATTCGACTCATAGTGTATTGAAACTAAGATCTAGTTCCTTGTCCACTGAAGTTATCCTTAGACAATCTATAGACTTTTAGATCCTTGTGTGGTGAATTGTAATATCTAATTGAGATACTTTTGTTAGGAACTTTTAATAGTTTCACTATGTGTTTTTTTGTGTAACGAGTTACTATATTTACTAGTGAAAGATTTTTGTCATATTGACTTATCTACAAGTATTTATACTTGTAGATAAATGTTAAAACAATCTGTTCATTTACTTATTCTGCTGCATTTTACTCGTTGTTACAGTAAATGTTCTCACATCTTTGATAACATCTACACTTTATTGAGTATTCTGGTTGAGTCACCTAGCTACAAAACTTTCACATCGTACCTCATGTAGAAAAATCTGTTGTTATGTTAGTACATTTTGTTGATATATATCACATGATATTACACATTTATAAATTTTGAGAGACACCATAATTTTAAGAAAAATGCTAGGTTTACAACTCTTTCGATAATTATTGCTACAATTAAGCACTAATAAAAGACAAAGGTGTTTTGGAGAAAGACAACTTTGCCCTTCATTAAAGCTTAGTTGTAACAATAGTTGTAAAACTAGCAAAGTTGTAATTTTACTCCAAAACACCTTTGCTTTTCATTAAAGCTTAGTTGTAACAATAGTTGTAAAACTAGCAAAGTTGTAATTTTAATCTAGTTTAGGAACTTGCAATAGGAAACAATTTGAAAAACTTTTGGAAAATATAACAAAGTTTTAGTACTTTATCCTAAGCCGGTAAACATAGAAAACATTTTGCGAGCTAGTTTTTCCATTTCTCAATATTATTATTACTCTTATATATGCCAAATTGCATGGGCAACGTATCATACCAAAAACATGTCATGGTGGTTCGAAAGTGGAGAACCTTTTTTGTTTTGCGCTTAATCAAAACATGACAAAATGGAGGTACCTATCAAGAAAAATCATACTCTGATTACTCCCTCCGTTTTAACCAAAGAATTCACGTTTGAAAAGTCTTATTATTAAGAAATATATTAGTGTCATTGAATTTTGTCATAATTATAAAAATACTTAAACACAACCAAGATGATTACAATACAAGTAAAGGGTAAAAATGAATGATTACGAAGATTGTAAGCATAAATTTTAAAAGTGAACTCTTCAAGTGAAACATCCTAAAATAGTATAGTAAACTCTTTGCCTAGAACGGAGGGAGTATATTAAAAATTATCCCACTAAACGTTTATATTAATTTATTTTCTTAGAAGACCTTTTCCTTATTGTGTGTTGGATTGGATGACTCGTTTTTTGTATTAATGTATGTAATGCAATGATTAAAATGACAATTACAATTTACGCCTGTAGATCATTTGTGCCATTTTTACCCTTTTGAATAGTTAATATCACTTAAAACTTTCCTAATTAAGCTCTTAATTGGGTTAACAAACAGACACATCTCTCTCTACATTAATTTTGCTCTTTTCTCTCACTATTTTTAAAGCTCTTTAATTTATATCTTTTCAACATTTTAACTTTTCACTTTCAACCCAGAACATTCGATCACTAATTTGTACATATCTATTACGTTCTTATATATATATATATTATATATAAATGTTTATATTACAAACAAGGCAAAAAAAAACAATTTTTATTATATATATATATATATATTTAAATGTTGTATTTTTTAGAGAATCGCTATTCACACCTCCACAATTACTAATTACTAATTACACCCCTTTTTCTAAGTACACCCCCCTTTAAATTGTAAACTCCTTTAATTTTCCATTTTACCTCTCCCTTTCTCCTCCTTCCCAGCAGCCCCCTTCCCCTCCTCCCCTATTAGCCCTTCCTCCTCCCCCTATTAGCCCCTTCCTCCTCCTTTCCCCACCTCCCCGGCCCCCTTCCTTGTCCTCCCCTCCCCGCCCCTGCCACCCACCTAGTCAAGCCCGCCTTCCTCCTCCTTCCTTGTCATTCCTCATTCCCCCTTCCCTTCTCCTGTAATTTCACACACACACACATACAGACACACAGACACACACATACAGACACAGACACAGACACAGACACACACACATATATATAGACACACATATATACACACACTCAGTGAAAATCTGCCATTTTCTTTAAAGAAAGAATATATCTATCCAAACATGCCAAAACCTCCATTAATACACTATCGAGAGAAAATCTACCATGAAATTCACAAAAGAGTTTAGGGGTGTTCGACAATCGCTGATCTAACACCTTTTGGGGTGTTCGGTACCCACCGAATAATTTCAGATTTGTTTGGTGGGTACTAACCGAACACCCCTAAGGGTGTTCGGTTGACTGAGCATTTTAATGATATTTTTGTAATAATCAAATAAAGGGTAAATATGTTAAATTTTATAATAATATTTTCGTAATAATCAAAGGAGTTGTACTTAATAATTTGGGGGTGTGAATAACAATTTTCTTTTTTTTATTAGTACTAACTAGTACTAATATATATATATATATATATATAAATAAAAGAGGAGAGAGATTCTCCTCTCACCCTCTCTCTCTCCCTACGTCTTACACGAGTACAAACTCTCGTCTATTTGGAAATCGGAACTGCAAAACAACCCCCCGCCCTCCCCAAACCAAAACAGCTCAGTTAGGGTTTGAAATGTGGAGGGAGAATGGACGGCATTGAGCAACAGTTTCCCCAATCTCATCTCCAATCCGTCGATTCCAAACTCCAACAACAACCTCCTCCGGTGTCACCTCCTGATCTCACTCTTAATCGCGATCCACCCCAACTTCTCGATACTCTACCGTCCGATGATGACGCGTTGAAGCAAATTCTCTCTCTGGAGTTTCAAAACCTAGCCTTGAAAGAGGCCTTCGACGCAAGGGTCTTGAATCTTCTAGCTTGGGAGGACGAGCAGACCGCCGTCGACGAGGACGGTGAACTGAAGAGGGCCGTCGGCCAAGAGCTATACCGTTTGGTACTGAAACAAACCATCAGTGACGTGATTCAGTCCAAATCTGAAGTTGATGCGGCAAAGTTTCAAGCTCTGAGTCAGTGTATAGCTGAAGTTCTTGACCGTAACGGTTTGAAAAGGAATGTAGCGGTTATTGGAACGGATCACGATTTTGGCCGTGCTGTAGAAACTGGGGTTTACGCTGAGAGCGGAGATGTAGATTCTGTGAAGGAGTTTGATGAGTGGAATGGTGGTATTGAAGAAGAAAAAAGGAGTGAGAATGGGGAGGAGGAGCGAGACTTTGAGAGTGTGTATCATGTCGAAGAGCAGTCTGGGGCTACTGGGATTCAGGAAGATGGGAAATTTAGGAGGTATCATTATCCATTGAGACCAGATGCTGAGGATTGTTCTTATTACATGCGAACAGGGGCATGTAAGTTTGGATCAAATTGCAAGTTCAATCACCCTCTCAAAAGAAAAAACCAGGTATCCTTTCAACTACTTAGTGAAAATAGGTGCGTGTTGATCATTCGAAGGCTGTGAAATATATAGGGCACTTAGATTTTGCATGTTAGTCCTTTGCATGCTATCTTCCAGTAACGACTTTGAATTTATATTTGCATTTGTTGTTTCAGTTCTTCGAATATTATCTCTGCCAGGTTAAACAATTTAAAGGTGTACCTGTTCATTGTGATGTTTTATGCTTCTATGTCATGTGTTTTTTGCAGCCATTTAAGCAAACACTGAAGCAAAAGGATGAGAATTTGGACAGGCCAGGCCAGACTGAATGCAAGGTTATTCCCGGCATCACTGTATGCTTGTATTTTTGCTGCTATGCTGACAGTTGGATCTTAGTTGCTTAATGCAATTTTGTTATAATGCAAACTTTTCATCTTCTTGATTCTTAGTTGAAAATATGTATACAATCATGTTGGTGCTAATATATATGAGATTGCTTATTTTCTGCTAAGATATTATTGTTTAGTTTATTCACACTTTTCTCAATCCAAGCCTCAATGGTATCATCTTGATACCATATTGTGATTATTGGATTTTATTGTTTACGAGTTTGGAATATTACAAAAGGTTCAAGGACATTTGGGCATCTCTTCGAAACAAAATCTTGGATTTCAAGTAATGTCTTCCCTTCAAAAGTGATTTATGTACATACATTCTCACTCTTATTTTGGGTCTTAGTTAGCATGTTTACTGGATGCTCAGCTCCGAAGCAAACTATCACTTAATTCGGAAACTCTGGGTGTCTAGTGTTTCTATGTTGTCTTGGCTTGGTTTTCATCCAATGATTCCCTGGATTTGCTGTCCACCCTCACTTCATGAGTAGAAGGTGCACCAAAGACCTGAAAGATTAATGAAAGGACTAGACTTAGATAGCATACTAAAATAATTTAATTTCTTGGTAGTGAAGTTGTGACTTATTTGCTACTATGATTACCTAAGGAGAATGTTCTTAAGAGCTCCTTTATTTTATAAAAAAATAAATTTCCGTTTCCCACTTTTCGGGGGGATGGGGGCAGGGGTGAATGGAGTGATATGTAGTCTTACAGGTTAGAAAGAATCGCTAACATTGCTATTATTCTTAATTGTTATTGTCGAGTGTCGAAGATGCAAACATTCATGTTATCATGTGATTTTGCTGTTTTTTTTTCCCCTCCTGCCATATCAGGTATATAGATGATACTGATCATTGTATTATACTCCTATGTTTTATGGAAATCTGAACTAGGTCATTTTGATCAGGTTTCCTTGAGTATGGTTTTATGGTCGTTAACCGATGAACTGCTCTATTTATGCTGATACTTTTTGTGCTACCTAAAAGCTCTACTCCATGTTGTCACATGTTGATGCTAAAATAAAAACTTATTTGTCCGCATTTTTGGCTTGGTCTATCTATCTCTGGCTTTAGACCCTTGTGAAACTTGTCCACATGTATGCATTGCTTATCCTTAAAGACTTCAATTCTACCATGGAGCTGTTAAAAACCAATCAAGTTTTGACTAGCATGCTAGAATAGATATTGGCCTACAAAAGTGAACTGCTATTTTAAGTGGAAAGTTATAACCGAGGCTGAAGTTTCTGTCAAACAAGTTGTCTTTTGGTAAACTGCAGCTGTACCTTCTCCTTTCTACAACTGTAACAAGTCGTGCCTATCTTCATTTATTTCTGCATATAAATGATATCCACAAAATATTTTATTTCTTGGCCAACCCCAAGTGATTGGGACGACTAAGGCTGAGTTGAGTTTAATTGAGTTGTAATTTATTTCAATGATTTATAATCCGAAATCAGATGGTGCTTTGACTTGGAAGTAGAGATTCAAAGTGTATATATATGAAGCTTTGACCTACAATTCAATGTCGATTGTATACATCCTTATATTTTCTACTAACCATGTATGGTAACTTGTGGATTTTTCGCAAGTTCCTTCATGGTTTGGGGTCATATTCCCTCTTCTACCCCTGTTCCTCGGGAGGGATTTATGTTCTAGATTTGGATCCTCACTCATATATGGCTGCTTTTGTACTAAGCAGGAGGCCTCAAGTTTAGGTGACCATTTTTTTGTGTAAATATGTGGTTACACAAAATTATGGTAATAAAAATGGGTGTTAACTAATGGTCTCTTCAAACTGCTGGGGTGCCAGTTTTTAATTCAATTATTTACCTATTTAAATAATGTTGCCAATTGGCTTTAGTATGATTTAGCTCGTCAATTGCTTCACTTTATCTTGAGTGGCTTCCTGAGTTGCCTAGTTTGTGCTGGTGTTCTCAGCGTATATTATTGTGCTTTAGCTGAAACTTATATTTGATATTACA
Organism: Platycodon grandiflorus; assembly: GCA_016624345.1. NCBI lineage: Eukaryota > Viridiplantae > Streptophyta > Magnoliopsida > Asterales > Campanulaceae > Platycodon > Platycodon grandiflorus. The sequence continues at coordinate 13,598,215 of CM028362.1, read as the reverse complement.
AATTAAAAAGACGTGTTTCTTGGCTTTGCAGCCTTAGGGTGTTTTCATTAGGTGAGTGCGGGTACGGATGCCGGTATATGTATATGCTTGGGCGCCTATAGGTCCCTATTCTCTTAAGGTCTAGGTTCCTTCAGCCTCATCCTGGAGAAGAGCTGCGGAGCAGATGTTCTCTTGACCATGGTCAAGAGGATTTCACCGGTCTCCATTGGAAGCAATTCTGACCTCGCATCAATTAGAACATGGTTCCTTACCCTCTGGTGGGGCCCCCTCCAGTGAGCGTTTAACCTTCAATTAGTTTGAGTAACATGTGAGGCCTAGTTGGTGTGGCATTTGGAAAAGTTGATAGGTAGTGAAACGTAATCACCTGGGCCTGCCTAATTGTTTAGTAGTAGTTGTGCCCATTTAGTTCCATGTCACAGCTAATACAGATTCCTGATGTTTAAGACTTGATGCGATTATGGAAGATCAGTAGGTGTCAATCTGTCCCTATTTTGAAGATTATGTGCTGATGACTATGAATGTTGATATTTGCTAGCCTCCTTCCGTCCTCTTTTATACATACTTTTCCATCTATAGAACTAACCTTTTTATCTTGAAAAGTAAGATTGGCAACCTGTGATCTCAAGCAGTGAAAATTTGAATTGTGTAATTTGATGTTACATGCTATCCATTCATCTTTGTGGAGTAGCATTTTTTGCTTGTCTTGTTGCTGCCGGTATTTCATTTACCTTCTAGAGACTTGCATTCGCATTTCATATGCCTACGATAGCCGTATACCAGTTACCATTCATGTCAGTAACATATCGCCTTGCTTTGGTTGCAGTATTACTTGTCATCAGGGGGATGCAAGTACGGAAAAGCTTGTAAATACAGTCACAGTAGAGGAAGACCTGCAGTACCACCCGTCGTAGAGGTCAACTTTTTAGGCCTGCCAATTCGACAGGTATTTATCCTTCGTTTTTGTCTATGCAATGATAAACAAGATCCACTTATAAGCCAGTTCTCTTGGCCACTGGAGTATTTGTAATTTACTTGCTACTAGATTCAGTCTTCTGTACCATATTTTATGAAAGATGCTGACAAGGCTAAAATATCTTACAGGGTGAGAAAGAGTGTCCTTTCTATATGCGTACTGGTTCGTGCAAGTATGGATCAAACTGCAGGTTTAATCATCCTGATCCTACTGCAGTAGTAGGAGGTGACTCTCCCGTCAGATATGGTAATGGTGGACCTTCTTCATTGCCAGGTGCTTCGCAAACAACAATGTCATCCTGGTCGTCTCCAAGAGCGTTGAATGAGCCTACTCCTTATGTACCGATGATGTATCCACCAAACCAAGGCATTCCCTCTCCAAACTCAGAATGGAATGGGTATCAGGTATTTCTTTACTTGTGCTGCTGTTTCAGGTTAAAGTTTCATTTGTATTTCCTTAATTACTTGTGTCGGAATATATTTACGTGCCTGCTGGTTCCCCTTCATCCAGTCCCTGATTTTGCTTTGGCAGCTGCGAGTATCTTGACACAATCAGATTATATTTATGTGCCAATTGATTCCTCTTCATCGCTGCCCTGATTGCTTTGGCAGCAGCGAGTATCTTGACACGATTTTGCACGACCTCAAATTTGCTGAGATGATTGATTTTTATCAGCGTTTTGTTTGTTTTTCTTTCATCATTAAGTGTAACCATTGCATAAAGTCAGTGTGGTATGAGCTAGTTTATGATCTTAACACCAGTAATCAGTTTTTAGAATAAGGTGAAGATCTTGCATCTGTTCAAGTACTCAACTTATGCATCAGTTGTAGTCCTAATCTCCTACCCTGGTTACGTTTACTGCTGAAGAGTGTATGCAGGTAGTTTTATGTTGAGTTGGAATGAATCACTGCAGCTTGTCTGTGATTCCCTCTGCATTTATGAATACATTATAAAGAAGGCCGAGTATATATTTTGAGCATACTTCCCATTTGGTATAGTAGTGTTCTTTCCGAATAGGGGATCCCATTGCAACTGCTATCGGTACTAAAGGGATCACCTATGGAGGCATAACTTGTTTATATTTTTGAGCATTATAAAGAAGGCCCTGGAGTATATATTTTGAGCATACTTCCCATTTGGTATAGTAGTCTTCTTTTCAGAATAGGGGATCCCATTGCAACTGGTATCTGGAACTGAAAGGGATCACCTATGGAGGCATAACTTGTATGAAAATATATTTGATGAATTAAAAATAGATGATCAGTTTTGGGCCTTAGGGGGAGAAGGCAAGGCCCAGTCAACCCTGAAGATGATGAGGAGAATAAGCTGTGGAGAGGGCTTCCAAGTGATCTATCGACTTGAATAGTTTCTGTAGGCCTATATCTTTCTTTAAATTGAACCTCTTTAAGTATTTATCAACCTAGATGGAGTGTTGTTAACATGTTTACTGTCTAGATGATGATGCGTTAGCTTTTACTTATGGGAAATGGTTAGTACTTGTGTTTTTCTCTTGCTTACGCCATGTGACATTTTTCTTTTAATGATATGGTGTAACTTATGCTGGTAATGTTTAGAGTAACAAATATAGCTTTTGTTAAATGTTGAACCTTGAAGTTGCTTTTGGATGTTAGTTGATCCTTGTCCACTGTGATGTTTCTTCCTTATTAACTTGTTTATGTTTTGACTCTATGAGGCTCCTGTTTACCCGACATCAGAAAGGAGCCTACCTACACCACCGGCATTTGCCTTGAACAGTTCAGCAAGTGATACCAGCTTATACACTCATCATCAACAGCAGATGCTAGTTGGAGATTTTCCTGAACGACCTGGACAACCTGAATGCAGTTACTTTCTGAAAACTGGAGATTGTAAATACAGGTCTGCCTGCAAATTTCATCATCCTAAGAGTCGTATCTCCAAGACATCCCAGTCTGTTCTTAGCGACAAAGGATTGCCTTTAAGACCTGTAAGTTCATTTCCATTTAGGCATTTTCTCTTCTGGTCATTATAACAATTTTCCTAAATCTGCTTGAAGAAACAAGATCTCATGAACAAATGTAAGTTATGTACTCACATGTATATTAAATGAGTTACTGTTTTTAGTAATGCTTTTATTGGCACTTTTGTGTTCTTGTTTCTAGTTTAAGGGGAAAAGAAGATATATATGCACACGCACAGGGTAAAATGCAGCGCCACCCCCTATAGTTTGGCCAAATTTCAGTGCCTACTCTTCCACCTTTGGCCCGTCCCGCTGTCACCCCTTCTGTTAAAATTCATTAAAACATTTCATTAAGTTGCATATATTGCAATTATGACTTTTAAAGGATTAAGCTGTACAAAATCTACAAAAATCTACATAAATCTCATGAACTGCTGCGTCTGCGCTTCCAGCAACAAATGAGAACTTGAGAGGGAAGAAGGGGGGGGGGGGTTCGTAAAATCAAATTAAACTCACCAAGAATGAAATCAAGAAAGAAATATTGGGTAGTTGTTCTCGACGATTCATGACGCTTGAGAGACCTAATGTTTTTGAGTTGGATGTAGTCAGAAGTTAAATCTTGGGAGGGCTGTTGGAGTTGAAAAGATGGAAAGAATGGGAATTTTATAGGGAGTTCATAAAGCAATTTCCTTCACTTTATTCAAAGCTGCAAATGATAAGCAACCATACCATTGCATTGGTTTCAAGGATTAAAACAGAGTAAATAATCATCCTTTAACTACCCAGGTTTCCTAACGATTCTTGGGCTGAACGAATCCTCCTCCATTCTGCTTCCTAATTAAAACCCAACAAATCTCACAATTATCCAATTTCAAAGTCACACCGATAATGCTCCCAATTTGATCTGACATATAGGAATAGGATCCGGGTACAAAGATGGTGAGGGCACGTAACGATGCTGGGGTTGACGGTGTACCGGTCATGATATAGGCCCACCCAACAAGCGAGTGGAGCTTCCTTAAGGACAGCTGCTGAGTAAACATAAGCCATCCCAAAGATAAAGTCTTGCTAATGTGTATAATGCGGATCAGACCATCTTTGTCAAAGACACCAGATCTGCTCCCACAACATATTTGGAAATAGACTTGGAAGGACATTTTCGGAGAGCGCCGGTAGAGGAAGACGATTTTTCTCTTTCTTTGAAAGGTAAATGAATGCTCTCTTTTATGGGATCTGATAAGAGGGTCCATCAGTAAATGTCATCCAAACTTCTATTGTGGTGGGAATCACAAGCAGCAACAAAGTTAACTCAATCAAATTCAATTCGATCCAACAATACATAAGACTAGTGAGGAGAGGGAGATAAATATCTGGGGAAGTGGTTAGGGCGGCACTCTTGACAAGTGGTGTACACATGACTGGCGGCGAGGGTTTTGCTGTGATAGGTTTTTGGAGGCCGTGCGCTTTATTGAAAGATTTCAGATCAGGAATTCTTATAGCACCTCTTCATCGTATTGCCATGTTCACCTGCGGCTCACTATTGGGATTGACTATAGAGAGGGAGAAGTGGTGGTGAAGACGATGGGAGAAAAAGTTCACTACGACACGCTGCACCAGGAACAAACTCCATTAGTTGACTCACGGTGACGGCGTGAACGTAACTATAAAATAGAAAGTATTTAGTATTACGGAGTATTTAGTTCTTTATGTTCTTATTGTTTGCCTCTTTGTTTTTCCTCTTTCTTCTCAACTGGGTTGCCAGCTAAAAGAAGGGAGGGAGGCTGGGCGTGTTTTGAAGAGAGAAAGAGGGATTATTTTTATTGCTTAATCCTTACAAATTGCGTCATTACAATATACGCCACTATGAAAATATTACACAGATTGTAACAGAAGGGAGGGCAGGGAGTGGCCAAATGTTTTTGGGGGCGCTGGAACTTAGCCAAACTGTAGGGGGTGGCACCGTGGCGCTGAATTTTACCCCACACGCACACTTATATATATTTATTTATTTAAATCTGAAATGAATATTTTATAAATAGCAAAAAAGTTCAAATGGTAGCTAGTTTTTCCTCTGATTTTATTAAAAAAGAAAGCCAGAGCAGTTTATTATGTGAAATGTGTATACATATATACACTTCCGCGATAGCATGCGACTTGTTTACTTGCATACAAGGACGTGAATGTCCATTTAACTTTGGCAAACAGCTTTTACCTAGTTCATTTTAGTTGACAAACTAGCCCTTGGAAAAGTTAGTTTTATTGCAATATAACTCTTAACTGTCCTATTTTTTCTTTGTTTTGAATAATATTTCAGGATCAGAATATCTGCTCGCATTACAGTCGCTATGGCATTTGCAAATATGGGCCTGCTTGTAAATATGATCATCCAGTAAATTATATCAACGCAACCTTTGTGGGAGGGTCTGGACCAGATGGACCTAGAACAACAGCTGGAAGTGGAATGGGAAGGGAGTCTCTGATCCAGCAGCCCGTGTAAGAAAATTTTCTAGTCAAGGCTCCACTTTTTAGGGGCCAAGTTTGAGGATTTGGAAATATGCTAAACCCGGGAATTTTTATTTTACTTAATGGTCCTCGGATGCCACAGCCTTTTTAGAGGATGGCATGTTACATTTATCATATAAAACGCTACTACAAACTTTGACAGAGACCGGATTTGTAAATTATCTCTATATTAGTAACTTATTCACCAGCTAATATATTACCTTATATTGGATAATTTTCAGTTTTTGATATTCGAAATGTTCTGCCATGGGTTTTGCCTGCAAATGGATCCTGTAATAGTTATTCCCTAAGCAGGTGACCATGGCCAATCACCATGGATTTTCTTTTGTAATTTGTTTGCTGAAAGCTTTATGGTAAAGCTGCTCAAGTAAGAGTTAGGAATAGTGAAAGTTGCAAACTTGCAGTCAACATGATTGTCGGATTGATAGTTCTAAGAGTTTGTACTTTTCGTCGTTGGTAATTAGTGGTTATTGGGGGCATTTGGAGCGATAGTGTGTTCTCTGGAACGGCACTGTTAGTATTGTCATGTTAGTTAGTTGGAATGCGCTATAAGCACGAAATATGTTGCATATATTTCCTTGGTTTTTCACTGAAACTGATATGTTTATAACTTAAAATAAATAAAGTTTCTGAATTTGTTTTTACAAGAAATTCTTGGCCGGTCCACTTTCTTAATATTTTTTTTTCTCCAATTCACCCTTTTTTTTTTAAATCGCTAAAAGGCAGTTTTAAAATATTATTCCTAAAATGTCCCCATCTCTTTCGCCCCGTCGCTTTTAACAGACTGATTTAACCATCTTTTTTTTAATAAAGACAATGGAGAATAGAAAGTGAAAAGGAACATGATTAAGAAAGCTATAGTACTCATTCTTATCATCATTGACAACCAATTCTTGGACTGATTTTGGGATTTTAATCAATGATTTGAGTTTGGATTTTGTATAATATCAATACCATATTGTTATAGGAAGTTAATACCATGTTTGTATGTAAAATTTTCAGTCAAAATAAATTATTTTGATCGATTTTGATATTATATTAAATTGGGCATTAGGATGCCTTAAATTGAACATCCTTAAATTGTACATCGGGATGCAAAAAGTGGAGCATCACGATGCACAAAGTGATGCGGCAATCAAACTCTAAACCATCATAGGTGAATCTTTAGATACTATTAAATTTGCAAGCCACAGATCGGAGAAGAAAGGACTTCGCGGCGAAAGACTTTTCTTATTGGCTTGGGGCTAAGGTTCGGCTCTTTCCCCATCCTCCATGCCCACTATTGGTGAATTGAGAGGGGAACGACAAGAAATCGAAAAAGAAAAATGGAAATAGTTGATTTCCCATACCTATAATATGGATATCTAAATCGCCTCAGCTCCTATATCTCACTCTTACAGATAGGGCCTTGGTGCTATGAACCAAGCTTATATTCAAGAAGGAATAGGCGTTTAGCATCCCCTCTTCCTCCAAGAAGTCATACTAGACTTCTGCCTTCTTTTTCTCTCTTTTCGAGCCAAGCTAGCTTGACAGCTTTCCGAAGTCGATTGAGGCCCCCTCTTGCCAGAACTCAACTCTGATACGAAGAGTCTGTTCTCCGACTGGACATGTGTGAAAACCTTTTTTCAAGATCTCTTCCAAACTGTTGGGGCCCTTGCTCTGGATCTTCTTCCCCCGGTGTGAAAGCAGTTGCTTCCGCAGTTTGAGAATTCTGCTGATGTTTCATTTTTTACCCTGCTCGCCCTAGCGAGGTGCGGCAGCCTCAAATTTTTGTTTTGTCCCCCTGAAATTGAATTCGCGATGCAAAAAGCGGTGTATCGCGATGTAAAAAGCGGTGTATCGCGATGCAAACGTGGTGCATCGCGATGCAAAAGTGTTACATCGTGATGCACAAAAATAAATACTTAAATTAGGCATCGCGATGCCTTGGTTACTGATGTGCGTGTGTTTTTCTTTCATTAATGACATAATCATCTTTTTGACAAAAAATGTCTTTTTTCGGTTTTAAAAAAAGATGAGTGGACTGGAGCAATTACAAATATTGAAAAAGAGACCGGTCTGTAATTCACCCTTGTTCTTAAGATATTAGCTTCTCTTTTTCTTTTTTATTTATTTACATTTTGGCTTGAGGAAGCATTGAAAGGATTGAATGTAAGACCTTAGGAGCCGTTTAGTAGCAGGATTAAGGTCGGATATGATTAATAAGCAGAATTGTCAGATGTTTGGTACGCAATAGGCGGTCGGAACTAATAGCACGAGTTACCCGAATAATGTTCTTATCCCATCGCTAATAATACTGGGGTATTAATAGCGCCCTTACTAAAAAAAAAACACTTGACACATTTTCAATCCCAAAATTATACCCGATATATAAGTGATGATTAATAGCGAGGATGCTAATAGTACCGGGATAAATAATACTACTGCTTATCCGTGCCTAGCTACCAAATAAACCCTTAAATCTTGCAAAATCCCAATTCTACCAGTGGTTGTTATTTAGATATAGGCTCGATAGTCATATATAATTATATACTCCTTCCGTCCCGGATAAATGTTCCTATTTTTTATTTTGGGATGTCCCAACTAATGTTCCTAAAGACTTTTAATCTACCTATTATCTATCATTCTTACTAATATACCCTTAAAGCTTCATTAATATAACACATCCCAAAGAAATCTAATTATTTAAAATAGTTGAATTCAATTAATGTTCATGGGTATTATTGTCAGAACACATTTTACAGCACATCATTAATTATGTTTCTTAATTCCTGTACTTTATCCATTAGAAAATTTATCCGGGACGGAGGGAGTATCAGTAAACAAAAATTAATATTACTTAAATCTATAGTATTGAAGAGGGCGAAAATTAATGGATGATGCTTTCTTACATTTATAACTTTTAAAACTATACTAATAATAAAATGCTCTTGTTAGGTCCTGTGGAATCCCTCCACAAGGGCAAACTTGTCTTTGTAGAACCTCAACTCAGTGACTGGGGGCTCAATGAGGAAGCTCGGCCCGGGCACCTCCCATATGGGCGAGCGATCACCATGACAACCATGCAGCCCACCTGCCTAGGCATCATCACATGGGCACACCTCTAGGTCATCGATGGGCCCCATTCCTTCCTAAAATGGTTCTTTTGGCACACTTCCCACGTGCCCTGACAAACTATAACTTAATCTACTATAATTAGTAGACCCTCACCCTAATGCAAGGTACGACTTTGCTCTTTCTCAATGATCTCACTCTCACGTCGGAGGGGCCTTGCTGGGGACGCCCCAGCTCAGTCACCATCCTTGTCTCTTTTCATGTCAATTTCCATACATCACTCCAAAGGCCAGAAATTCATTCAAGCACAAATTACTAGTGTGACCACGATGCAAATTTCGGCATCATCAGGTCCAATTTGTGGAAGAATCTTATCAAAGTGCTTGTTCTATGTATATTTTAAATTTTTTTTAGCAAAATAACACAATCTTATCAAAGTGCATATTGATGGAAGAATCAGTAGGGGCAGTGGAATAAGCAGAATAAGTAGATTGAGTTGATTATATGAGAGAGAGAGAGAGAGAGAGAGAGAGAGAGAGAGAGAGAGAGGTTGATCATGCAAAGTGATTTCCTAATGCTGGAAATAAGATATTCAAAAGTGATTATCATGGAAATTAATAGCACAACTAAGGGACACTAACTTTCTGATATATGTAGCTAGGCAGAGGCTACTACAGATAGTTTCAGAGATGGTTACGCAATCAAATAACACAATCCCCAATATATCCAAATACATGCAATTAGCAAAAGCATATTGACTTTCCCCATATATCCCATTTGATACTACTCTTTTGAAAATTATTTTTCCATTCCAAATGTCAGGGAGTACGTTGGTAGGAATTAATATTTGCCAACAGTGGGATAGATTTTCTCTCTTCCAAACCATGCAATGTAATAATCATCTATCCGGCCAAAATATATACTTAAGGTGTATTTGCTTTGCGATTCAATCATCTAATTAATTAAATTTTATATATATTCATAGATACATACATACAAGTAATTCTTTTTTGAAGAATCATCCATGCATGCCACATTTTATGCAATACGTACAATACACTAAATCTTAAATTTCCTTCCTATAGTAAACTAATTAAAAATGCAAGTACGTAATTATTTTTGTAGAATCATCCACATATGTACGTGAAATACACTAAAATTAAAATTTCCTACATTGCACGTGCATGTTATTATTATGTATTACATAATCTATTCCTATAAATTTTCTAGACATAGAAATGTTCAAAAAATGTAGACAACAACATTCTTCTTATAAATATATAGAGGAAGTTGATAATAAGTATTTTATTTTATAGAGTTGAAAATTGATTTTTTTTTTTTTTTTGTAAATACTCCATTATAAGAAATAAAGGGAAGTTGTTAATTAGGTGTTTGATAAAAATGGTAAAAGAATTTCGGAAATATAAGAACTGTCCCCTGTTGTTCGACTGAAATATAGTTTGGACCCCTGTATTTGTTTCATAATGGAAGTAAAACTTTGAAAAATCACAATAAATTCATCCAACCTCAAAATCGGGTGATTCTTCACTCTAACTTTTTGACATATTTCCAATAAAAATAAATTAAGAATCATAATCTTTACGTGTTTATACATCATTACTATTTTCGTTACAATAGAACTTAGAAAAATAATAATCGTTTTTTTGGCTCGACGTATGTTTGGAATTGATATTTTTAAGCTCGGTCATTGTTGGATTGTGTATAGATTAAAGCACGTTGTAGAGTTAAACTATTGGATTGAAAGTTAAGCGTGCGAGGTAAGGAAATTATTAAATCTGTGAAGTTTCTTTGTGTTAATAGGAGATTCTAGGGTTTTTTTTTTTGAGTACTTTCCTGTTTTTTGATTTATCTATATATGTTGATGTTTTTGTGGACAAGTATGTAATTTACATTCTTATTGTGGGCTGTTATTCATATGTATCTCGTTTGTTGAAAGTTATTGTATCATATTTCCGTTTTATGTTGCCCTCTCTTATTGTTGAGCCAATGGCGTCGTATAATTGTTGCCTTAGTTGTATTTATTGACATGGTGATTTTCAAAAGCCTTGTATTTTTATAACTGAGTTGAACTTCTTTTGGTGGCTTTCAGGCTTCATTGGTGTTGCTTACGGGCATATCCGAGTTGGCCTTGCGCACATAGGTAATGCCTTTGTGGCATTTTGGTGTTAGCCTTCGGACCTATTTGGTGTTAGCATCGTGTACGGGCGAGCTCGTGTTGATCCACTTTGTGGACCAACTACAACCTTGAAACCCATTCCAGACTTTAAATACCTCGTTCCGGTGAGCTCTATTCTTTCTCTAGACATTATTCACACACTCCAAATCAGTAGTACATCACATTGCCTCTTTCCCAAGCTCCCTCTCATTTTCCTCTCTTTGTAGAGCTAAGTCACCAGCAAGGCCTCATGGAAAAATCTCTCCATCATCTCTCCATTACTAGTCCATTTGACAGCACTTGGTGATATTAGTTGGTCTCACCGAAGGGTTTGAGTCGAAACAATTCCCAGGCTCCGGCAAACTCTTAGTGTTTTCTTATGTTCTCTGGATGGGGTAGCACAGCTAGATACTAAGCTTTCTAGCACCACCATTTACCACCTCTCTACATCTTGCACACGGCATTTCAGCAAGATCACATTTTGGCATGATCAATAGTCAAAACACAGACTTTGTTCGGGTGCTCCGATGGGTTACAACTACAAGCAACTTCCCCGTAGTTCAAATCTCGTCATTCAATGCTCACCAAGTACAGCACAATAATACGGTGGATTGTACGAGCAAGTCGAATGTTTGTCTGGTTGCTCATAGAAAGCAGTACATGACATATGCACAATGATCCAATAAGGAAAGCTAGAGCCCAGCATGATCCAAGTTTGGGGTTTGCTTCGCTTGTTATCTCAACTGGATCTTATATATCCTACACTTTGAAATTTTGATTAACAAAACGAGTATAATGAATATGAAAACTCAAAATAGGATGGATGAAAACATAATATACGTTAGTTTTATGTCTTCAGTTAACAACATAATTTACCTTTCTGTTTTCCACTGTAAATTGCAGGGTAACATTCCATAATACTCATATTTGTCAGACATGCAAATTGCGAAAACATAAATTGTTGTTCATGCTTGTAAACATGTATATCCCTAAACGTTTGAAAATATACATTAGTAGAAACTAACCAACTGTTCCACACCCCCATAGGGGCCCTTCTGTCAAGGTTGGTTGTTGGCTACCATTCATACACACACTGCGTGAGGAACTCATAAGCAATCAGTACTGCTGCTTGAAGTGGTTTTGTGAACAAATCTATCAGCTTCTTGAAATTATATGATGATCTAAAAATACTTCCTTCATGAAAGACGAGCTTGGTCAAGTGTGAAAAATAACGTGGAAAGAGGAAAACTAACAGAAGACACACATGCACAAACCCATTTACAGAAACTAATACGGCAATCAAAATTTTACTTATCTCACTAAAATATTCACAAGATCAAGTCATGTTGTGTGTTGTAAGTATATACAAGTAGAAAAAAAAGAAGACAAACATGATAGTAGAAGTTTTGCAGCTCAAGTTTACAATCTCTCCAGGGTAAGGGCAGACCAGGGAGAGGATCAAGCCTCCACGTTAGCTTTGTTCCCAGCAAGGATGAGAGAAATTTCGAGCCCACGACTGAATGCTTGATTAAAGAGCAGGCGCGACTGGAATGTGGACACGAATGGGAACCAAGACAACACTGCAATGGGAGAGAAAATGATCACACCCATTCCAGCATCATACATTCTTGCAAACTCCCTCACAGAATCCCATAAGCCTAGTCTCCTAACTATTCCCTTCCATGTGATTGTCAGCTGCAGCAGCATAAAAACAAAGATTATACAAGGCATTAGCCAAAAAGGAAAAACTAAAACTAAAAGAGGAAAAAAAAACAGTCTTCAAAATTATCTATTTAGGATTTACCGTCTTTCGACAAGGTAATTTCCAACAAAGTCAATTAAAAAGTGAAACAAAATAAATAAATTAAAAGACTGATTAACCAAAATGGACGATGGGATAAATTGGAAAATTCCTCGTACATATGATATTGACAATGTGAATCAGTAGCAGATAAAAAGAGGGGATTTTCTATTAAATCACACAAATGGAGGTCATAAAACATCAGACATCTAGAAAATTGGATTGCTTCACCACCACTATACGTAGTGGCATTATTCAACAAAACTGCAGCCAGCAGTGCTGAGGCCAGAAAAATGGAATGACAAAGTTGTTCTACGTAATGCATATATTTTGAGATGCAACAGGGGTCCTTTATAGCACATCAGAAGATATAATAGTGTGTCAGGTACCTATTCACACCCTTCTCCAGTATACTTGGCCATTATCTTTTCCCAATTAGATAAAAAACAGTAGCATATTAATGCCATAAAAATAAGCTGGATTTATGTGCTTATACTTACACATATAATGGCCCATCCGGTAGGGATAAATGCAAGCATGCAAGCGAACAAGTCTGCGATTGTTAGGTCAGTAAACACAACAACAAGAGAAAGGGCCGTAACAAGTCCAATTGCTATAACTCCTTGAATGAATCGAAACATTAGCTGGAAGTTGGTCGACTTCTTTGAGCTAAAGGTGAAGATCTGCAAATCATTGAAGATAGAACACACATATCATAAGTTCAATAGCAAGAAAAGAGCAACATATACTTCATGTTAAAAGACAATCTGAAATATCTGGAGGCACACCTTGAATATCATGACAATTCCTACCAGCACGACCCACGAGAAGCCATAAAGCTAGACATTATTATTTCATTGTCAGGATCAAGAAGAGAAAAATAAACCGAAACACTTGAAATCTATTCGTAAAATTGCACAACGTTCACGCCCCAAACTGCTTTATAAGCAAGTGAAGTATGAAACACAATAAACCATAAGCATGTCCAAGATCAAAATCATGGGGCAATAATTCCATTTACTAGAGGCAAGAAACTGGAGATTATTAGTTCATTCTGTCAATTGACTCACCCCTTAGTGCTACAGCTGAATCTAAAAATCCAGACCCATAGTCGGGCGACATTGTCCCACAGATAAAAGTACATTCTTTCAACAAAATTTCTGTCCATCTCAAATTGTCCACTGATATTTCCAGAAACACAGTAGCAATTCTCACTTCATATAAAATATCCCCCCTAATACAGATTTGGTTTTCCAAAACAAAGATGATTTTCTAAATAAAATACTGTAAGAAATTATCCAGAGTATAGAACGTACGAGTTTAACAGTTTGAAGTCATTCATTAAGGATTAGTTACCAAGATGATTATTTAATGTGTCTTCAAGGTCAGCCTAACTAAAGCACAGTAAACGGTACCAATTTAACTTCAGAAACACTAGAAGTTCTGGAAAAGATAATCGATAGATTAGATAAGTTATCACTAGTTTGGCATAAAGAAAGCAAGATAAAGGTCTAAATAATACCGCAAGTGATGTGTCCCTTCCTGTAAGATGGAGTTTGTACACAATCCCATACTGAAACATGAAAAACCTCAAACTCAAGAGAGTTTCGAGTATCCGGCCTCTCAAGGTTTGGATATGCACCTGAGAGATGGAGAGAGTAACATATTAAAGCATGGAGGGCAAAGCGAAAATTTCATCCAAGATGCTATGAGCTCCTGACCCAGAAACAAAAGAAAGCAAGCAAGAAACTGCAAAAGTTGTCGTAAGAAGATTATATAAACATGTATCAACACCAATTACACTTTTTGTAGGATTTTTTCAACTACCATTTGATACAAGGGTTCTATCATTTCCAGCTTAGGTCCTAGGCTGCAGCTGAGCCTAAATTTAATCTTTTTGGAGCTGTTTTAGAGGTTTGAGACAAGAAAGTCTTCTCGGAAATGAGACAATTTATCTTGCTTGTTTGGGGCAATGGGGCTAGTTGGCAAAGTAATGTATATATGGGAATGATTGGAGCTAGGCAAGGAAAAGACGACTTGATTCAGGACGACCTATGAAAACCACATTCTATGGTTCTTCGGCAAGGATTAGTGAAATCACACTCAAGGATGCAAACATATGCATCCTTTCTATAATGACACTGTTGCATCAATATATATATATATATATCCAAAAGCAGCTAACCCCAATTATACGAGTTCACTGAAAACCCTAAACACTTGATATACGAAATACCTAAATAAACATAATACAAATACTCCTATCTAAATTCCTGCCGCATCACAACTGCCAATCAGTTTCACTAGAAGAAGCAAGGTTTAATATATTTCTATATCGCAAGTATGAGTTAATGGTACATCAAAGCATATATTACAACTGCATACCGATATAGCACAAGTTATGGAGATTTATATTGAATTTGTAAATCTTTTGTACAACTGTGTGAAGAACTCTTAGGAATGCAAACGGAAAATTTCAGATAACACAAGTATAACAAAGGGTCTAATACGTATTAAGATGTGTTGTTGGAAGAAACTTTGTTATATAGGACTCTTCATTTTCTCCAAAGTACCCGTGTCGACACAACATGACATGGGTGTGGGTTTGACACTTGGACACCTATATTTAGTGTAAACTAAAAAAAAATTGTCACGTCAGACGCCCGGATCCGCACCCATATCTAATCCTCGTACCCGAGTCTATGTAACATAGGGAAGAAAAGGATCTTGAATTGGACCATTCATTAATGCATTAGTGAATATTTCTGGTCCATAGGTGATGGCTTCACATGAAAACCATTCCGCAGATCACTCTTAACAGGTGCCTCAATGCCATGGCACTTGTTAGCTTTTGCCAGTGATCACATACTTTTTTATGCACAAATCACATATAACAAAACAACTACAAAAGCAAACATTAATTCAGAAAGAGAAAATGGTAGTAGACTGTTATCTTTGCAACATAAAACTCCAATGTGAAAGAAAATAAGAATACAATATCTGATTACAAGAAAGGTAAGAAATGAATATCGTACAGCAACGTTAAATCATCTAAAAGAACCGTTATATTAAACACAATATGGATTATAGTATGCATTCTTGCAGACATACTATAAATTCATTGCTAATCTTTTAAATACTACAAAAGATATGTTATAGAAGTAAAAGAAGCCCCTTCTAAACAAATGTTACAGATAAGTCTGGTGGTGTTGACCAGGCTGTAAGCAGTTCCAAGGCCATGCTTCGAAACTTCCAACCCAATTTTCTGTTAAGACTGTACTCACTTTCTCTCGAGTGTAATTCACTAACGATAACTAGTGATAAGCCTAGTAGTTGCTATGATTGTGTATGGTTGTCTGGTTAGCAGTTCCAAAGCCATGCCTCCAAGAACTTCAGTATAGCTGTTGACCAGCATAAAGGATATGAGCGCTTCTGTGTTAAGAAGAAGTGGACTTCGAGAAGAATTGAATGACAGCGGCACTGTTAAGAAATACTTTCCAAAAGCCGCTCTTATTTCGATTTTCTCTCTTTGTCCACGTTTTGGAAGTCCTAAACTCTAGAAATTTTTTCAAATACAAGGAAACATTTGCATTTTCTCAACCTACTGTACATCTGAGTTGCTGTTACAAGAAAAATACAGTTGCAAGTTCTGTTTTGAGATTTCCAGCCACATAAAAGGCATAATGGTTGCATATTTTGTAGCACGCTACATTATTATAACAAGATAACAGCATGAAAACAAGGGAACAAAATCGATGCTTCATTACATTCCCAGCTCACCCTTTCAAAGGGTAAGAAAAAAAAGAATGCTCTAGCCAATGAGAGAGAACAATGATGCCAAATCAGAGAGACTAGAAAGCACAAGAATGCAGAATACGGCAAAGCGCAACGCTTTACAAATGCAACTATTCTCAGATGAATAATTATACTGGGTATTTGTTAGTTTAGATTGTTGCATAAGCAGATCAGAGGTTATATATAAAGTATAAGCACTTATTAAGTGGAGGCGCACAACTATCGTCATAACAATACCTGTTCTTCGTCCCACCAAGATTCCCAACTATTATCTCCCTTGACCCCAACTCCACCTTTATACAGAAGCCAATTGGTCCAATCATCAAAATCCTCCACAGTCCTGTTAATTACATGCAGAAATAATAAGGCTCGACGGCTAAAAGTCCATTTTGAAAAAATAACAAAGAACTTTCAGAGCATAAAACTCAAGCACAAAGATGGGTGTGAACAAAGACAACTTACTTTTGCCACTCAAAACCAGATGGATTGAAGATATAAGGAGCAAATAGCCATGAAATAACAAGGAACCAACTGCTAACTGTCAGCAGAATATAGGTAAGAGCACCTCCTCGTGCGTACCCATATGCAATATAAACTATAAGCAGCAGTGCCACTTCCAGCCTGCCAAAAAAGAAGAAAAAGAAATGAAAATGCAATAAAAGGCCATTTTAAAGAGATCTGCACTACTTTTCCTCACAATATCAAAACTAAGAAAAAGATATTCTCAAACAGCAGATATCACTCACGCCTTAGTAAAATGACTTCTTGAGTAAAGCCTGTAATTCTCAGCGAATTTGATATGACGGACGACAAAGCCTCTACCAGTTGCTCGGTACTAAATGTCACAGTTTACAACAGAGATGGCGAATTAAACAAATAACGAAAAAAAATTAAAAAAGCTAACTACTTCAACACAATCACCAGGGAAGAATTTAAGCACCTTTGCACCTCCGTGTAAGATAGTTCGACCAAAATAATGAGTTCTAGTTCCTAATGAGAAGGTGAAAAAGACAGAACACAGCTGAAGCTGCATTGTGATAAAACTAAATATAGCCTGCGAAAACACAATGAGTTAGGTGTTTAGTAGAGATGAGGGACATATCCAGTGCGATAGTAAAGCTAAAAAACCCAAAAACTTGGAGATAAATGAGTTATATCTGAAGAATTTCCTGTTAATAAGTTCCAAGTGAAAGATCCTTAATCCCCTATGTCAGATATAAAATTTACATGGCAAAGTTCTAGACATCATGATAGGCAGAATCAGCAGGCAGTTTTATAAGTCTCACTGCGAAGTGAAGCTACAATTATGAGGAAACCCAAGAACTGCTAATGGAAATCATAGGAACAAACCTTCAGCAATCCAAGTTCGAGGATAAAACCCATAATCATTGGAACGGCAGTGAAAACTCCAATCTGGACTAAGAATTGAGCATTTAGAGCCGCATCTAATGCCGTATTACCCAGAAACCGGAACCGCTGTGAAATGCCCTCATCAAGTCCAGAGAACGCCTGAAAATTAAAGGAAATTGTTAAGTTACCAATTGACCTAAAAACTTAAGCTGTTAGATAGCGGCCCAACAATGTATATCAATCTCAACACTCCCCCTGCACATGCCAAAATTGATTGTTTCACTTTGTCCTAATGAGAATTTTAATAAATAAATAAATATTATTTTAGCTTAAAGTTTAAATAAAGCAACTCGATATCTAGAACACCCACAAATTCCTAGCAATTCACCAAAAAGAAATACTCAATCACTCGACTAGACCCAAAAACTTTAAAGCCACCTATATATTTCCTAGCAATACCCCAAACATTTATCCTGTAAAGTAGTTGGCTTTCATAAGGTAAATGGAGTAAGAAAACATCTTTTGCTATGTTTCTAAAGAATTATATATATAATCCAATAACTTGCTAAGAAGGATTTTAGTAAGTAATAGCCCGATCCCACATCGAATAAATCTGGGAAATATGTGTGCTTATAAGTGGCCACCTATTATCACTAGGCACCAACATCAATGAACTTTGGTGGCCTGTGTTCGGCCCAGTTAACCCAAGTGCTCAGTGAGCGTGTATGGGGCATTCATATCGGACCATCCTTTCGGGCTCGGAGCATTACAGATATCAGAGCGCGGGGGCCTGACAAAAAAGGGGAAATATGTTACATCGCTCGAGAAGTGATGGGAGCCAAATCTTGAACCCGTACTAGCCACCTCTTGAATTTGAATTCGCCCGGGTGCTGATGCTTGTGGTCCTTGACGGGGGGAGATTGTAATACTGCAATCCCACATCAAATAGATGTAGGAAATATGTGTGCCTTAAGTGACTACCAACAACCACTACGCATCAATATCCATGGACTTTTGGGTGGACCCACGGTGGGCCGGTGGGCCTAAATGAACCAAGCCAAGCCTGAAAATCCGGTCCATTACGCATGGCCTGGATGATGTTAGACTTGTTAGTGTCTAATGGTAATAGCTGGTCACTTATAAGACACATATTTCCACAATCCAATCTGAGTATTATAATCTCCTCACTTAAATTCTTGATGTCCCCGCTAAGGCCCACTAGGATCGACATATTGGGCAATTTTGAATTTAAGAAATGGCTCCCTGCGCTTCTAGCACGATTTAGCACTTTGTCCCACAAAACTCTTTGTTACATATTTTAGGCCATAATCCGGATTAATAGAATTTGTAACGCTTCGAGTCCGAAAGCCCAATACACTACGCATAGCCCACTAAGCACCTAAGTCAACTAGGCCCACCTAAAAACCCAAAAGAAAATGGCTGATGTTGGTGCCTAGTAGTGGTAGGTGGTCTCCAATAAGGCACACATTTCCAAAATCTATTCAATGTGGGATCAGGGTATTACACAGTACAACCAGAGAGTCTTCAGCCCACAAAGTCCAGAGCCCAAAAGGAGGAAAAGAACAAAAAGGTGCTGATTTAGAAAAAATGTAGTTAGGGCATCATGACAGTCAACCGCGTTGAGGTAGGGAAAACTATTCAATACATTTTTTCCATTAAATTAAAGTAGCTTGACCCGATAATTTTAGTAACCGCCACTTAATTGTAGCATGTCCTAATACTAAAGCGCTACTGTCCCCACTTGATCCTATGGTCTTCCATGATAGAAATAAGTGTAGACTAGCAGCAGAAGCAGGAACTTTCAAAAGGTAATTGCGACGTGATTAATTATTATTATTATTTATTTATTTATTTTGGGTTTTGGGGTGGAAGGGGAGGTTTACGTTGCCAAACAGAAGTCCAAGTACAAGATAAAGCATTAGTAACCAACACATTACCAATCATCTAATGGGAGATTCATCAAATATCAAAAGAGTCAGGTCGGACAAAAGCAAGCCAGTTGACAAATAATCTGGAAATTGATTCATGTTGCAAAATGTGTGTTATATTATGATTCCCCATGGTATGCCCATAAAGATGAAGAGAGGTATTCTGATTCTTTGAGGGTCATATTCCAATCAAAACAATTAGAACTATCATAAATTCTGAATTGTGCATTTGCCTGGTGCCAGATAATTAGACGATACCTACATTCATTCAAGGAATTTATGCTGAATCGAAAAACTTGAAATGAATATACAACGGACAGTAATTTAAATATGAAATTACCAGGTACGTCCTTCCATACAAGAAAACATAAACAGTGAGAACTGTCATCTGCATCCAATGCAAAAACTTTCTCAGAATCTCCACAAACAATTTATACCGAAAACAACAAATTGGTTTGCATTACGTAGAAAAAGAACTAGAGAAAATAATACCATCGTGCACACATAATAACCAACAGTTGTGAAATAGAATGAGAGCATTCTGAAGAAGTCAAAAAGCTGTCCAATCCTGTATACATCCCTGCTTAAAACTTGTTCTCCATTTCCACCAGCTACTTTACCTTCAAACAGCGCAATTTGATTTAACCCAACATCTCGTCCCTTTCCAACCTGAAATAAGCAGCAGGTAACCAAAGAACCAGCAGAAACTTCTAGATTGTCACAAGAAACTTGCAGCCACAAATGGACAAACCTGAATATATTCGTGATGTGTGATGTTACCCTGCCTCAAAGTGGAATTAAATCCTGCAGCAATGTAAGGTATTTCAAACCAAGGATCATCTTCATAGAACCTTGCCAGAGTAAAAAGATCAAAATAGTTGCAATATAACAGCCACCTAATTCCCAGCAATTTTAGACAAGCAAACAAGGTATAGAAAGGCATCCTGTAACTATTCATGGTTTTAGTAAAAAGGAAACGGGCGATGGTTCTTTGAACAAAGATTACAGTTAGGCATAAGCTAAACTGAATTTTAAACCTTCTTAAATTTCCATCAAAGGTGCCAACATAACCATAAAAAAAAATGAAGTAATCATTATTGCATATACTACTGCATAAATACAGATGATTTTACCAAGGTAATCCAATCAGTTTATCAGAAAATAGAAATTTTATTGCATAACTTGATTCAACACAAAGATTTCATTATTGATTAGATTAAACGTGCTAAAGAATTTGCTCTTTACATCCTGCATTGATTGAGAAACTATTATAAAGTTACATTAAACCAATTTTAAGACAGTGGCTAGACACTTGGCGATTCCTTGATAGATAAATTAAGAGGTGCTAAGACTGTGATCTTCAGTTCCCGATCAGATTAGGAAATTTATTAGTGAGACACTATATTAATTCCTTCATAACCGAAAAGGACAGAGAGAAAACTAACAAAGTCAATACTTTGTACTTACAGATGAATCTACTAACAATGATATTCATACTAATTGTATGTCCCATCAACAACAATTTAACCCTCGAGGGAGGACTAAAGCTTAGGTGCTCCCGGGCCACCCCTCCACGTTGCTATGGTCCGACATGGTGGAACATGTTTAGAAGGTCGGTGTGCAACTATTTTCAGTAGAGGTGTAATGAATTTAACATTGTGTGGTGCAGGATGCAAAATGTTGAATACTGGTGCAACGTTTCTGTGGGCAACTCACAGACCACACCATTGAGGATCACCACGTGGCATGGTGGTCACGCTACACCAAAAACTTTACCTGTAACTGGTTGTTGAATTTACTACCCTGGCCAATAGGTGGTAGGTGTCGCTTTTTGTGATTGAGGGAAAATTTTAAAGGGAAAGAGAATACATCAGTTTCCACTATCTTTTCTAGTAAGCCTCATATAGCAATTTCAATATGACACATCAATGCAGCCCAAGCAGAAAGAGAAAGTGAACTCAACTTAACTTAACTATTGTCCCAAAAGATAAGGGAAAAAAGAGGAAAATAAAACGAATGACTAAGATGAGGAGTGAGAATTTAAAGGGTATCTGATTTCCAAATCCAGACTAAGTGGACATGATGGGATTTAAGTTACAACATTAATTACCAAGTGCCACACACAAAAGTTAGTCATGAAACAGGATATATAAACACCGTGATAGTGCGCACTGACTAAACAAGACAACTGTACGTGCTAAAAACTCGAACCCTGAGTTTTGTTAATAAAGTATCAACTAGTAGCTGATATTTCTACATTCACAACAACACTCCACAACTTCTATCAGTTAAGCAACAAACTGAATCACTAGTTCCAAGACTTCTTTTAACTCCCAATATGTATCTGTATATTTGGAAAGAGCAATGTGTAAACAGCTTGACACTTGACCAACATGTTCAGGCTTACCTGCATATATATCTTCGCTGATGTTAATAACACGTGACGCTTTACTTATCCCACCGCGTGAAATATGAAATATACGATCGAACACATCAGGATGTCCATAGTGCATACGTACTCTGCAAGATTATGCCATCGAACGCTTTACAATATAGTGATTGATAATATAAAAAACAAAATATGTACCCAGCCAACCATGGCAGCAGTTCAAACATGACGCAATTATATGAACTTGTACAAAATTATCACTAAATCTCCATTTAGCAATTGAAGGAAATAGATATATCTTTATCATGGGTGAATGGGGTTGGGGTGATAGGGAAACGTGGATCTAAACTTTTTCCTTAACCCATTATGTGAAGGGCCATATTGTTATAGCATACAATTAATATACAACTAAACAATATAACTTAAAAAAGAAATTACTGCATTTGGAAAGAAACTCAAAACAGATATAATTTTTTCCATCATGACTGAAAGAGTGCAAAGCATTAAACTCTATAGATGCATTATAAATCCCACTATGGCATCGTCATAGAAGAGAGACAAAGATTTGGCAGTTTGGGAGGGAAGTAGATCTTGTCGTCACAAAAAACTTTATTACAAGAAACTAGTATATAAAGCTGTCTCAGATTCAAACTAAAGCATACACGGTTTGCAAACAGGTGTGGATGTAGGGGGTGGCCAAGCGGGCCACGGCCCCCTCAAAGTTTTGAAAATTCACACTTGGCCCCTTGTAATTTATCAATAACAATGATACAGTAGTGGTTGGGCCCCTCAAAATAAAATACTTAACAATATTACCCTTGATTTTATTAATATATCAAGTAATTTTTATAAATATACCAAAACATAACTTTGACCTTCTTCAGAAAAAAAGTGTATTTTCACTGAAAATTTCAGAAAATTAAATGTGCTTTTGCTAAAAAATTGAGAAACTTAAAAACTTAGCTTTAAATTTTTATGATTATTATTTGACTAAAATTCATATTCCCCACCCCCTAAAAAAAAAAAAACAAACCAGATATTCCTGGATATACCACTGCTAATAAGCACATTTTCCAATATACTATGTAAGCACAAACACATCACTTGCCGAGGCAAAAACCACTGGCACTGGATGAACATAAGGTCCTATACATGAGTCTGCAATAACACAGAATTGGTGCAAGAATATTTCTTTACATAAACAGGATTAAAATCTATCTTTTTTCCGGTTACCATACACAGATCGGTGGGAATAGTAGGAAACAGACGTGATGAAGGTTGCATAGAATAGAAACTTAACGCCACAGCGATGAAATGAACCATAGAAGCATTATTTGCAGGCTAAGCCACTCCATTTTACCAATTACATGACTGGGATAAGTCAAATCATAATATCCAAAAGACAAGACAACATCCTGATGTACACAAACTTCCAATGTTCCCCAGCAAAGGTATACTCCCTCCGTCCCGAAAAGACTGTCTTGGTTTCTAATTTTCTGTCCAAAAATGCTTGTCACTTTCTGAAAGTGGAGTAATTAGTTATCTTAGTTCCCTACTATACCCCTCATTGATTACCTAGTTTTTATAGCTTTGTTATTCATTAATGGATTAACTACAAAATTACACTATAATGGATTGTGGTAATTCAGGAAAAATTATTCAAAATAGACTCTAATCAATGATCTTTCTTAATGCGTGTAAAGTCAAACATGACAGTGTTTTTGGGACAGAGGGAGTACATTCAAAAATTTTAGTAAGATATTAAAAATTTATTCTTGATGTTCCTCGATTACCGAATTTTATGCCATTTTGTAGAGAGATAACCTGGCATTATAACACAAGTAAAACAATGCAAGAATATTGATGTCATTAAGGACATATGTAATGGAGCTATGACTATAGTTTACACTACAGCAGGAATTCTAGCGAATTCCTATTTCACTTTAAGTAAATTAAGGATCTGCTTGAAGTCTTCGACTTTTTCCTCAGTGATAGATGGGTTGACTAACATATCCAACATGCAAATCAAATAATGACAACATTGTCTTTAACTCCTTGTTAATGAGAACATGATGGATGTCATGGCTAAACAACAGAACAGGAAAGAGGCTTTAGAATTACGAGTGATTAAAAGAAGTAAACAGCTAATATGGAACGCAACTTGAGCAGGCAGAAGATTACTGATGGGGCACAATTTAGTAAAGAAGTGTTTATGGGATTGAAATATTATACTACATCAACTAAAAGTATTCAACTCCTTAAGATATGACTGGCTTTTTGTACTTTCAGCTAGGATGATAATTAATATCCCAAGTTTCAGAGGACCACAAATAGCATCAATTTCTTAGGAAATGCCATGGGACAAGGATAGGTGGATACTATCTCCCATTGTGTCGTGTCATGTATTTCAAAGGGAAGGAGCATAAGAAGTTTAGAAGGTGTGCAGCTCTCAACTAAGAAGTTGAAGAATTCACTGTTGAATCAGAATCTGTAGAGAGTTGGGTTAGCTTTCTGGGTGAATTTTTGTTGGGAACTTGAGGATTTCTTAGTCGGTTCCCCATGTATTTGGGGTAGAGTTTTTGCTGTCTT
The DNA here is from genome assembly GCA_016624345.1 of Platycodon grandiflorus. Lineage (NCBI taxonomy): Eukaryota > Viridiplantae > Streptophyta > Magnoliopsida > Asterales > Campanulaceae > Platycodon > Platycodon grandiflorus. The sequence continues at coordinate 13,573,677 of CM028362.1, read as the reverse complement.
TATGCTCTATCGGTATACTTCTAGTGTACATGGGTTGCGCTTCCTTGGTGCCTATCTAATACATTTTACTTATCAGAGAAAAAGAAAAAAGAACATGTAATCAGCTTGAAATATTTAACTGCATCAACTACAAATATTCAACTCGTTAACAAACAACCCAGCTTCAAAAGCATGAAGAAGATGTCAGAGCTTGAACGGCTCGCGAACATACGTAACAGTTAAGTAAATCCATGTTTCCTTTGATTGGGATTTCGATTGAAAATATGAGTCTCATTACACGTTTAGGAAGATTATGATACATATATTAGTCCATCCTGCTCCTAGAACTAGCATTGCTATCATACACATTTCCAACCATTTCAGCTAACTTTTACTATCAAGCAAGCATGCACAGAATAAGCTAAAGAAGATGTACTAGCCTTCATGTAAATGATAATACACTTTATTGACTCACTTGAGCGGATATGCCAAGACACGTTGTCCCAAGGTCACAAAACTAGTCTCTTGGTTAGACATAAACCAGGCCAAGGAGGAGACACTGCATATATATCAAAGAAACAAGTAAGAGATAAAAGTGGGATAATAAGAGCAATGAAGCCTCATCTAAGGGAGGGAGAGGATATGTGAGAGAACATCAGGAAGAAGGACAAACCTTCCTGTAAACACGTGCTCTCTTACACCAAGAATCGTGGGAGGTCGAAGTCCGTGATTTCCTCGGAATTCCTCGAGCAGATTTCTCATCTTCATTGCCTCCTCGAGGTAGTTATCCTGCATAACACAACAAAGAGAATTCTTCATGTTAAGTAGAAAATTCTGCAAAAGCAAATAACAACAAGATGCTTGACAAAAGCGGTTTATTTACTGCTTGCTTGATAAACATTGTTGGGCCCACTGTGTAACAGCTTGAGATTTTTGATGAGTTGGTAACTTAAAATGGTATCAAAGCTCTGAAATAACAAGGTCTTGGGTTTGAGCCATCCCAATTGCATTTGATTCCACGACATTGTTAGCGCCCAAGTTAAGGCTCTATCTAGTTTGTGTTATATTTATCTCTCCATGTGCAAGTGGGGTCGCACATGAGGAGTGATAAGGCTTTGATATACATTGTTGGGTCCTCTCTCTAAAAACTTACGCTTTTAAATGAGTTGTCAACTTAATAGTACCGAATGTTAACAGCAACGTAAAATCAGTGTCACTCAAAGTTGAAGCATTGAGATATATCCTTCTAAGAAGCTCAGAGATATATGCAGCCAGAAACAAACATGGATAGATTAGAGTTGTAGAATGTGAGTGTCCCTGAGGGTGTGATGTGTGTTGGGTATAATGTTTGGCGTGACACGTCTATATCAAAGAACCTCAAAAGAGTAAAGGTCGGGGTGGAAGTCAAGACTCAGATAAGGAGAAAGAGGGCAAAGGCTGAGTACTCACTAGCTCCAGATTATCGAATAACAATCCCCCGTAAAATGGGGTTTATGGCCTCTATTTATAATGAGTATGGGATGACACAGAGAATATTCCAAAATTCCCTACTAGGTGTCATCATCCTATTGACCATTCAATGATCATAGGACACGTGTCCCGTGAGCGGGGACCACGACCAGCTCTTTCTCTCTTCGGTAATCAGGTCACACGCGTCACACAAGCATGATAACATACGTGTACAACGGATGAAACTTTCTCTTGACCTCAACCGCTAAACCAATAACCCTTGATGTTCCCAAGAACCAGCTCAACCTTTTAGGGGTTTAGGGACCCTAGGTCGGCCGTTACACTTAGAGTAGATCACCCGATAGTACCCTAAGCTGGGTCGTATTTACCCAGTCTTCCCCGAACTAAGACTTAGCGTGCGGGAACGTACTAGGCTCCGGGAGATAGCCCAAAGGGGGGCCGACATTGAGTGCTTTAGCCTAAGGATAATGACACCCAAGTCTCTACAGCCGCACCCCGGCTTTGTTAATAGTCTCCGTGAGCAAACAGACCAAGGGTCCAAACGCTCCGTGAAGAGAACTTCTTGCCTGACCCTATGAGATCCAGCTGACAAGAGAGCTTGGATCCCTGAACATTAGGGTTCCAAGGAATTAACTTTATGCCTCAGGTAAAGGGCAACAATTTACCACTAGCACTTACATCTTTCGGGGATGACCCGGCTTAGGGCACTACCGGGTGATCTACTCTAAGTGTAACGGTCGACCTAGGGTCCCTGAACCCCCAAAAGGTAGAGCCGGTTCTTAGAAACCTCGAGGGTTATTGGTTTGGCGGCTGAAGTCGAGAGAAAGTCTCATCCGTTGTACACGTATGTTATCATGCACGTGCGACGCATGTGACCTGATTACCGAAAAGAGAAAGAAATGATTGTGGTTCCCGCTCACGGGACACGTGTCCTATGATCATTGGATGGTCAAATAGGATGATGACACGTAGCAAGGAATCTTGGAATATTTCCTGTGTCATCCCATACTCATTATAAATAGAGGCCATAAACCTCATTTTGCGGGGGATTGTTATTCGATAATCTGGAGCTAGTGAGTACTCAACCTTTGCCCTCTTTCTCTTTACCTAATCAGTCTTGACTTCCATCCCGACCTTTACTCTTTTGAGGTTCTTTAATATAGACGTATCGCGCCAAGCATTATACCCAGCACACATCACACCCTCAGGGAAACTCACATTTTACAAGAGTCCTTTGACAAGGGCAAACAGTGATTACATACACACAAATACAGAACTGATCAAGTGGTCCAAACATGAAAACTACTGGCTCTTCGGTGGTAAACTTGAAGAATGAAGTGAATAAAAACGGAAGAAGCAGCAGCTTAATGGGAGAAAACATATCACTAAATTAGTATGATTTGACAATCCAACAGTACCACGAAACTGTTTGCTCAGCGGAGGAAATATGCTTAAACGATCCACATGTGACATAAAAATGTATGAAACGCCATAGACACATGCTTTCCACTATGTTACATGAAAAGGGGGACTTACTCGGTAGGATCTGTAAGTTGCAGTTAGCACTTTTAAAGAAAAGCGCATTTGAAGAAGTCTTGCAAGATTGCAGAAACACATGACAAACCTAACAAATATAGGGGTTCTAATGATTCATGAAAACACTGAAACAGAACAACCAAGGGAAACCACCAACAAGATAGAGTTGAGAGATCATAAAAAGGAATGCTGCCAGGTCATTTCAGATGGCTTCTTAGGCTTCTTTTTATTCATGGAGCCAGATACATTTTCTCCCTTTATTGTGAGTTTTTGACTAGTGGGCCTGATGTTTTGGGTGCAGAAGCAATCAAAATCTATTCAGAGATTTTGGCCAAAGTGCAATAATAGTGGATGAAGAAGTAAAGCACAAAGCATAGATAGGTTTTCAACTGATCAAGAAAACATCCATTGAATAAACAGAGCACATAGTATTGAATGAATAGCTACCTGATTCATATCAATGGTTTGAACAGCATCCCCACGAGTGAAAATTATAGCATGATTTTGATTTTCAGGCTTCCCCTCTCCAAGTTTCGGATCTCCAGGAAGTTTGATGGAATATATTTCCTATATACAGACATTATATAAACAATCAGCCATCATTGCAGGTATCATAAAAGAAACTCGAATAGGTAATAAAAAATAATAATAATAAAAAGAACCATGTAATCTGTTTTTCAAGAATGAGTGGAGGGGTTTTCCATGTAATTACCCAACAGTCCCCACAGATTACGTGAAGGGAGTGTGCCAATGTCTGACATATACTAAAATGGGAAAGAAACCCTCATTCATCAACAAAAACTGCAGTGAATTTATAAATGAACAACCAATATATTAATATAAAATATTAATTAATTATTGATATTTTATTAAACTCTTAAGTTATAAATACAAAACCTCCAAATATCATCAAAACCCTAACTCTCTATCCCTAGTTCAAATCAAATTCACAGGAAACACACTCAATCATTAATAAACAAGTAAAGCTAATAATTTAAATGAATAAGTACAGTACAGTTTTTTCATCAAAACCCCAAAAATAATAGATCCAAAATTTTGTAACAATTTCATAATTCCAGAACAATTGTAAACTGATAGACGTATCAAAACGCAAATCAAAGTAGAAAATTGAAAAACGTTTATAAAACACAACTTAACATTTATTATATACTATTACCGAGCACCCTCAGGATTACATACAATACACTTTGGACCTTATCTTGTTGAAATACCTACCATTTTGTATCTTGTATTTATTCTTATTGTTCAGGGTGTCCAATACAGGATCCAATCCTGCAACGGGGTGTCAACTGTGCAGGGATCACAAGAAGCCAAACTAAATACATAAATAAAGATTGGGGAAATGTAAAATATCCCACATCCTAGCATATTTGTTGAAACTTATCCTAAATGCGGCCACATCTTGTCAACCTCATATAGAAATTGTTCATATCATATCGGGATTGAGGTTTCTCCCACTATACTAATCAGAATTTAGTCGTGTCGGGATTTACTACCCTCTAGGAGTGTTAGTTATAAATTCTCTGCCAGATTGGTTTTTTCTGGAGAAACCCAATGTTTTAAGGAGACTATCTCACTATCATTTCATTCACATTCTTAACTGTACCCTTCAAAGTCACCATTTAAACTTTAGTTTCTTAAGCTCTTGAATTTGAGCTTAGAATGCAGAAGAAGATAGTTAAAAGCTTGAGTTTCCACAAAAATAAATGCCTAATAAACATAAGAGGTTACAGAAGTGGCTAAAGTATAATAGCTTTAAATAGCCGAACTACCAATCAGGTGTTTCTCATATTGGTTAACTCTCTGGTAAATCTACTGACGATAAAAAATGCCGGTTATATGTTCTTATCGTGATAAAAGAAAACAAAACAGAAGGGCTTTAAATCACAAAGGGTAACAGCCAGACTTTCAAGAGATCGGAAAGAAGAGCCAGAGAAGATAACAGAAAGAGTTTGATTCAAAGAAACAAGAAAATGGCATATTTGGGAAAAAAACAATCATTGCATACAACTGCATACCTGATCCTTCCCATGTACATCAGCTTTAACAAGCTTTGAATAGAATTCCTTCAAAACCTTTCCATCCGCAGCACCATGCTCTTCCACATGTATAAAAGCAACACGAAGAGCCTCATTCCTAATAAAAACCAGGTAAATGCGCAGACTAAAAGCTCAGAAGCACAACTAAGAATTAATCAATAAGATACAAGCATCACAAGGCCCAGATTTATGAACAGCAAGAATTGTAAGTCTTCAAGACTGATTGGACTGCTATTCTCAGTATTGTTCATTTTTTGATCTTTTGAAAATAAAAAATAGGGACTAAAGAACTATTTGTTTCCAAGTTTCCTGAAATCATAAAATATGTGTGTGCACCTTAAATCTAAGTAAAAGTTGCACATTGTCATTTCAAAAATTCCAATTTTTGAGAATAATGCTCAAAAATGTTTTAGAAGAACATACTCAAATCAGACATACCTAAGAGAGAAACTTATCAGTCATTAACCATTCTTTCCCATGTAGGTGGAAGTTTTGAGTAAAATACAAAGGGGAAATATGGGGCAGTAATAATTCTGACGACTCTGCCTACTTACACAATGCAGCAGCAATTCCAACACAAACTCAGACAAATTCCTTCCCTCCCCCAGATCAGACATCGAAGGTGGCATTTGGTTCACGCAATTGGCCAGAATGGAATGGCCAATCCCTTATTTATCCACACAGCCTTCTATGAGAATAAGTTGTTACTTCTCCTAATATTCTAATACGATTTAAGAATAAATTTTGCTCTTATCTCCCTCCCACAAAACATTATCTTCTCTATTGCCCTCCACCTTTGCAAGCATACAACATCTTAAAGAAGCGGTGAATCTGATCAAACTCCCAGTCCTGCAAATTTCTTCTAAAAGATGGGTTCCATGTCACAACCTCACCAATAGTGTGCAAGACTGAACTAACCTTTTCCTCCTTGTTGACTACAATATAATATCACCCGGAAATAGCTCTCCTAAGCTTCATATCCCTGCACCACTTATCTTCCCAAAATCTAACCAAATCCCCGTTTCCAATATCAAACGAAATAAAACTCCTAAATAATCCCACCCTTTACGAATCTCTTTCCACACAGGACCTCGCCCGGAGCCTACTCATGATCGCTTTCCCCATAATTTGCCACCACCACCCTCCTCCAAAATGCTTGTTTCTCAACCATAAATTTCCAAAGCCATTTCCCCATTAAAGCGAAATTAAAGGATCTAAGGTTTTTGATCCCTAAACCTCCCCCACTCAAAATATTACACACCGAATCCCACTTGCCCAGATGAGATTTCCACTCTTCCGACAGCCCCTCCCAAAGAAAATCCCTTGCTGGCTTCTCTAGTTTCGTAGCAACCAAAACAGGAAGAGAAAACACCGTCATAAAATAAGTAGGAAGATTAGAAAGGGTGCTCTTATCGAAGTGAGTCTACCCGCCTTCGATAAACATTGTTTCTTTCACCCTGCCAACCTTCGTTCAAACTTCTTAATCACCGGGCTCCAAATGTAGCTCCGTACTCTATGAAACTAAAGACCCAAGCTGGGTTTAATTTAATGAAGAGTGTTCGGCGTTCAAATATATGTGGTGCCCAGCCTCATTAATGACAAATGAAAATTATTAAAGGAATTTCAACTATGGAGAACCAATATCACCCAACTTAAAATCCATGACTGACTTGGGTAACTTATTGGTCCACTTTGTCTGGTAAACCATTTGAATTATTAGTGTTCAACATTATAATTGGTTGCAGCTGAAATTATTCACTGTCCAACTATAACGTGTTATATTAACCCTTAGTAGTAAATACTAAAAAATGCACGCATGTATCATGCTAGTTCTAAAAATTTAATTAGAATTGGCACTCTACTTCACACCTCCCTCCTCAAGTTACTGACAATTCAATGGAATATAGTAGAATATGCTAAGACTATTGCACAGGACACATGTTCGAGCGTGGTTTGCCCCTAAGCACCCAATTCTGAGAAATCCACTAAAAGTTCTATATGTGGGCACTGAAACCCTAAAATCAAGCCATCTCACAATCAAACCCACAACTTAGCAGCCAACACAACTTATTTCTGGCTTTCTGCCACCAATGTGAGGAGACCATTAGCCTTATCAAAGCGACTTAAGTATGAAGTAGAAATCGTCCCTCACTTCAGTGTTAACAAATTATTTTCTTTAGCATTAAAAAGTTCAGTTGGGATTGGATATGAAGTTTGTATTATCCCATACAGATGTACTCATTTCTTAGTCTAGGAAACACATAAAGATCTGCACAGAGAGCAGAACGAAACTAGTACTGCCATAAGGTGGGCAGGGCTATTCCTTTCTAATCATGCTTCAGTAAATGACAAAGGGATAGGTTCGGTTAGTTCGTGTGTCTCCATAACGACATCTATAAATGTTATTCAGATAATCCGAATAAAAAGTTGGTAACAAACAAGTTAGGGAGTTCTCAGAATGTGTTGATGCACAGTACAGGACGAGCAGGTCTTTGTTGGGTAAGTCAAACAAGGAGACAGGAAATGAAGAGTACCCATAGTCAGGAAAAGATGGAAAGGGGGTAGCGTTGATTAATGAAAAGAAGGCACCAATAATAAGTAGGACACCCTCTCCCACAAACTGAGAAACAACAAAGATGCTTGTTTTTCTGTATTGAATTACCATCGTATTCGATAAGCTACATTACTTGAAAAGTGTGAGTGGTTCCAAGCATTATAAGAAAGAATATGTTGATCTTGTGCAACTATGATAACACTATAGCATTGTTTAGTTGTCCCCCTCCCTAAGGGGCTTGAAAGACCTGGTCAGTTCAGTTCTAATCTAATCTATGCTGGTGAGTTCAAAAGAAAGAACAAGATTTCCTTAGAACTAGTTTTGAATTGGATGTAGTTTGGTAATTTGAAAGAAAAAAAAAAAAGTTTCATGATTTTATAAATTTTTCTTCTTTCGATTAAAAGAAAAGAAGCAAAAAACAAACTACACATGATACGAACAATTCATTCGTTAATCCATATTATCCACATAAATAAAATTTGGAGAATCAGAACATATTCGAAAAAATCAATCCAACATTTCTTTTATTCAATTTAAAATCAAATCACAAAATCAAACTTTTAAGAAATAAGGGATACACACAGTTATGGTTTCTCATTGGTAGCAGTAAGGGTGGCAATGGCAGGCACGACACAATTGCACGAACCAGCACGACACGATTGTATGCACAAATTACAGAGACAAAAGACACGATAAGGCACGGCACGACACGAAAGCGCGAAATTATAAATTTAGTTAAGATAACGTTTATTATTATATTTATGATCAAATAAGATAGATAACACGAAAACACGATAGTGTGGCACGAACACGACACGACGACACGAATTGCCACCCCTAGGTAGCAGTCAGAATTCCAAGATAAAGCAAAACGAGATAATTTGTTAAGAACAAGAATAAAAAAACCAAAGAAACCAAAAAAGAGCATGTAATAGCAGATAGTCATATGAAGTATTACCTTTGTAGCAGAAGAGCAATATCAGCAGCCTCTTTGTCCTTTCGCTGCTTTTGCTGTCCGTAGATTTGGCACGAAACAACGTATGTGAACTTTAAATCAGCTTGTGCTCGAGCTTCACGTGACAGCTCAAATCCCTGAGTCGTGAGGAGATTTGCTCGCGAATAATTATCATCTGTTGACATAGAAGATGAAAAAAAGAAAGTTAGCTCATCTAATCATCATCTGTCGACACAAAAGATGAAGAAAAGAAACTTAGCTCATATTTCACCCTGGTTTTTCCACAAGCAAAAACATAGGTCACGAACGTACCTCCCAATGATCTCTTTTCCAAAAAACTCTGCAGCATTAAGGCCCTCCTGTAATACATCATACCACGCACTACATATGCACCAAGATCATGAAAAACAATCAGAATTGTCGTATGGAGGCAACACTAGAGTGACTCTCAATTGAACAATGAGAAAACAAACTGATAACATAGAATGAGATTTCAAATAACCTAAAAGGCAACAAAATTGAGAGTGTCTGTCTTAAGCATTTAGTAGCATAATTAAAAATAATAATAATTAATCAATATCTGGTAAATTTGACCTGTTCTGGCTAAAGTCTGACCCCGATAAGATGCCCAAAACCGCAGCTCCAATGCATCACTAGAGCTGCCTTGAAGTTCAGCATCACCGGTATCACCACGGCCAATCCGTTCAAGAAAATTCTCCCATTCATCTAAATAGGGGGAAAAGGGCGTCAGCAATAACTTAAACTGGAACATATGTTAAAAGACATCGCTAAGAAAAAGAAAAGTCTCTCTCACAGGAGTACAAGGGTGGAACACTATCGCTAGCATATCTGTTACAAGTTGCAACATCCACAAAATAATGCAACGTGAATTCAACCACCAACCTAGTAACACCTGGTCTGGAAAACTTCCTTTGTATTATTTATACATCAAAGAGAATGAGATAGAAGTACTCTTTTATTAGTAATTATTTTCATATTGTTTCAAGATTTCAAAAAGTTCACATTTAAGCTGTTATATATATCTCTCCATCTCCCTCTAACATGACAGCATTCACTTTTTTGCCATATACACGTCATGAGTAGATGATAGCTACCTTTTGATCTACATATAACATTACAAGAGCAAGTCTCTTTACACGGCATTGCCCTGCATTTCTAAGAAATCAACTAATAAAGAGCAACCAAGAGATCAAGGATCTTAACAGTCAGCAGGTAAAAGCAATAAAAGATTTTAACAATTGCATACACCACCGATCCATGTTCAATGAAGTAGAGAACAAAAAAAGGAAACAGAAGCAAAAGAAAAATCAACATATCCACAGCTCAAGCATGTCCTTAATTACTGGTTGTCTTACATGGGCTCTTCATTTTTGCCAAAGTACCCGTGTCAACATGAAATGACATGGGTGTGGTACATTTAATGTAAAATCACAAAAGATTTGGCACATCGGACACCCGATCCACACCCCTATCGGATTCTCGTACCCGAGTCCTAACATAAATTACAAGGTTAAAACATGTTATCCCAATCAGTAACTACAAACCTAAGTCAAAATAGTTATAAATCTGACCTTCAACTATGGGCAAAGAAATCACGTGTCATGGAGTAGTTCATTCAGTATAATACGCGCTATTTGTAAGCAATATCATACAAAATTATCTGTATAAATGGAAAACAGCTCCAAATGCCCAAAGTAGCTATATGATACAAAATGAGGAAGAAGGGAAGAATGCTTCTTTTAACTGCCCATGCACACGGAGATGAGCAGCATTGAACTCCTAATACCCAGAATTAGGATGCAGAAATTACCAGGAAATATTTTCTGGAGATAGAAAATAGTAGATATTCCATCCTCATTTTCAACACGCAACTCAGAGGAGCTATAAAGTACAGTCTCACTGTAGTATGGAGTGAAAACACTGTTCTCAAAGAAACCAAACAATAATGGTATTAGGAGTAAGAAAGGAAGAAAAGAACGTTGTATCCTATGCAAATCAGTGACACGCATACCAGAACGGCATCATTTCACAAACAGGTTTTGCTTGAGGCATGTCCATAAAAAGAGAATTTGTGAAAAACTCCAATCTTCTTCTGGCTTCAAGATTCTTGGGGATATTAGCCGCGGAATCCTTTACAGTAAGAAGTAAGTGCAACCGCTTCACCTGCTCCTTCTGCGCGAAGGAAAAAGGCAGGTTTATTAACGTAAATAATATAGGTTGGACCACATTTGAGAGGCATATTTATTTCGAGATTGGGAATGGTTATACGGTTAGATTTTGGTTGGATAGGTGGTGCAATGATACAATATTGGGGAGGTCTTTTCCCAATCTGTTTAACATAGCAACGGAGAAGGAATGCCTAGTCAGTTCTGTTTTGCTGGTTGAAGAAGGTAGGGTATCATGGAATCCAATTTTTCGTTGAAACTTGCATGACTGGGAGATGGATTCCTATCTTCAGTTTTTGGGCAAGTTGTAATCGCAGCAGGTAGCTTCTCGAGATGATCAAGTGATCTGGAAAGGTTTGAAGAGCCAAAAAAATTCGGTTACATCTTACTATTTCATGTTGGCGCGTACAGACAAGATGGTTTTTCCATGGAAGACAGTGGAGATTTCTAGCCCCTTGCAGAGTGGTTTTTTTTTTTTGCATGGGAGGTTGTCAACGAGGCCATTTTAACCGGTGACAATTTGAGGAGACGTCGGAAATTTTATGTGAATTGGTGTTTTTTCATTTTTGTGTAAAAGGAATGACGAGAGTGTTAATCATTTAATGATACACAGTCCAGTAGGGACAGAGTTGAGGAACTTGGTGTTCGGGTTGTTGAATCTTTCTTGGGCTATGCCGAGATCCGTGAAAGAACTTTTGCTGAGCTAGTCTCTTTACAAACGTAGGAGAAGGAGAAGGCTATGGGAGGCAGTCCCTTTGGGTGTGTTTTGGACCATTTGGAAGGATAGAAATTGCAGGATATTTGATAACGAGGAAAGCTCCATTCAGATTTTGAAAAATTTTCTGCTCCGAATTTTACTGTTTGGTGTATAGGGTCTGGGGCATGATGTGAATATCACTAACCCTCATATTTCTTTTGTTGAGGCTGTGAATAGTATTTGATGGGCCTGTTTTCTTTTGGCAATGTATACTCCTAGTGTAAGGACGCGTCACCTTTTTTGGCGCTCTTTTATTGAATTACTTACTTATCAAAAAAATTAATGTAAATAATAAATTAAGTGAATTTAAAATCTTGAAGGACCTTACAATTTCAGGATCTCGGGGCCATTCTATCCTGGAAAATAGTCGCCCTTCATTTCTTGCAGTTGCCAATATGTTCCATGTATCAAGCTGCTCCCTGTGGGATCAGAGCATGCCTATTAACTCTTGAAGGTAAAGTATTCAGACACCTTATATACCAGCTTGCAGGAAAATATGAAGCCAACAGTATACCTCAAATCAGATGACAGCAGATCATGCGTAACTACCTCATACAGCTCATACACAGCTTTGGCAGCACCTTTTGCGAGTTCGGGTGTTTCATTTCGGATCTGACACAATAATAGGTAGTAATAAGTTTACTAAAATTGCATATTCTCTCCAAGGAGATTTCATGGTGGAGCTGTAAAGAAATGAGACAGTTTTCGAACTCAGGCATGCTTAAAATCTACTAAGGCTTTCATCAGATCAGCTGATCTTATTTCCGATTTGACTCACGAATATTTGTGAAACTCGAGCTTCAGGTAGGCTTCGTGTGTGCTCATGTACGCTCAGATACATAGACACACATGTGATGTATATCGAGATGAAGAAGCACCCATTAAGATAATTTTGAAAACAGGAAGAAGAATTCCATTGCATGAGAGGTTGATTCAAAAGATACATTTATTCCCCACCCCCCCCCAAAAGAAAAAAAAAAGACATAGGCCTTCTGTTTGTTCTCTCTCTATCCTGGTCTCTTATACTTGTCTAATCCTTATCTGACAGAATTTATGGCATGGGATATCAATCAGCCTGAGCTCTTGGGTTAAATTTGGAGATGTGTCAAGTCAAATGAAGCAATGACACACAATCACCAATTTCTTATCATCGGCTTTAATTCAACGAATAATACCAGATTATTTTGGCTCTATTCCAATTAGCAAAACCCAGTAACTTGAGTAAGTGTAGTTAAATGAAATGAAAACATCATAGGGCCACCACTGTGAGAGGATTTATATCTTGGATCGATAGCAGTCATTACTATTTCTAAAGATTTATATAGACATCATGGTAAAGTTAAGAAATATAAAATGTATAGTGGCTGCAAGGCCAGAAGTCTGAAATTTAAAAATCTCTCTCTCTCTCTCTCTCTCTCTCTCTCTCTCTCTCTCTCTCTCTCTCTCTCTCTCTCTCTCTCTCTCTCTCTCTCTCTCTGTGTATATATATAACAAATAGTATTCAGCGTCCTTTCAAATCGCCCTCGCAGGAAATCTGAAGAAAATTAGAAACCCCATTTTTTTTCTGGGAAGTACAACTGGATTTGGGTTCTTGGAATTGGGGGTCTTGAGAGGAATTTTGATGGAATGGAAGATGAAAAGAAAACTTAGAGAGAGAGAGAATTGGAGAACCTGGGGAAGAGAGAACTGACCCCTTCATGGTGGACGGCAGCCATGGTGGATAGAAGGGTTCAATTAATGTCATTTTCAATTAGGGATGGAACGGAGTAGTATTTTTGCAGATTAATTAGGAAACAAGAAACAAACCATAACAACATTTGGTGTAGGAGGGAGAGAAGAATTTTCCGGCAAGTGTCGCCGGCTTCGTTATTGAGAGTGATGGCAAAACATTGTAGTAGAAGGAGGAGAAATCATTTTTGGCCCTTTCACAAATGGTCCTGTACTTTATTCAAGGAAATGACAATTTTATCCCTTGGCAAAATCATGTGCGTCGCACGTGCTTCCATTTAACGGCTAAAATTTAATGGCATTGGACGGAAGGACCAATAGCGTTTTACTTCATTAGTGCAGGGACAAATTTTTTGCAAAATTAGTTTAGGGACGAATCCCAAAAAATTCAAAAAGTACCAAGACCATTTATGTAGTTTGCCCATGTTTTAAGGGGACTGAAAATTGTGCCTCAACTTTCAAGGGTGTCACTCTACATGACTTAGATGAGGCCTATATATTCCAGAGTGGGGTGCAACTAGGAAAAAACCAGACTGCAGTTTCACCTAACTTTTAACATTCCGAGACCTTTTTTATGGCTGCAATAGAGTGCACCTATGAAAATAGGATGGTCAACCATTACCCTCCAACAAGTTCAACTTTCCCACAAACTACTTCAGACATATTTACCTCCAGGAAGATCCAACTCCATCTTTGAGAATTAAGTTGTAAATACTGAAGTAAATGCCTAAAGTGGAAGGATTGGTAAATAACGATAATAGAAAAGACAAAGGCAAAAGCCGCAAAACTTGTGAAGTTGCAATATTTATCACATTCCATAATAGAGGAAGCAAATTTTCATTCATGACAATAATATAACTTCTTGGTCCCCCTTTTCTTCATTTTTACTTTGAGGATTTGCACATACATGTGTTATGTATATCAGTGGTATTAAACCAAATCAGTAATCAGGCACTTCTCGGTACGAGTCTTTTCCTTTGTTTCCCCTACTTATAAAGTTATCTGTCTCCAAATCAAATTCTCAATCCCAAAAAATATTCAGGAACATCAATAACTGTCTAGATAACAATATTTGTATGTCTTTTAATTACGGAAGCAAACTTCAACAACTATTAGGAAAACAAAATAGTTACCAGGAGCCCAGTCAATGCGGTAAATCTTGACAGCACCAAAGGAAGCTTCTTAAGAGATAAAGTCATGACAAGTGAACCCTCCAATATACTACTGTTGATCTCACGAAAGATCCTTTCAACCCTGTGAAGGAATAGAGTACAAATATAACTACAGATAACTGTTCAAATACTCTGAACAGCAACATGATTAACTGCATATAAAATAGCAGAATTCAACTCTTGCTTGAGCAGCAAAAGCAGAATCATACCAAAGCCTTCCTTCCCCATCAACCAAAGAGTGTAGGATCTTCTCAATGCTGTAGTAGCACTCCTGGACTGCATATGCCATATATTCATCCCTGTATATTCTATTCCAAAGATCTGCTTGTGTGTCTTTGCAGTCCAGAGCCAAATCGACAGCTAACAGTATCTGTAGAGATAATGTATTGCCAATGACAGAAAGAATATGGACAAACACTAGATTGTGTTGGTAATAAAAGTACTATCCAGGAACAGTACAGACGGTTCACCTTACTGCTTAGAAGAAACAGTGGCCATTGTACCAATCTCAGACTCCCAGTATTGCTTGGCATAGAAAGTAAGTCCATCTCCCTGGAAAGTTTATTCCATGTTAAAGTCCTTGATATGTATAAAGTAACCCCAAGGAGGCAGGGAGAGGGGGACAACACAAGTATAATAAGAAACACATTCTTTAAAAACAACAAAGTCAGCTTCTGCCATTTACCTATTGCTAATGTAATCCTCTTCACGCAAACTTTTGATGATCTCATTCCAAAATGGGGAAAAAAGTGCTGCATACGTCTTGTTAGAAATTTCAGAAGCCTGCAAATCCAAAATATATACATGAAGAAACAACTAAATCATATGAAGTAAAGAGATATAACACTGGCGAAGATTTACTTAACAAAAGCCAATCAATATTATGCTAGGTACACAGAAGTAAGAAACATAAAGCAATCAAGGAATCAGAGAGTCAAATAAAAGGTGTGCATACAGAGCAATGATCTTGTTGGTAAGTTATTAAGTGAAATGACATCACAAAAAATGATGGCTAACAGACAATAGAAATTAAAGGAAATGCAGATTCAGTCGTGTAGTTCAGTAATTTGATGTTTCAAACTACAGCCAGTAGAAACAAAAGGAAGTAGAGGCATGTGAGCTTCAACAAAATCAACCAACAATTCCCATTCTCTACAAACTTACAACTTTTAGCGTCATATGGACATGAAAATAAATGTTCTCAAAAAGTACGAAATGCTTCCACAAATTCTAACACGATTAACACTAAGAAGTCACTAATATTAGACTTAGCAAGTCATCTACAAGTTTTATGTGCGAATGACCAGGTCTATAAAGGGGCTACTCCCCCTTTTCCCACAAGAGGATAAGAATACACATCCAATCAGATGAACATAATTCATCAGTACCAATCAAGTGGTATGAAGTCGATAAGACTAAAAGAAACTATAATCCATATTCAATTTCCATAGGTTTTTTATTTGCATAAACAAAGAACTCCAAATAAATGGAATGATATGCTACTGAATCAAGTATCTCCCTTGACACCACATTCAGTTCTTTGTCCGTCTTTTAATCCTATTCAGTATTGTTCTAATTGTCTGTTCTATCTCTTATCATTATTTCTGCCTGCTGTTGCATCACAAAGCTAAATCTTGGAATCCGCTATTATAAAATGGAAAACAACCTTAAGATAGTTTTTCTAAAGAAAAAATTACTCTTAAAATCGGTATGGCATCAAAAGAACTGCACAAATTATGAATACCTATTCTGTGCCTCTGGAACACACACCTACTATATGTACCACTAATAATTAACACTTGAAGACAACAACACTGTATACATAAAGACTAATTGCCGAGAAAAAAACTAATACAAATGAATTAATCCTTGAATGCAAATTTGGTAATTGTGCATTGACAGAAAGCTTATCATAGTCGTACTAAATAGTAGCAGTGATATAGACTTCAACGAGAAGGCATATAAAAATGGAACGTCGGAAATATCAAGATACCGGTGTACTTTAATGATAAAATTTCAAAAAGGACAAAAAGAAAAGGTAAGCGTCAAAAGTCAAACATGTCACTATGTCAGCACAGATGTATCTTGATATTACTAAAATAATAAGCATAATGTAGATCATCAGAGCAGCTCAAACTCATTAATCAAGAACGAAATTAGAATCCCATTTTAGGTGCAAAAAAAGCAGCAGCCAGCGCTGAATGGAAATGACAGATCAAAAGTTGATATAAGGGGAAAATGGACCTTCCTTCGTAAAAGGCAAACTAACCTGAGATGATTGTCCAGTACCAGGCATCCTGGAAAAAGCAGAGGCACAAACATATCATTCCGAAAACACAAGTTAATTTAATAATGATTGAACGACGGAAAACTATAATGTGTAAACAAACTTTACATTCTTCATGCAACAATATGTATTAAAAACGAGTCATGGCTTGAAACAAGACAAAGGCAGACGCCATATATCTGAGATATATGAACCAAAGGAAGAGAAAGATATCATAATGCAGCTACATTGCAATCAAGTAATATGATAGCATTTGAAACGGCCAATGAATGAAGTTTATGGTCGGGTGGAAAGGTGGAGGCAGCAGTCGCCAATGGTCTTTCGAGGAAATGTCAGAGATGCCACATTGCATATGAATTCAAGTCTTTCAAATAGCTTGAAAATTCCTCGATGCTGTATGCATGAACTTCAAACCAACAGTCAATATTTGCTCAAGTGGTCATTGAATCCAAAAGAGGGGGGACTAGAGGCGTTGTTCTAGCATTCAACATAAAGCGAGCAAAGAATGTCTGACCAGTAAGAAACGTAGCGGCTTCGACTCTCAATAACATTTCCAAGATCCAAAATTTAAAGCTGCACTGGATGGGCCCAGCCCCGAGCACACAATAATATTGTCGCGGATATTGATTTAAATGATCTTGAAGATCAAAAAAGAAAAGAAGGTAAAACAAAGGTTTAATAGTTGTCAACATTCTATCGAGGTTATCATTAGTGGATGGAATAAAAATGAAATGTAAATGTCTTTTAAAAGAAAATACGAAGACCCAAATCATACAGAGTTTAACTACCATTTTTTATCATTCCTATGCCTTAGGTTGTAGCGAGTTCAAGGGCATCCGTATCATGTAGATGTTAAAGGAATTTCTAGCTAAGATGCAAGGTAAGCCCTCATTTCACAAGCTTCTTTCTATGGATGTCAAATTAAACTTGAGTGGTTAATCTCACGACAGACAGGAAGAATGCAATCATCTCTGTAATGGTGTCAACGTCAAGTATCAAAAGCCCTCTCACTATCCTTCACTTTATTTGTTAACTTGAAACTTTTTATTATTATTTAAAAACCTACGGAAGGAAGGCAAGAAAAAATGGAATCAATAATCAGAACATTACAATCCAGAGATCTGAAACTGTAACCATACAAATTCCTTAGAAGTCCTCTTAACATTGCTTTCGGCTCCAGACGAGCAGCATAAATGCTCTTTATGCCCAAAGGTTGAATATGAACAGAGCAACCCGAGATTTTTTCTCAGATTGAACATCAATGATTAAATAGGATGACGAACAGAAAACAGTAACCAACCAGCTTTCAAAGATATCTCGATTTACAATTTCATGAAGAGAAAATAAATTCACAAAGAGCAGAAAAAAATAGAAGGGGTGAACAAAGCTTTGTCCACTAGCAGAGATAAATCAAAATGGACCAGTGCCTATGAATATCAGAAAGTCCAAATCCTCGAAAAGTTCCCACGGGAAATGATCATAGAGATGCGAGAAAGAGAGTCTTAACACCCAGTAGGGCAGTAACAGCACACGATAACACATGCTACAAGGCTACAACCATACATCCGTTGGAAGAACATGTACAACTGGGTAAAATGCTCATAGTACATATAGTTGATTACGTTAAGTGATAACATGTTATAAGGTGGCTCTAGTCTAGATGAATTGACAGTTTTCCAAATAACACAAAACCATCTATAACATGGTGAGAGAGAAATTCATTTTCTTACAAAATCTGAGTATAAACATCTAAATGGCTACATGCAAACAGGCACTTACCCTTTTGACTGAGAAGACACAAGGTTTTTCACAAAGGCTTCCGGAAAGCTCTCAAACCGCTTATGCACCATCTCAATCGACCGGATCTACACAAAAGTCAACTTTCTATAATTAAGAATGATGAGTAAATATGAGGGGATATGAACTTTTTGTAACAGGAGAGAGACTATATTATTTCTGCAGAAGTATTTTTTTAATTAGAAAAAAAAAAATCATATTTCTGCAGAATTATGAACCATAAACAGCCCATTTTCAATGAAACGAAACAAAATAGAGAGATAAGATTGTAAATACCTCGCCTAACCGACCCCGTGCACCCCTTACACCACCAATAATTGCAGATAAGAGTGTGTACCAAATATGAATGTCCATAAGATAAATCTGGAGATTTGCAAACAGAAAACAGTCAAGCACAATGATAATGTGAAAAACATTTTCAAAGCATATAAGATAAGGGGTATTGTTAACTTGTGCCCTAAGGGCATATGTTAAGGATCATTAATTAGGGTGGTTATGCATAGAATTATGTAAAATGTGCACAGGAATTCACAATTTACATAATTTTTTGTTTACTTTTACATAATTCTATATATAACCACCCTGATTAATGCTCTTTAACATATGCCCTTAGGGCACAAGTTAACAAAATCCATAAGATAAAGAGGTCTTGAGTTCAAACAAAGGAAAAATAAAAGTTACTTAAAAGCTTACATAGATTTTTATTTTATTTATAAAGCTAAATTTAAGAAGAATAATTTAGGAGTCTAGCTGTAAGTGTTAATACAATGGATTTTTTTTATTGCTGACACAAGATTCAAATTCAAATGAAGTAGAAAGGAATTCAAACGATCACTTATTGTTTAAAGTTCAAACTACAGCACCAGAGTGACCTCGACAAAGCTTCAAACTGGGCAGAACAAAAACATAAACGCACCAACTTGAAGCGTGTGCAATACAATAATAGCTTGATTTAATTCATTTCAAAATGAAATGTCTATATAAGATTTCAAAAACTAGAGTCACCAAACTATTTAACAAACATTTCACACATTGTAGCTAGTTTCATTACATTTAAGCTAAAGCCACCAAGTGCATGAGGAACAAGAAAAGAAATAATTACTCACAGCCACAACAGGAGCCCACAAGCTAGCTACAGTAAATGCGTTATTATTATCTGCAAACACCAATACATGAACCAAAAAAAAAAAAAAGGAACACGTAAGCAAATTCTATAAAGTACAGTAACATAAACACATGCAACATACGAAAGGAAAAGAACTTCACACTGAAGGGACAGTTTATGCAAATCCATAAAGATCCTTAGTCAAACTAATCATTATTCGAAGTGAAGAAACTAATAAATTCTTTTTTATCATAAAAACACGATAAGAGAATCCGGAATTTCAATACATCAATAAAAAGAAAGGATAACAAATTGGTAATTAAACAGACAATGCAGAGTCCAGAAATACAATGAAAAATAAACTAAAGGTATGAATTCTTAACAGATGAAACGGAAGGTAATAACAATCAATAAAAGGAAAAACTAGATAATAAATCTGACCACGATTTAAAATAAATATACTATTAAAAATATGAAGAAAAAAAAGAAACAAAAACGGTTCGAGTCTGTGAAGGGAAAAAGATAGTCTTAACCAGACAAGCAAACTACAAAAGTGTAGTTCCAACCCATGAAGGTCAGCTACAATATCAATCTAGATTCATTTGATACCATGCACAATGTACATGCTGATCATCTTTTAGCTTCACTGCCAGGTTATCTATCTTTTTGCCGCAATTTCAAAAATCTCTTGGCACATAGCCATATACATGGTGAATAGCATAAGAGATCTAGGTTAACTAGAATCAGTCTGTTGCAAAGTCAATAGCCCCAACTACCAGGAATGACAAAAAAATTATGTTTAGAGGAAAGGAGACAGAAAGTGCTTAAAACTCCTCCCAACGCAGCTTTTATAGATAGCAAACAACACACCTAACATAGACCTGAAGGAGGAAGTAGGAGCTAGTGTCATGAATATTTAACTGGTAGCCAGGACCACCCATGCTCTTCCTAAGCACATTGTTCGCCACGCGCAGTTCGTTGGAACGGCACGTGAACTGACATATGCCCCGAAAGGATAAAGAATATCTAGTTTCAGGGATCACCAACACTGTATATGTGAACAATCAACTTGCATCATAGATAGTGCATGGCAGAACATCAGTTTTTTTATCCAATTTGCATCACTGCATCCAATGACCCAAACTGCAGTTTCTTTAATTAGAACTCCTTCTGTTCAGCACAAAGGGTCCAACTTCAAAAGTCAAAACATTTTAAGGATTACAATAGTTCTCCCAAACTATGTTTAATCTTACTATATCAAAATAGTTATCCTAAAATATTCAGGTTAATTTAATAAGAAAAGTTTCTGAAAACTCGTAAAACCTTTTTGGTTAATTTTTTTTAACAAGACTCTTTATGTGGAATGCCCAAACTAGAAAGCATGACTATACTGGCATAAAATGTGGTGCCCTGTATATCCGCACCCGTACTTACTTCAGGGAAGAAAAAGATTCAAAGGGAATTTGCATTTAGTAAGCAGCAACGATTTGTGAAGTCCACTAGCGTAAAAATAGCACAATATATGTTGAAATCTAATGCAGGAGTGAGTACCACTGTTTCTTTATCCATACAAACTCAACATATATGGGTCAAATTTCTCAATTACCTTGTTAACTTCTATCTGATCTCAGGTATGGTACCACAAAGCATTAAGCAAGCCAGGCTTCAACTAAGTCGTACATTCTTACCATAAATCATTAGGAGGGAAGAGTTGAAGGAAGAAAAATGGGCAGGAAATTTAAAAAGTTCCCCTGATGCTTTTCTATAGACCTTATTACCTGTACCAAAGGACAGGAGTGAATAAAAGACGGAACCTTTTTTACCCCGTATATCAAAGGGTTTTTACTCCAAACAGGGAAAAATGAACTTTTGCCATTAAATACCAAGAATAAACCAATTGAAGTAGCACCAGTTTCTGTCCCATGTGGGACATCCGACTAAGACCAAGTCGGATCCTACTGCAGGAGGGTTTTGCCATCCTAGTGATAGCAATAATTACAACAACTCAACTCAGCTTTTCTTCCAATTACTTGGGGGTCCACTTAGCTTTCTAAAACACTAAAAGGAACACCAATTCTTTCTTCTTGACCAAAACAAAAGGCGTGGAATCAGTTTCCTACTCCCTCCATCTAAAAACACTGTCTTGGTTACTACTTTTAGTTGTCCTAAAATGCTTGTCCACTTTCTAAAAAGAAACAATTAATAATTTTATTTTCCTACCATGCCCCTCATTAAATACTTGGTTTTTATTTTGTGTCTCATTAATTAACAGCAAAAGTAGCACTATAATTAATAGGGGTAATTCTGGAAAAATGGTTCAAAACATACTCTGAACTTAATGTGTGAAAAGTCAAATAGAAAGGACTTTTTGGGACAGAGGAGGGAGTATATTTTTCATTACATATACATGTACCATGAGAGTGTTCGAAATACACCACCAGTAACACATTGTTTTTCCTCCTACTAGACAATTTTTCACTTGCCAAACACAAAATCCAGATGCTCCAAAAAAAAAAGGCCAAGTTTACAAGTGCTTTAAAACACTCTACAATGAGAAAAGCTGAAAAATTGAACACCCTCCATCACATAACTTGTGTGCGTTTTTACTTTTACAAAGTTATGCAGAGTTGTTAAATGCCTTGAAATTTACAAACTATTTTCATTTTCCAGGTTTGATGATGTCAGCTGCAATATTTACCTTTGAATTTTGCAATGGAATGTGGAAAGCGCACATCTCAAAAAGGGAAAGTGTGATTCAGGAAAAAGATCAAACCGAAGCACACTCCACAAATGTGAAAAGATCTAGTGAGATAAATCTTACGCTTTGAGATCAAATCATGCCACGAGTATCGTAGGGATTGAAGATCCACGATAATATTGGTCGGTTCAACTAAAGGCTTAATCTGCAAAATTTAAGAACTTCATCATAAGATGGCACTATAACTATGTATACATTAAATAAACAAACAATAACCACCTCAAAGAAAGAATAAGAAAACTTAAGACAATACAAGACAACATAACTTGCCTGAAGAAAGTAGGCAAAGGTGAATTTACAGGCAAAGATCACCAGCCAGTACAACATATACCTGGAATAGTTATATGCGAGCATTTATAAAGTATTAACTTTTGCCATAACAACAAGAATATAATATCTATCATAGACACTTGGAGATGGAAAAAAAATGGGGAAAATCAGGGAGAATAAGGAAGAAGAGCAAGCAAGCACGAAAATAACAAATTAGTAGTTCCTTCCGGCATCAAAGAAGCCAATTTCCAGCAAATAACATATGCTTTGTTCAAACAGCTTAATAATCTATTTGTGCACATGCATTTATAAGCATCGTGTCATGGTAAAAACTCCCAGCCTCTGTTGCACAAGGGATTTCTTCAATAGATTATGAATGAGTCCCTTAACTACAGAGTTCAAGACTGCAAGAAGTTTAGAGCTACACATTGTCACCTATTGGAGGAACCTTAAGGCAAAGTAGACTAGCAAGTACTCCCTCCGTCCCAAAATAAGTGTCGTTTTAGCAATTTGCACACAGATTAAGGAAGCTTACATAAAGACTCATCTACCCTTATTAAGTTCAATTATTGTAGATAAGTTGCATGAGTATTTTTCTCTTTCCTCTTAACAACTCTCTTTAATGAGAGTAGTAAATAAGGGCAGTTTTGGCAAAATATGGGCAAATGTTTCTTGAAATCCTATAACCCCCCTTATTTTGGAACAAAAAAACTTTGCTAAAACGACACTTATTTTGGGACAGAGGTAGTAGCATTTTCAGAGTATTTGATTCATGGCCTTATAATAGAATCCTTCTTCCAGATTAACCAGATAAAGTACAAGAAAAAGAATGCAAGCTCATCAAAAACAAAGAAGTAAGACAATAGCTTCAAAGAAAAGATAAGAGAGGTGGGCCCCTAACATCAGTGGCAGATGCAGACTAACTTTTCAGTGGGGGCAGATCAGCAACTTCACTGAGTTCTTGGCTATTTTGAGTCAACTTATCAATGACAACTAAGGCCGATTAGTACATATGCATGTAAGGAAATGGAATTGACATGAATGTATATTCGCATTTTCAAAAATAAGCAAGAGAGAAAGTAATTTACTTTTTTTTGTTGTTGTTTTTTGTTTATTTAATCCCTGGTAAACTTCCATAAACCAAACCTCGTATTTGTATATATCTTGGAATGAAGAGAAACAACAAGAAACTTGGGCAGTATTTTTGTTTGATACTTGTTGAATGAGGGTACTACAAAAGTACAATAACACCCTAATAGTTTAGGATATCCAATGTAAGACCCCTAAACTATTAGGCTTTTTTTCAAAACTTGTCCACGTACTCTTAAGTAGATCGACAACAAATAAGAAAATTAGAAAAGGATTCTGTAATGCATCACTGACATGTGGGAGATAGAAAAGCCCAAATGAAGGATGTCAAATATCTCACATAACGATAGTACATAAAGACCTTATTACACATCTTCAAACCAAAAAGAAATGCACAAATCTAGCTCAAGAAGCAACAAGAGAATAACTGAAGTCTATCATGATTAAAGAAGCCCAATAACTTATTTTCGCTGACAAGCTCTCCGCTTCTTTCTCCTTCCTAGAATTTAAGAATCTTTTACTGCCAGGAGCTTCCAAAAGACACACCGACTTACCAAGAACCAAAGGAAAAAATCATGCATGCAAATTTAGCTCTTTACCAATTGGCAGAAAAGCATGAGAGCATAAATTACATGTTTAGAAAAGATAAGGCATGAGAAGAAACCTTATGTAATCACTGGTTCTTTCATAAAGACCCCGACCCACAAAATATCGCTCCTGGAACAACCAAAATAATTTATGTAATACAAAAATTGAAGATATGACCGTCTTACCAGTCACTGAAACAATATTCTCATGGTTAGGCAAGTGTAATCACCTGATAAATCCACTTGAAGAATTGGAAGAATGATTGGTCGGACATTTCAGAGAGTCTATGACATGCCGGGATTTTAAGCAACGTTGCAAAAGTCACGCGTACAGCGGCATACACACCCACTACGAGTATATATACTCGAAAAAACATTGAATTTGATGAGTTATCATTCCTTTCCTGCAACACTCTCCTGAAAATTCATTATGAACCATGGACTCAATCACCACTTGCAGCGAAAAGTTATGACACAATGGAAAAGCATGTAAACCAGAAGCTCATAGACTCACACATAAAGGTACGTCACAAAAACAGAGCTCAAGGCACCCCAAAAAAATCTAATAAACAGCCTTGAGATAGCCATGCCTCTAGCTGCACTATAAGCCCCGAACATGAGAAGTACGTCCAAGCAACCTACATAAGCAGCAATATTGTATAACGAACAAGAGGAGGAATATAGAAGATGAAAGGGAGGTTTATGTTTCAAAATAAATAACAACTACAAAACAACATAGCAGCAAGTGACAACTTACTCTCGATGAAGTTCATGATGGCAAAAGTTGGACCAATGCTAAGTAATGTCTTAAAAGTATTGAGGTTAAGTTTTCCATCATTGAAGGCTATAATCGTCAATCCCTGAATGTGGAAAGGGGAAAATGACAAAGCAAATTGTGAAATTCAGCATTAAAAGATCTGCTTTTATGAGTTTAAGCAGCATTTTGTGAACATAAAAACATACCTGGAACATCACGGCCAAAAAGATCCACATACGATGAAAACTACGATACAAGTGAAGAAATGTTCTGTGCTCCACAAATGTGCTTTTCCCTGTCTGCCAGTTCATTAGAAGTTGGGAGAAAAATTAGATAAATGGAATCAAAATCACAATGAAGAAGTGCGAACTATAACGAATTCATCCTCACTCAGTGACTCCACACTCCAAGTAATTGATCGATATAAATAAATTACAGTTCAGCATCAGCACAAAGAAAAGCAAAAGGTTATTATCTGCTGCCAATCATTCACAACTTTTCATGAGAGCACAGAAAATTTCATCGTACCTTGATTTCCATCCTTCATTGAAACTATTCTTTGGTTAGCCACAAAAGATGGGAAACCAGATAAAAAATATTTGGACAACAATGTCCCGTGATTAAAGGAACAATTTAAACTAACATAGAACTCACCCAAGGAAACAATCTCAAATATCAATCTTTCAAGTTCTGATAATGGAAAAATGTGAATTTCTCACCACCTCAATATAATGGTTTCTACAAGAGATAGAATAGATGATGCCATGCATTAAATGGAAAAGGTAAACTAGGAACATGACTAGCTTCCAGGACTCCTAATATAAAAACAGCCTCCCACCCCCTTCTGTTTCTTTTAATTTTCTGTTAACATCCCATTAATATGTTTCAGAAAATTAATCATAGCACCACTTATGATGTTACTAAATTAATGAGTCACAAAGCAAGAAAAACTAAGAATTTAATGAGGGGCATGGTAGGAAACTAAAGAATTAATTGTTCCACTTTTAGAAATTGGACAAGCATTTTTGGCCAGATAAAAGTAGTAACCAAGAATATTTTTTTGGGACCGAGGAAGTATATGAATCTCAATCATTTGTTTGAAACCACATAACAGGACCACAGTTGGTATAATTCTCTTCATGAAATGCTGGTATAATTCTCTTCATGAAAATCACGGAGCACCTCGACCTATAGACATATCAAACTAAGTCCATGCAAAATCCCTAGATAAACACAAGTGGAAGTCAAAGACAGCAATATCTCACAAATAGGTTAGGAAGATCCAGCACGAAGTTAAAAACACAAAGTCAGAAAAAATATTGTTAAAATCACTGCCAACACGAACCCTTTTCCTCTTTTTAGGCTTCATAAGAAATGACGAGTCCTCCTTCATCGGCCAGCTCAACTCAAAACAGGTAGGTGACCTGTAAATATTTTGAGAACAACATCAAAAAATATAGTATGTCTTTTTTTTTTTTTTGTATAAAAAGCAAATTTCCATTTAATATTTATCAAGCAGACATACCAAAAGTATTCATTGAAGTCATCATAATTCCGCCATGCAGAGTGGGCAGCTTTGCCATTATTGTTTCTAGCCGCTTCCTGTGGACAGAAAGAGTACATATGCGAATCACTTAAAAAAATTAATAATAATAATTATAATTATAATAATAGAAAGGAACTGTTCACTGTTTAGACGAGTCCTAAATTTGTAATCACAACAGAAAACTACAAGATATGCAAATTCACAATTTAACTAGTGAAATCAGCTTCCTCTGACCATTAAACAAGAAAAATAAAAGGCAAAACTGGTCATTTTTAAGATGAGCCCTAAGTTGTAAATCACAGCAATACTTGCATGTAGTAGATATGCAAATCCACAGCTTTACCAGTGAAATTTTTGAGAAGCTAGTAGTAATTTTTGGAATATGTTGGGACATAGACCTGCTTTTGTCTAAAAAACAAGAGCTGAGCCCGACAAAACTGGTAAGGTACCAACAAATCTATCCACACACAAAACAAGCTAGATCTGGTAGACTAACTCAATTGTGTAGAAAACTTGCTTTAATAGCATACAACAAAGATTCCTGAATGGAATTGATCAATAGCAGTTTTACAGTATTTTGTCATCTGACATCTTTTAAATTGCCTCTGTGAAATATACACACGTGCAAAAAGTCATCACTTGCTACAGCTACCCAATTTCATAGGTTATTATAAAAGAGACTTGAGAATATTTAATGCTTAAAGACACAAATTCATACTTCGTTATAGGGCTAATTTCAAAAGCTTTGATCAGTGTAATCTGTGGAAGTAGATTCATGGACAATAAAACAGGGCAGGAGTATTCCCCCAGTTTAAGGTCAACATATAAAAAGCTCAAATCAAATTCCCACACTTATTACGCCACGCATATATGTCAGGAAATATATCAGGTCCAATGTCAATGGACAATCGTCAAAGTTGATAGCTTAAAACTCCTTATTGCTAAGCGATATGCAACCACAAGAACCCAATTTGGTGCACAGAAGACACGTTACAGATTATGTTAGGGCACCACATACAGAAACTTTTCGATGAAAGATGAAAACGTGTCAAATACTTGATGACACAATTGCTGGCTTAAAAAAGGCAAACAAGAGCATATAAAATGGATTTAATTAAAATACTGATGACAAAGAGAGATTTGCTGACCTCTGCCAATGTCTCATAAATGGGGCATATAATCTGATCTAGGAAGGACACGGAGTTATTTTCACCGATACAACTAGCAGCTGGATGAACTTCTCCGTGATCCAAAATAGCGTCTAACTCTCTTGCCATCTGCAACATTTTGAGACATTGCTTAAATATTATGGTGCAAAAAGCTTCATTATGTTGAAGAAAAAGGACTAGCAGATCAAATAGCAACTAATCAAACGACACTGCAAAAGGCTTACATGGTGAAATATATAGCAGATGCATTCAGGAAGAAACCGGACATTTGCAGCCTCACCCCAAATGAGGAAGTATAAGGACAACATAAAAAGCTTTCGATCCCTATTAATTGCTTCTAAACTGTAGAAAAATAATTCAGTGTACAAATTAGTAAAAGCACAGGAAAAAAAAGGATTCTTTCAAAGTGACAGCAGGATCTAGGATACTACCTATTCCATACAAGACGTATCCTCAAATATTTGCACCATTTAATGTAATTATCCAGGACTTTCAGGAAAACTTCAGTAATAGCTCTCTCATCTATTTTCTGAGAAAGAAAAATGTAAAGTTATGTTAACTTCCTTTGCAATAAGGACCAACATACATGGAATAAAAAACTCTACTTTAAACTAATTAACTCTATGCCACTATAACTGTATCGTGTGCTAACGATGATCATTTTGTTTTTGAAAAACACATAAAGCCTGACACACAGAGAGAGGGGCCAAAACAGTAAGCTGCACCGAAGTACATGGTAATGAAGACCATTTAAGATGTCCCTTGTTAGATTTACTCCAAAAGTACCTTGCACCAACAAGTATTTCATTTGTAAACTTTAAACTACCAGCATGAATAAACCAGACCTTAAAAACCAACACAATATGTTAACGACATCCAGCATTTCATGAGATCTCCATGATTTAGGCAATTTGAAATTCATTCATTTATCCCAAAAAAAGGGAAAAGAAGAAGAATACAGCTGGGACATGGCCGCTTTAAGTACCAATAAAGACATTTCTATCCAAAAAACAAAAGTCCCAATAAAGACTTGTAATTCTAAGTTTCTTGCAGAGAGGAATCTTCCCCTTCATGAAATTTCCACTTCTTTTGATACAGATGGCTTTTGGTTCTACATTAGGGTCTTCTCAGAACAAATTTCAGTGCTCCTTGGGTTTGAAGCTCCAATTTTCGCATTTTTTTTTCACATACCCAGCTCATACTCCTCAATTATGGCTTCTCTTTCAAAGATAGAATCTTTACCTGGTCCAAATCTGGAAAGGCTAGACCCCAATATTCATGCCAAGGTCTCGTGGGCCTCTATTTTTCTTTTTTCTTTTTTTGGGTGTGTGGGGAAGGGGGTGGGGATGAGTTAACTGAAAGTAATAAGAGGGCAAAAGGGCACAACTCAAGTACACGAGAAGTATACAAGGAGCAATAACAAAAATAATAAACCCCTATATGCGGGAACAGCCAAAAAGTACCTACATCAAGCTCCCATTAAAATAAAATAAAAAATGGAACAAATCACCGAGCTATCCAAGATGCCAAACAAGTCTTTATGCAACTAGCAAGTGAATCCATTCGGAGTTGCTCCGCCATTGCCCTTCCTCCGAGTATTGTCACAATTGTTTGAGATTTTTGAGGAATGAATTTGACTTATTACCAAAGATATGACACTTACAGAAATTCAGGGAGTTTGGTGGCAAGAACAAAGGAAAGATTCTTTAGTATCACCTACTAAACTATTTTTTTCCCGAGATTCAAGATATGGCAGCGATTCAGGATGTGATTTTCATTCAAACAAACTGGACAACTTTCTTATTTGGGATTTTTGAGGTGTGGATTTGACCTTCTATTGAAGGTATGACACTTCCTAAAATTCAGGGAGTTTGGGGGCTGGAGGAGGGAAAAGATTCTTTGCTATTACCATCTAATCCAATTCCTAGTTTTCCGAGATTCAAGACAATGGCAAAATTTTGTCGTAGCGATACAGCATGAAATTTTATTCACAATAAACTGGCAAATTTCTTATTCATTACGGTATTAAACCTTAAACATCCATGCACATCTTGAATTGCGGGGTACAGAACGTAATCAATGTCTCAGTGCAATTATTGCCAACGGATTTAAGCCTGCTGGATTACTACCCATCTGGTTATTTCAGAATTTCGCATCCATTCATGCCTGTTTATTTATTTTCAGACACAAGTTTGATTTAAAATATGTCGGAAATATCTTGTTAACAACTTTTAATTGACATATCAACCGTATATGTGTCCCATTTCTTCAGAAATTGCTGCATTCAAGTACCTGTATAGTATTGTACCAATGACCGTATTTCCTAGCAAGTATTACATCAACTTTGGAATAATAAGATCTTAAATCACAGGTTAATAACTAATCACAAGAAATATAAATTAGCATGATTCAAAGGAAATAACAGAAGTCAGCAAGTACTCCAAACGAGAACAGAATAAATATATCATCAGCATCACTCACTGGATCAGCTTCAACAGGTATGCCAAGTCGTGATTGTGCATTTGCTATAGTGAGAACAACATTCTCGCGCTGGTTCCTGATGTTGTCTTTCTGCACAAAAAGTTGACATAATCAACCAAGATAAATGAAGTAAAGAAAATTCGAACAGAAAATAACATGAAAAGTAAAGGCAAATAACCAAATTTGCCTGATAACATATAATGCTACAACTGATCAATCAATCAGTTAAATGTTTTACCACTTCAAGTACAAGAACCAAAATTACTGCCAAGTGAATACAAGCTTCAACATAATTGAATCACTAAAAGGTCTCCATCGCGAACCACAACTATTTAAAACTAAAAGTGACTTGAGTTGACTACACCCTAAGAATCTAAAAGTGAAGTAGCACAAACAACAAGAGATCATGCATTTGGGCGAAATGGAACTGTTAAGATGGAAGGCAAGTACAACTAGAAAAGATAAACTTCCAAAGACACATTCTTGATATGGTAAAAGTAACCCCAGCAATAATAAAGCAGTAAACACGTGTAGTTTAATAGAAAATCATGCTCTATATAATTGACATAGCCCCCCCCCCTTTTTTTTAAGGTTGGAGGGGTCATAGACCTTACTCCAACCCTTATTATTATTATGATTGAATGCCTCGAAAGGCTACAATTAAGACTGTGTGGTGTGCCTTTGGTATGGCTAGAACAAATGATGTCTTTAGTGAGGTTTGAACAACAACGGTACCTCTGGTGAGGCTTAAAAACCCAACCTTTGTGTTGAGAGTAGTTACGTATCAGGGTGTCTGGTGAGACTTGACCACCGACCTCTTCGTTAGGAGAAGTAAGCGGTACCAGTTGAGCTAAAGCTTGTTGGTTTCATTTGACATTGCCCTTTCCCTAAGGTTTCATTTGGAAAAGCCAATGCATACCTAGAGCTTTTGCTTGGTCTAATTCATGGGAAACTTGATACTCGTGATAGTAGGCAATCGGGAGACCTTATAAAGCATTATGTCCAGTTTAGAAAATAGTTACATCGTATTACGTATTACTTAACTGGCAATAGTTTGTTTTTTGGCTTCGTCTCCTTTCTTCTAATTCTTTTCCTTTTGGAATTCTTTGAATTTTATATACATAAATCAATATATATATATATATATATACACACACATATATATATATATATACACGTTGCCAGTGCAACATGATTACAACCCCACTGGGTTAATTTGAACGGTTTTCATGAGCGCCAATAACTTCAAAAGTTTCACACCCAAATCATACTATCATAGTATTGAGAATAAGAAAATGGGATAAATCACTCTAGACAAAAAAAAATATAACCACTCTTCTTGCAAATAATGAACATATTATTGGATATGCATTAGCTTGCATCTCATCTGCTCAGGTGTAGCTGTGATCAGCAACAATAGTAATAAACATCCATCTTTTGGGGCCCCTGATTTATCTGGCGTGAGAAAGTTAAACTGGTGTGCCTCCAAATGCATCACAATCAAAGTCATCCAACAGAGTTTATGACACAACACTTTCCCGAAGCCAGTAAGATGTAAATGTAAGATGCTAATACAGAATAAATACTATGGTATAGGCATGATTTACGCATATATTCAAGTATATTAGCATCGTAAACTTCTTCAATCGTGGAAAGTAGTTTGAGAGCATTGATTTAATAGGGGAAGTCCTACCAAAGTAACAATGGGAACGGAAGAAATATACCTGCCTAGATTACCAAGGCATAACGAACACCAAAATGATCAGTTTTAAAGTCTCAATTCAGGCATAACATAAAACTCTAACCCACACTAGATTTTGCAAGCACATACAGGGAACCAAGGAGAAAGAAAAAACAATGAAATACAAGAAAGAATCGCAAACCTGAAAACCAAACACGTATTCCAGAATATCAAACATGTCCAAGTCCCGCTGTCCAGAAATCTCAAAATTTGCTGGAAGCCTAGGGAATTGTTCGTTATACCTAATTGCAGATATTGCACCTCTGACCTGCATCAGAAGAAGTCAAGGAGATTTATCAGAAATGAAGACTCTTCAGCTTGGCCAAAAATCCAAAGCCGAGAATGGTCAGGTGGCATATGAAATAAAAATATCCTGACAAATGAACAAGCTCAAAAATGAAAAACCTTCAACAAAAAAATCAAGTGAGCTTCTAACTTACTTCTGGATAAAAGCCAATAGCATTAGTTACAGATGGTGCTTCCAGAGGGACGATGTTGTAGGGTGTGAGCTCCCCAGCCAAAGTTGCATCTGATTGTTTAATCCGTCTTAACTGAAATAAAAAAAGAGAAAAAATAATCAGACATGCACCCATATACAGAAAGATATTAATAGTTCGCATCAAAAGTCACAATCAACGTTTACAGAGTAACATGGTCCAAACTGTGTTCAAAGGCATAGCTAAACAAAATGTGAGGCTCAATCGGGAATGCTTCTAAAACCGTAAAAAGGCATTCTGCACATAAGTACTCATTTTGCAGAACCCAGAAACTGAACTCGGCGAAAGCGTTAAGACTTAGGACACTAAGACAAATTTTCAGCAGTAACTGTGTAAAACAGCTAGGACACATTTACGACTGGATACTGCATGTGAAAGAAGCTACTGATAAGTCATTGCCAAAATGGGGATAAAGAGGGTGGGGTTCACCTCATCAACGATAAACCTTCCCACTCCATCAGGAGCCGCGTCTTTGCTTAGTGCCTCCATCACCTCAACCAGAGCCCTCAATGTGGCAAATACCTTTTTCGTTTCTAGAGATCTGAGTTCCAAGCTGCAGATGAACATGCATCCATATAAGCTACTAGAACTTTTGTATCAGAAGTGGTATTATCAATGAATGTACTATTATCATATAAGCAAAAAGAACCAAGCAGACTCAATGTGAGTTGGGAAAAGAAATCAGGGCAAATTGTATACAGAAAATCAGCTAAAGATATTTACAGTACCAGTATCACCAAATAGACCAAGAGCAGCTAATATACAGAGAAAAGGAGGCCAGAGGCTTATGGAGCATTCCTCTATCTTTGTTTGGCATATCTTGGACTATGCCCCATTCAGTGAAAAGTTCTGGCTGCATAGCATGGCGTACATATTTTGTTTTGAAAAGAACACTTCGGGAAGCTGCACCACATTGTGTCATGTGGGTTCTTTGGAAGGAGAGGAATAGGAGAAACTTTGAGGGAACCGCTTTGCCGAATCATAAGCTTTCGATTTTGATTCTCAGCACTTTGTGTTTTTGGATTAATGATTACTTACCTAATGGGATCATTCCTTTTATGGATTTTTCTGTGGTGATGGTGTTGGGTACTTTGTTGTTCTGTCCGTAATCTGTTAGAGCAGCTTTTGGCCAGTGTTTTATTTGTGTAAAGGCCTTCTGCTCCTTCTCTACGGGCTCATCCCCCTTGGCAAATTTTTCAATTCACATATATACTCATCAAAAAAAAAAAAAAAAAAGTGGCTAAAGATGAAAAAGAAACAGAAATGCTGACTATCACGGCTACTCTGATTACAAAACAATCTTCGCAATAGCAGACCCCTGACGCGCTCCAAATCTTTTGAAAGACTCTGAGTTCTGCTAGATGTTCAAAGACAATGTCCAGACTCATGATTTTCAGAAGCACACCAGTTAACAACCCCCCTTTGGAGAAATCCGACCACATCAAAAGCTGCTATCTATAGGCAAACTGAAGTACCATCAGGAATGTGCGTATTATAAACAAACGATGGAACAACCAAGATTTATGTTTCTGGACACAAGGACTCCGCTATTATAGATAGACACAGGCACCAAAAACATGAATTGGCAAATGGAGCACTCTTTTTGGCCCTCATCTAGGAATAAAACTTGAGTGTCTAATATCTTGTGTCTACTATCTTGTGTCTACTCAGTATATTTATTGTTGATAGACAAATTAAGTCAATGTCAAACCCAATCCTGTACATGGTTATCACCATGGCAAATAGGTGGCAGAGAAAGAAGGGTATAACTTGCATAGGGACTAGTAGTTGCCAACAGAAAAATCCAACACTGATTCCCTTGATACAGTTTACTCTACTAACCATTCACTTCAAGTAATTATATACTATTCAAGAACACTGATTCCCTTGATACAGTTTACTCTACTAACCATTCACTTCAAGTAATTATATACTATTCAAGAACAAACCTCATACCAGCACCCGGAGACTATAATTAGTTTAAAGCAAGTATCAATTAAAGTTTTTGGTTTCCAATCAGAAGTATCAGTTCAAATCAATACAATGACTTAAAAGAAAAATAAATAATATTACTCCCTCATTCCACCAAAGCTTTCTTCTTCCAAGATTTCAATTCAAAGACCTTTCAGAAACAAAGCTTGTGTTATGCATGACCTTCTAACTTTACCACTCATTATGAAGTTAAAATGTCTGATATAACAAAGATTTTCATTATAATGGTAACTTCCGAGGTTAATAATGTATCTCTAATTTATTTTTACTTTTCAGAACTGGACTTTTTAAGTGGAATGCAGGTATTAAAATTTTTCACTTCTCAAGTCACAACATAATATTACACAAGTGACGAGCATTAGCCATAAGCAACTACACAGAAACCAAAAGTGTAACTAAAGGCATACTCTCCCATGTTAGCACTGAAAGTCCCCGATTCCCGCAATCTTTGTTCCTCTCTTTGGATATCGTCCACTCTGTGCCGTCTCTTATAATGTTGATAAAACTCCCACAGGCGCTCCGCATCATGATTACGATCTATTCGGGTCCCATCCTTTTTAGCTAGTTTTTGCTGCAACAAAAAACAAATCATCAAATTATTTTTTTCTTTGTTTACTGTATCTACTTTATCAGTCAGCAGAAAAAAAATGACAACAGGGTAAACCAGCTCACAGCAGCATCCTATAAGAAGAAGAAGATAGTGTTCTCAAATTATTCTATTGTAGACCAAAACGTTAAAACTTGATCGTACCTTAATAACCGACATTAAACCAGTTTTGAACTGAAGAACACCTCTTCCATCGCTATTAGGGTCCAGATTTTGCGCCATGGAATATGCCTGCTCACACACTAAAATGCAAAAAATGTAACTTAAGGCAAATTTACGACAAGGTGTCAATGCTTAAACAACATAATCACAATACTTCCATCATAGCTAGTATTTGTTGGCTTCATGCGGCTAATTCAAGTGAAGGAAGCGAAAGTGTTTAATGCATGGCTACGTAAAAGGGACGATGAAGAGAATTTTCAGATCACACTATTTTTCTCCTGGCCCTTTCTTTTGATGCTTGCACATGAGTTCGCCCCCCTGGCAACTTCTTGAATATACTCTTACTTATGAAAATAAATATTACTTGTATCAAGTACATATCAAACTACATCAGTGAGTACTATTTTACAAGTATGAACTCAAAGCAGAATGACAAGAATCGCATTTGGCCATTCAAGTCTATCAGTGACAGCTTTAGCGAAATTCAGGTTTCCTAACTTAGTATCTTAGTCTGCGGACTTGAAAGGATACTAACAAGTATAGTATCCTACCTTCGGTTAATAAAGAGAATAAAAAACAACTCAACTCAACCTTCACCCCAATTAATCGCGACAAGAATCCTTTTTCACCGTCCAAAGCTGATTATCAGGCCACACTCAAAGCAGAATGACAAGAATCGCATTTTGGCCATTCAAGTCTATCAGTGACAGACTTAGCAAAATTCAGGAATCCTAACTTAGTATTTTAGTCTACTGACTTGAAAAGATAGTAAAATAGGATTTTATTTTTATTTCGCATGAGTATATTATCGCGCCTTGGTTAATAAGACAATAGAAAACAACCCAACTCAACCTTCATCCGAAATGATCGCGACAAGAATTTTTTTTTACAGTCCAACGCAAGATTATCAAGCCACACTCACTTGTATCCTGTAAAGCACTGACATTCTCCCAATGACCTCGTGTTGGTGCCCGAAACATCACAGACGTGTTCAGGACACCAAGACTCTCTCAAACTGTAGGACACTTGTCAAACACACTCCAAAGTGCCATTTTTCAGATATTATCAGGTTCCATATGTTCATGAATAAACATAAAAGGTCTGAAATGCAATTCTCTTTCAAAGAAACAGGTTTACAGGTTCAACACAACACCCCAAACCAGTGGATACAAATAACAAACTGGAAATGTCTCTAGTTTTCCAAATTAAGTGAATGATGCTCTGATGAAAGTTGGACATGTCTAATCATCTTGATGTTATACATACACACATATAATAATGTATAAGGTGTGTACATCTGTTGACGTGTCCCTGACCTGTCAATTTTTTAAACAAAAAATCCTGTCTGATCATCATGTCATGTCAGATTCTGTTAGGGTGCTCTGCTTCTTTGACTTGTATCCTTCTTAGTTATTGTCAACAATGCTAACTTTGGTCTTCCCCAACCTCTAGTCCTATTGTTGATATTGAAATCATCACATGTCCTAACAAGTGCACCTATTGGTCTTGTATGATTTGGAACATCTAAAGCGACTTTCTGTCATTTTATCTCATACTCCCTCCGTTCCTATATTATTGTCCCGTTTAACTTTTTTTGTTCAAACATAACATTTTTAAAATTTTAAATTTGACGTTAATTTTTTTATTTTATCCAAAATCATAAAACAAGTAATTCGTAGTATTTTAAAAGTACTACGAATTACGTGTTTTATGATTTTGGAAAAATAAAAAATATATACATCAAATTTGCATTTTAAAAATATCATGTTTGACCAAAAAAAAGTCAAATATGACGATAATTTAGGAACGGAAGGAGTGTTATTCTTTACTGTCTCAAGAATGTTTTCTTTCGAATTTTACCTTCTCTAGAGCTACCGCACATCTCGATCTTCGAATTCTCATTTTGGCTACTCTCATTTTATTAGCATTTTGTTTCTTACTTACTCAACATTACATGCACAATGTCAATTTCTTTTCAATTTTTTGTGGTATACGCTCCGATACTTTATCCAACCTAAGTATCCATGACTAACATCATCTCCAACCCCTCCGTGTTGATTAATGATCGGCCAAAATAATGGAATTGATCTCTTTGTAGCATTCATCAATAAAAGCAACTTAATCGTTTCATTAATTCTCGTACTGTATTCCCACATGCTTAAACCCCTCTTACTTTTCTTTTTTCTTTTTTTTAATAAGAAATAGATAAATAAACAAAAGGCGACAAAACAGGTGTTGCGTCCTTTATACACTAGAAGTATACAAATAAGAGACTAAGAAATACTAAAACTGTCCACAAAATCTACAAAAGAATTCACCGGCCACTATTCTAGTTTAGCACGCGGACATGCCTTCATCTCATCAATAAGGCTAATGTCCTAAACAAATAACAAGCACTAGAATGCCATCTTATACATCTTTGGTCAATCCATCCATCACCATGGCCAAAAGGTGAGGATTTAAAGCTAATCCTTGATGTAGTTCTACTTGGAACTCACAAGATTTTCCTACAGTAGTTCTACTATATACATATCAAAATCATACC
Organism: Platycodon grandiflorus; assembly: GCA_016624345.1. NCBI lineage: Eukaryota > Viridiplantae > Streptophyta > Magnoliopsida > Asterales > Campanulaceae > Platycodon > Platycodon grandiflorus. The sequence continues at coordinate 13,535,890 of CM028362.1, read as the reverse complement.
AGATTATCACACTTTAACTCCTCTCTCCTCGGAATCCACAAAATTATCTAATCAGTCACTTGATCATGGGCCATCTCTAAGTCAATAAAGATCATATATAAATTCTTCCTTCTTTCTAAAATCCACATATGTTTCCACTAATCTACTCGATAAATGAATTGCTTCCATTATGCAACTTTCAGGCATACCCTATCACTAAATATTGTTGTTCCAAGTCTTAATCTATTGTCAACGGCCCCAGAGTTTCACCGTATGACTCATAAAATTTTAAATCTCAAAAAGTGTACAACTTTGAATATCGTCTTCATTTTCTATGATACTCTTCCACCACTCACGCATTCTCTTTGACATCACGATCTTATTAACTAGCTTACTTGCCTAGGCACTCTTGTAACTCCTAAGCACTTCCACACCTAGATAGGAATTCCACGTAACCCTAAAGCCTTCCCTTTTTAATCATGCTCCCTAATTCTACAAAAACATATAACATAGTTTCCACAGTGAAAATTTGGTAAATTACCCAAAAGAAAAAAACAATATGACCGAACATTGGCTTTGAAGGTGTACCCAGAATCTATGGCAATTGGAATATTTGTACGCACTGGGCTCCATAAACTCTTTCTAGATATTCTTAGGCCTAGGCAGCAGGATGTTGTCTTAGAATTTTCCTTCTGACAGCTAAGTAGTTGTTCCAGAAATGAAGAAATGCTGCACTCAATGCCAACTACTTGATCCTAATGATTGCTTCTCTTTGTTCTCCTTCTAACATTACTAGTTTTTTGGTAGTGCTTCCCAAAATTCAGAATTGACCGATTGATTCCTCCTCATTATACATTACTAATTACTTTTGCAACTTATATACCCAATTAGCATGATAAATACATGTGTATATGTACGTTCATCCATTTGCGCGATCGGTTGCACCTGCTTTCGTGACCATATATCTTAATGAACTCATGGACTCGTACCCAAGTTTATTTGCATCTGTGCATATGATTTCACTTGAGATTCAAACTTTATCGGCAATTCACTCTGCTATCTCCCTAGTTTTTTTTGCTTCAGTGTGTAATTAGGGACCCGGAAATATAATTCAAGTAAGTTAATGTATATTCACGATCTAAACTACATTACTCAAAAGACTTACCAATTGATTCATTAATTGGTTCAACCCAAAGCAAATCATCCAATCAGCAAACTGAAAGATTATGCAATAGTAAAAATTAGTAATTAGATTTGATACAACTTACATATCCTGGCGACATTGGGATCCTCGGCCTGGATCTCGTCAGCAGCTTGTAAGATCGAATTGATGTTGGTGGTTCGTTGAAGCGAATCAGGGACCGAGCCAGCAATCCCACTCGGTGTCCTCTCGTGGCCGCCTTGGCCAGCATGTCGGAGCTGCTCCCTCCTCAACGTGGCTCGGACCAACCTGTCCCAATTGTCCGACGCCATAACAAACCCCTAGATTCAAGTGAACGCGGCCAATGATTTCAACACCTACGACCTCCTCCCGTACTGAATTGAGCTCGGAAACCCTAGCTCGAGATTCAAATTAAAGAGAGATCCGGGAAGGAAATTAGAGTTGATCAAAATGGGGGGATGTGGACTGAAGATGACTTGGTTAAGAAAAATGTCGACGGTGGGGTGGAACGCGTCGTGGACATTTCCTGCTCGAGGGAGGATAGAAAATAACGGTTGCTGCCGTGCTGTGCTGGGAGGGAGTTTGCGCCGATAAGGTGATGCTGTGGATTAGGGAGTATGAACGTTACCGTGTTACATAGTTATCAGCCGTTCGATGAAGTTGCAGGAGATGTGTTACGGGAACTGTGGATTGATCTATGGTTTTGATGAATGGTATTGGGTTCTTACGGTATTGGCGCGATGGGTAATTCGATAATCGAAAAGTAAGACCTTTTTCTGGGGAGCGTGTTGCGCTGATGCACGTGTCCCGCCCTTTGCTTTCAAAAACTTTTGGCAACTTGGCCCTAATAGATTATTGGGTTAATTACACCATTTAGCCCTTAATTATGAATTATTTCACCGATAGTTTCTTAAAAAAAAATTTTTTAATTTCAGTTTCACAAGTTTAAAATTGTCACACTAGCAGTCCTTTTGATGGATGCTGTTAGTAAATTCCCGTTAAATGGCTCATATGTCTCCCACGTGTATTTGAATAAGGGCAAAATTAGAATTTTACAGTCATAAAAATGGTTTGATTTTTTAAGGTGGAAAAATGGAGAATAAATGTCATGAAAATGGTTTGGAATTTTACTTATCATCTTGTTTGGGAGTTCATCCTGTTTGGGAGTTCATCCTGTTTTCCGATGACCGGAAACCAAACCATTTTTGTCTTAATTGCCAAAAAATCAAACCATTTTCATGACATTTATTCTCCATTTCTCCGTCTTATAAATCAACCATTTTCATGACATTTATTCTCCCTGATCCCTTTCAACCCAGTCATAATTGCGAGAAACCCTAGAAATTTGCCCCAATTTGGAGTGAGACAGAGACGTTATACACTTGTTCTGAGAATTGAAAAGTAAAAGAAAAATTAAGATTTCAATTTTCATATTACAAAAATTGAACCCTATATTAAGATGAAAATTGAAATCCCTACAAAGACCCAACACTAATCCCTGAAAAAACTTTCAATAAAATAATTTTTTGCTGTGTAATTTTAACTATCATCTTCATCTTCATTCCAGAACATCGATCGGAGGTCGTGAACATCCTTGAGGGCGTCGATGAGTGAGTCGGAGAGACAGCGAGCTTTTTAGACGTCAGAGAACGTTCCCGACCCGACCAGCTCAAAGATCTGGTACTTCTAAATGATTTTCTCGGCTTGTCTAGATGCTACAACTTTTTGATGGCCGCAGATTCATCTAATCGAGAGATGAAGACTTTCATTCCTCGCATGTATCGATGTACTCGATTTCTTCGATCAATGAATACGGCGATGAGATGGACGTTGGCAAATCTTTCAAGCTGGAGCAGCAAAAAGACAGTCTTCTTCATACGGCTTGCAGTATTCCGGCACACCGCACCTGAGGTAGTTCGCCGGAAAGAAGGTTTCATCGATTGGGATTAATTCTAGGGTTTAATGGTTAACTGGTCAATTAACTATCTTATTGATATAAGGGAGTAGAGAGAGAGAGAGAGAGGGCCTTTGTTTTCCATTTTTTTTTTTAAGTCTTGTACATGAAATTCTAAAAATGCCCTTAATCAAAGTCACGTGTTGGGCACATGACAGACTTAACGGAAAAATACTAACGGCATCTATCAAAAGGACTAGTCGCGCGACTTTTTGATACTTTAGGGACTGAATTTAAAAAAAAAATCTTAAGGGACTAATTGTAAAAAAATTAATAATCAAGGAACTAATGGCGTAATTAACCCTAGATTATTCGTGGGATCGCCATGAATCATGATTGTAGCGTTGTTTTCTTTTACGGGTATAATTTAGGTTTAATATATAATTTGGTCCCTGAATTGAAGAAATTTTCCTGATTCGGTACCTGACCTTTCATCTTTCCTATTTTGGTCCCTAAACTGCACTTTAAGCCTTACAATTTGTCCTTCAAGTCACAGTCATCACTTTAAATGTTAATAATTGTCTGAAATGGCTAAAATACCCTTACTAAATGCTGAGTAGGATTCCAAGATGGCCAAAAATGCCAAGTTGGAATTGATTTTTTTTTGCTTAACTCTCAACTTTGTTGACCATCTCTCTCTCATTTCTTTCTCTCTCTTCTCGCTTCTCTCTCAATCTTCTTCTGGGTTTCTTCTTTTCCTCATTTATCTTTCTTCGTTTCTTTTTTTTTTTTCTCATCTGTCTCTCTTCTTGTTTCTCGCTAGAGCTGGCAAAATCAGCTCAGCCCAATGGGCCGGCTCAGTCAGCTGATGTTTGCATGGGCTAATGTTTTATTTTTGGAGGCCCAAAAAAGCGTGGGTCTTTTTGGCCCAGTCCAGTAGGCTATACGATTCAATTGGGCTTGCATAAAAAAAGCCCAGGGCTTTTGGGCTAGGCCCGGCCCGCTATATTTACTCGTTTTCGTTTAAATGTTTACTTAACAAAACAAACGACACGGAGGCAGGGCACGGGCACGGCTCAACAACACAAGTCAACATTCAACAAAAGAAATCTCAAATCTCTCATTCTCCCTAATCCGTATGAAGAACAGAAGAAGGTGAATCCCTAACCCTAACCCGCACTTCATTCTTAGACTTGATCGCCGGCAATCTTCATCTTCTCATCTTGATCGCCGACAATCTCTCATCTCGATCTTCTGTCACAACGAGAGCCACCGATCGATATTCTCTGTCTCTCCCGGTCTTCTCATCTCGATCTCTCTCATCCCATGAACACAGGTCTTATAACACAGGTCTCTAAAATAACCAATTCATATTTTATGCTCAGCCAGTTCACTTTTATACTGGCTCAAAAATAAAACTCATTTTTTTTGTGGGATTATTTTATTAAAATTTGGTAATCTAGATCCTATAATTGGTTTTGTTTCTTTTTATTCATATTTTTATATAGACAAACTTTTTTATTAGGTCCATAGCCTATAACTGAACTACTCTGTATATATCTACTTCATGATGATCAGTGAACACACAAAAAGAAAAAAAAAAGGAAAAAGAGAAGGAAAAAGAAAGAAAGATTACAGCAGATGTTCATTGTCACTAGTTTTTGATTTAGTCTGACAGACGATTGAATTATTGATTTTACCTATCGAATCTCATCATATTAAATAAATTTGTTGCTGTCCAAGTCCTGTTAGGCAGTGATTTTATACTTGTTCAGTTATATTGATTGTTGTGCGATATTTAAGATGCTTGAACGCACCACAATGTAAAATATTATAGTTCTGTATTTGAGTTCATTTGCCTGTTAAAAAATAGCCCCCAGCAGTAAATGAACTTGATAATTTGTACTTTCTGCTATTGTGTAGCACTCTTTTCTGCAAGCTTGATAGATGGGATCAATCAAAGTGAAGTGAGGCGACGAGCGCTGATGCTTTTCTGTGCCACTTTCTTTAAAAATAACTTGATAATTTCAGTTATTTTTGTTAGCTCATATGTAGCCTCCTAATCTTGCAAAAATCTATTTTCTATGTATAATGATGTTGTTAACCTGTAATTGATAAGTAATATGAATTTAGGTTGTTAACTTGTAATCATTTCTTCTTTTATGTGTAATTATTTTGTCTAACTGGTTTATTACAGATATGAATCTTGATCAAAGTTTGGAGGATATGGATGATGACTTCATTGACTTGGAATTGTTGGGATCTGATGCTACTCCAAAGAGCACCGCAGGTACGAAAGCTTATTTTGGTTGTAGTTTTACAGCTAGTATTAGTAAGTCTAAGAGCAAGAATACTAGGGAGGACGGATTGGATGATAATGATGTTAATGAGAGAGATGCAAAAAAGCCTAGGTCTGAGGTGTGGAATTATTTTGATAAGCTTGGTATTGTAGATGAGGCACAAAAATGCATTTGCAAGCGCTGTAAAAAGAATTATACTTGTAAAACTGGGTCAGGCACCACTCATTTAAGACGTCATGTTCTTGAGTAATGTTGGTCCTAATTCATCAAGAGAAGTTCCTAGTCTATCTCGTTCACAACCACATCCAATGGCAAGTGGAGCGAGCTCATCATCTATGACATCTATTCTTGATGTAAGTTTAAGTAATATTTGATATTTATTATTTTATTTTAATTTTGTATTCAATCATCTAAGTTTCTAATTTAGTTTTTGTATTGTGTATATTATGTGTTCCTTTAATTCTAGGAGTATCGTCAAGAAATGAGATAAATGAATTCAAGTCAATGCAAGTCTCAGCTTGATAGTTACTTGCAAGAAGCATGCACCGTTGAAACTGATATAGATGTGCTTGAATACTGGAGAATGAATAGGTATCGATTCCTTCAGCTTGCAGTTATGGCCTGTGACATTTTAAGCATTCCAATCACAACAGTGGCTTCAGAATCCTCGTTTAGTATTGGTAGTCGTATCTTACACAAGTATAGAAATTGTCTACTCCCCGAGAACATGCAAACCCTCATTTGTACTCGTAGTTGGCTGCATGGGTTCAAAGAAGTTGAACCTTCTGGTAATTTTAGTTATTGATTTTTCTTTTCTTTCATTATAAAAAGATTTTATTTCTCTTTACTTGCAATAATGAATTAATAATATTTATTTCTCTTTTCTTTCTTACAGAATCGGATGCACAAAAAGTGGAAGAAATACAATTGTCTAAAGAAGATTCTAATATTGTTCTTGAATCTTGATGATGAGTGATGGCTTCATGGTTTGAGAGTTCAAATTTTGTAAGCAATGCCCTTTAGATACTTAGCTGCTCTTTATTTCTAAACAATACCAAGGATTGTTCCTTTGTTCCTTTTAGTTTATTGGAGGATATGTGGTGTACTGGTGGTTTGGTGATGAACTAATGATTGGCTAATGGCTATTGTTTTTGTTTAGTAGGTAGTAACTTAGAACTTAATTTGGGCAACAGTGAATGAGCAGCTTAGGAATTGAGCAGCTTAGAATGTCCAGTAAATGTGAATTATTCCTTTGTTTTTCTTAGTTTATTTATTTTTCCAACTAGGGCTTTTTGGCCCAATGGCCCGATGGGCTTTGGTGGGCTGGGCTGGGCTGGGCTTGACTTTTCTTAGGCCCTAGGAAAATTGGGGCCGGCCTGGCCCGACCCAATATTAAATTTTGGCCCGATGGGCTTGCACTGGGCCAGGCCAGGCCAGGCCAGCCCAGCCCAGTCCATTGCCAGCTCTACTTCTCGCGAGTACTTTCCTTTAACAATGCTTGAATGCTAATTTCACCTAATCGGTGAAGCTGCATTATAATTACCTCTTTTCTTGGTGGCATTTTCCTTGGCTTCCATCACAGAAGATGCCAGGAATAGCAATCCTTCGGTCAATGGAATCAGTAGCTAGATTGACCCCTACACAATCTTTATTTTCTAATCGATAAAGCTCATTCATAGCATAGGGCGAGATTCTTTCCCGAGCCTAAAGATCCAATGTTCTCCCTTTCTACTCTAGCAAGATTCATGACTACTTCCTAATTATGGCTGTTTGTCTGAATTCATTTCAGAATCAGAATTGTGGTTGTGTCCCTTTGATTTTCGGTGAATTGACTTGGCACTCGCGATTGGGAAGGTGCTTTTAGCGCTATCTATTTTGTGCCTTGTGTCACCATTCAGGGATCGATCTCGCTGGAGTGCTCTGAAAGACCTAGGGTCTATCACTCTGCTTTCTAAATTTTGTTACACATAAATTCAACAAGAGAGGTGGAGCGTCTAGATTTCAAAATTATGTGTAGATGTATTTGGTGGCACTTGACAGGCTACACTTTATCTTTGTTCCTCCCTTTACCTTTTCTTTTGAAGATGGGCACTGCAATTCGAGAGAGAGGGAGAAAGAGAGAAAAATATGGTGAGGTTGTAATCTCTCTCTCTCTCTCCCTCTCTCTCTCACATACACACATTTTTATAGTCTAGTTTTATATCATTAAACAGGGTGGATCTAGCATCGAAGGTGTGTTGTTTTGTTTCGGAGATTTTGGGTTTGCAAAAATTGGAGGGAAATGATGGTTGGGGTTTGGAAGAGAATAGGTCAATTATTTACAATGATGGCGGTTTTCTGGGAAGAAGAAGGGTTGTTCTACGACATTGGAAATGTTTTTGGTCCGGTAAGAGCCGAATGATGTTTGAAAAATTTGAGAGAGTCGTAGCTTTAATTTGTTCTCCATTATGTATGTGTAGAGAGAAAGAAAGAGAGAGATGAAAATGGTGGGTGAAATAGGTTGATCCAATTTCGGTTAGAGAGAGAGAAGGATGAAGATGGTGGGTGAAATGGGTTGATCCAATTTTGGTTGTTAAGTTTGATAAGAAAGGATAGAAAGAAAGAGAGAAAACCTAGAAGAGCTCTAGAGAGAAGAAATAGAAAGAAAGATAGACGAAATTGTAAGGCTGAGAGAAAGAATTATTTGCGTTAGTTAGCTAAGAAAAAAAAACATTAATTCCAACTCAGCATATTTGACCACTTAGGAATCACACTCAGCATTTAGTAAGGGCATTTTAGGCATTTAAAATAATTATTAATGTCTAAAGTGACGGCCGTAACTTGAGGGACGAACTGTAAGATTTAAAGTGCAGTTTAGGGACCAAAATAGGAAGAGTCAAAGGTCGGGTACCGAATCTGGAAAAAAAATTTAGTTCAGGGAAATTATATATTAAACCTATAATTTACGGGCTAACTTTATGGTTAAATTTTTTTTGATTTCTTTAGTTTCATCAATCTTCCCTTTATTATTCTCTTATTTTCTTATTAGGTACTCTCTCCGTTCCAAGCAAAGAGTCTATTTTTTTTATCAACTTAATTAAAGTTTGACCAGTAATTTACATACATTTAAATATTTTTATAAAGTTATGAAAGTTGTAATCCATATTATTCTTAATGTAATGAATGAAATTATACTTCCTTAAACATATGTAATGTATGTAAAATTTTGATTTGATTTAATCACACGTTAACTTTTAAAAATAGAAAGGCGACTCTTTGCCTGGAACGGAGGAAGTATTAAGAAAATTTTAAATTTTAAATCTAAGTCACTAAATTGCAAAGTCAAACACGCCTGCTATAGAATAATATAATTAGAAATATTAATCTACTGCTCTTATGTGTTAGTATTTGTGAATTTTTAGGTATTTTATAAAGGAAAATGTTATCATCCTAGCTTCTATGGAAGTTGCGCCATTTTATTTTGAACAACAAAGTTCATACCTTTTATAGTCAAAAAGTGATTAAAAAACTAGGACGCCATCGTAATTTTATATTAAGTAGGCTCACCCACCTTTCGTGAGTTTTACCTTCGTCTTCTTGATACAACCCAATCTCGCTCCTTCATTTATTACTCTATGATGCGTTTCTTTTTTATTTTATAGTGAACCTTCAAAAACCGCTAAAGAACGTAAATATTATGGATAGAACTAAACTATATCTCTATTACCGTGATAAAGTCTGTTTGATTAATTTAGATAATTCAACGACATTGTAATTTTCTCAATCTGACATCTATTCTAAACAAATTGGCAACGAATAGGTTACCGATCTCTCCCTATTGCCCTGTATTCAATTGTTGGGGTTTCAGTATAAATAATGAATTATTGAAGTGCTTCCTTTCTCACTCACTATAACACCATCTTCAACCATCCAACGATGAAAATCGTTTTTGTGCTTTGTTGTTGTTGACCTCATTAGTCATTGATGTCCATGAATTATTGACGAGCTTAACTTAGGTAATGCCACCCAAAATGGACGGTACTCTTGATTAAAAAAAAAAATTTTTTTTTTTAGAGTGCCGCTTAATTTGGGTGGCACTAGCTAAGTAGTGCCGCCTCCGGCGAACGACACCCTAGTTAGGCCGCCCAAAATGGTAGACACTCTAAAAAAAATGTTTTTTCTCTATTGAATATTAATAATTACTTTCTTACACTCATGCATTCAGCACAAATTAAAATAAAATTTGTAACTACTGAACAAATTTTTTTACAAATCACTGTAAAGTAAAATAGACATCTTCTTGTACAAATCATCTTTGAATCCATGTTTAGCATTTATAGTCAAATACAGATGGGTGGCATTATTCGCACCCCCACAAACCTCGAAATACACCCCCTTACTTAATACATCTACATTCTATTTTAAAATCTATCAAGAAAACATAATACACCACCCTAGTTTTCCTAATTTGCCCTTCCTAAACTATCCTAGTTTGAAACCCAAACTATTTAATACAACCCCCACCCTCCCTCTCTTTGAACGCAAGCAGTGCACCCCCCCCCCCACATACACAACAAAACTCATGCAATAAAGGACAGGCAGAACAAAAGGGAGAAAGGAAAATGAATACATAAATTCAACCCAGAACCAACCCATCCCATCTCAAATCTTCATCATTTCTGCAAAATGGAAAATACAACCACATATATGAAATTTGAATATGATTTTGGTGTGTTGTTATAATGTAATTTGTACGTTAAATAATGTTTAGGGTTGAGATAACAATTTATGTAAATTTTGTTGCAATTTAAATATAAATTTGGTTTTATTTAGAATGTAAATCGGGGTTAGAAAAAGAATTGCATTGGAGTTGTTCGGCCAAGGGTGATAGAACCAACACTATGTTGTCCAACTCTGGTTGGTAAATCGATTGAGAAATATTCCACCGGTCTTGGTGAAACATTTCTCAATTGTTCCACCACACTTAGTGGAACTGCATAATAATTTTTGTTTTCAACTTCAACCTAAACTTGATCGATACGTTCATATAATCCACGAAACTAAATATATGACAATGTACAAATTGAAATATATGACACGAATGTATAAACTATAGTTTAGGTTGAAGTTGAACAAAAAGAAAAAAAATAAAAAAATAAGCCACAAATTTATATTGTTCCACCACCTTTGGCCGAACATTACTCAAAATGTTCCTTCAACCATGGCGAAACATTGTGCGCCCAAAACTCCCTAATTTTTGAAAAAAAAAAATGATGGTGTGAACCATTTTTAATCATAAAATGAGAAGATATACTTACTACTGATGTCACATTCGCTTTTTTTTGCTCCATATTCAAATTGAGTAATGCTATGGGTACCTAAAGAGTACCAAATTTTTTGCACCAAATGATGTGGCAGCTGATGTGGTACAAAAAATAAAGTAAAAAATCATAATTAATGCATCAAATAAGTTGATACATCATTGGTGCAAAAAAATTGGTACTATTTAGGTATCCATAGCATTACTCATTTAATTTTCACACCAATGTAGAGGTTTGAGGTTTATGGAATGAAGGTTTCAACAATAAAAAAACAACCAAGCAAAACGTTTAAAAGGTGGTTGTATTTGTTGGGGAGGGGGGTGTAATTATTGGGGGTATATTTAGAGGCTTTGACTTAGAAGAAAGACATGTTAGGGTGCATTTAGAAAGACAAAGGGCAATATGGTTTTTTTAATTGAGAGCATTTTTGAAATAAAAAAAAAAGTCTAAAATGGGGTGTATTTAGAGGCTTGGGGGGTGCAAATAACCTCACTCAATACAAAAACTTGTAATATATTTTATTATTTTTAGTAAGGAGAGAGTTAAATAAATGAAGCAGTAGGGGGGGGGGGTTTAGGGAAGGGAGCGGTATTTAGCGCATATGTTTATATAATTAAGTGACTTATTTCTAACTAATTTTTAAACGTTGAAGCATAGAAGTCGTAGGGGGTTATACGATTTGAAGGACATTTGTTAGAAACAAACAATGAGTAACTGGTTAACTTCCCTTGAAGCATGGATATTAACTTTCTGCCTTTATAAATGTTTTCTATCTAAAATATTATCTTCTACTTTGAAAGATAAGTAAAATATAACACCACATTAATAAGATGGCGTAGTATGATAGTTTTGCTAAATGATTTCCGATGTTTTATGCTACATTTAACCATTTTTCGCCAAAATTTAATCTTCAAATATATGGCTTTAATATGTTTTAGCCTTTTAAGTTATGCCAAATTTCGCTTCGGGCCTATAGCATGATTGGAACTCTTGAGATATTCTTCTGTCGCAGTTCAGTGTCAATGTTTTCCCTCTGTGCCACTAGATTTGGATGTAGGGGGTATTAAAAAATCATCATATTAGAATCACCAAGAAAAATGGTGCCGCAAAAAAGGACATAGTGGACAGAGGAGCTATGCTGAGAGGGGAAAGCGACAATTGTTAAGAACATGGGACGTTTACAAAGGAAATAAATAAAAATAAAAATAAAATATTGATATTAATATAAAAAAGACAATAAAATATAAAATATATTAAATTGTAAATCCACTATTTTTTATGATAATATATAGTAGCTACCATGGAAAGTCAATCTATCTAATTTCATATATTACACGTGACCTTACGAGAAATTAAACCTTTTTTAACTAGAAATATATGGCTTTAATATGCTTTAGCCTTTTAAGTTATGCCAAATTTCGCTTCGGGCCAATAGCATGATTGGAACTCTTGAGATATTCCTCTGTCGCAGTTCAGTGTCAATGTTTTCCCTCTGTGCCATTAGATTTGGTTGTAGGGGGTATTAAAGAAGGGCAGTGCTATTAACACCCCCCATTTTACTTTAAATACACCCATTCTCTCAATACACCCCCTATACTAATTCAACACCAACCTAATTACTCAATACACCACCCATATATTTCCTATTTTACCCCATCTAAAAAACCACTTTTTTTCTCCAACCCGACTTTCCCAATCCTTACACTTTCATTCCTAACCCTAACCCCAACCCCCCTCCCACGCAAAGATGGCAACAACAAAGAAACAACAACAACAAAGAAGAAGGAGGAAGAAGGAAAGAAAAAAGAAACAAAAAACCAGGCATGATTTCCCCTCCTTTTTTTTGTTTTGTTTGTCCTTCTCCTCCCTCCCCCTTCCCTTATTTTTTTCTTCCCTTCCTTCCATCCTCCCTCCGTCACTCATTTTGCAAACCCGCCGGAGATGTCTCGTTCGGCCACGGTTGACCGAACAACCGGGTGTTGTTCGGTTAGCCCTAATCGACACTCGGTTGTTTGGTCAACCGTGGCCGAAGGAGACATCTCCGGCAAATTTTCGGCGAATGAGGTGGGTTTGAGAAGGTAATGAAGAAGGGAGGGGAAGAAAAAAAAAAGGGGTAGATGAGAGAAGGGAGGGGGATGGGGAGAAGGAAAGAAGGAAAAAAAAAAAGAAGGAAAACAGAGTCGCCGAAAATTGGGGAAGTCGCCGGAACTGAGGAAGAAGGTCTGCCAGAACTGGGGAAGAAGAAGGTTGTGTATTTAGTAAGGAAAAGGGTATTAACGTCTTTTTAAACGATAATATTTTTGTAATTAATTTTTGGGGTGTGTATTTAGAGGAAGAGGGGGTGTTAATAGCCCCTCCCACCCCCAATTAAAGAATCATCATAAAGAAAAATGGTGGCTGCAAAAGAGGACACAGTGGACAGAGGAGCTAAGCTGAGAGGGGAAGGCGACAACTGTTAAGAACATGGGACATCTACAAAGGAAATAAATAAAAATAAAATATTGATATTAATATATAAAAACAATAAAGTATAGGTTTAAATATAAATTTGGTCACTCTTCTTTCACCCAAAATTCATTAAGCTCACTTTACTATTTTTTTTCACACTTTAATCATTCTATTTGGACTTTTTCAATCAATAAGTTCATTGATTGAGTGAGCTTATTGATTCTCCGGTCAAAGTAGTGTGACTAAAGTGTAAAAAAAGAAACTAAAGTGAGCTTAATGAATTTTGGATGAATGTAGAGTGACCAAAATGATATTTAAGCCTAAAATATAAAATTTATTAAATTGTAAATCCACTATTTTTATGATAATATACAGTAGCTACCATGGAAAGTTAATCAATTTATTTAATTGCATATATTACACATGTGACCTTACAAGAAATTAAACCTTTTCCAACTAGAGCATGGCTAAATATGCTATAGTGATAATGGTCAAGTGGCAAGCAAAAAAATAAAATGGAGTCCGACGAATGAACAAGTCCAAAAACGAAAAACCTTTAAAAAATTCGTAACAGAGTGACTCAAGTGATTTACTTGAATCTAAAACTTAAATACAGTGATAAAATATACAAAAAAAAATAGTAGCGTAACCTTATTAAATACCTCGCCAAACTAGAGTAACCAAAATATTATTTAAAATAAGTTACTAAAGCTTTAGTTAGTTTCATAAGTGGTATGACCAAATAACGTACTACTATCATATTATAACCCATAAAGAACTAAGCAGTTTCACTTGGAAATGTGGATAGAAGAATACACACGTTGAATATAGAAGATATATAAATATAAGATTCTTACATTTATAATATAGCAAAAGGGCCCAAATTAAGCAGTTAATATTTTGAGAAAAAATGGCCAAAAATGAAAGAGCAACGTACAGGAATGCAGACTATCACGTACGATTCCTAACAAGCCTGATTATGCAAACAAAATGATTTATTTCCACAATAACTTACCCTGGCTGGCGTGTTCCAAATATTTTGAAAGATTGAACTTCTACTATATATGTGACAAACTCCACACAAATTAAACTGATTTTTAGAAGCATATATGCAAGTTAGCAAATTAACTTCCGATCCTTTAGAGAAGTATGAACACATTAGTAGTTGTTAATTATCTATCGAAAAAACTAAAGTACCATCAAAAGTTTGGTGCTTGTTATCCAAGTAACAAATTAAGAAGAGTAAAAAACAGTCTAGATTAATATTTCACCAATGAAGCTAGCTAGCTAGAGTGTCAAAAAGAATTCATTGTTATAAACTTATAAACAAACACGATGCCAAATACACGAATTTGCAAATTGTGCATTCATTTTGACCTTTATATATATATATATATATATATATATATATATATATATAAGAATAAGAATTAATGCGTGTCATTTATATCCTGCCATTCAATTTCTTTATTGCTAATGGACAAATTTAATTGTTTTTACCTTGTTAATTAGGTGGCAGAAAAAGTAGGGTATATGACAATTATCTACTTGTAGTTCTTAGATACATACATAATTTACTATACTATCAATTAACATGCGACTATACTAATTTATGTTTCATAAGAAGTAAAGTTAGTTGTTTACTTTTTAATTTCATCTATTTTATCTCACTAAGTGAAAATACTTATTGGTATATAGCAATTTTCATACATGCAAGAATCGGTCATGAAATGAAAGAAACCAAGGATAGAAAAATAAAAATAAAAATGGGGGCCTTAGGGAGAGATAAAAGACTTTTCCATTAACTTTTGTGAAATAATCGAGAGACTCAATAGCTGAGGGAGAATAATGAAAAGAGGGCGAAAGTTTGAGGAGGCAAGTGAAATTTTCGCAATCACACCTAAAGTTACCAAACGAGCCTAAATCCCAAACAGACCGACCGAGAGGAGTAGGGTTAGCCCGCCAGATCTCACATCCCCGCCATAGACGACTAATCTTCCACCATTGAGAAGATTGGATTCGGGCAACTCTAGTACTTGTAGGCTTAGCTTCGAGGTACTTGCCCCTTCCCTTCAACCATATTCACACCGTCCACTAATCGAGAGCCCTAGCCAAGTTGCGCTAGTTCCTCATTTGCCTCTCGCTCTCTCAATCATCTCTATTGATTTGACGGTACACTGCGCCGTATTTTGGACGCGTAATAACGACCTGTGTTTCAAGCTTGATTGCTCCGGGCTGAGGGCACTTTGTTCTATATTTCTCTCAGGTAAATACCATACAAAGACTCGCTTGATTAATTACACGAATTTGATTTTTCACCTGGCCAATAATGCTTGATTATCTGCCAATATCAATGCATTTTTACAGTTTTCTCTTAGGTTTTTGTGAGAGATTAGCGAAAAAACTTTTAGAATCATCAGTTTGATTGCTAGCGGTGATCTTGTTTTTGTGTTTCTTTTTTCTTTTCCCTAAAGAAGTTCTATCATTATCATCACAATGTATAGTGGTCATATCATACGTATTATGATCTATAATTAGCTGTTTGTTTCTCCGCAGATTCTTACGTTTTAACGTTTTCATGTCCAAGACCCGAACATACGACCACATAATAACTTTTATACTGCCACGTAAAACATCCTCGGTATAAATTAATACTAATTACGCAATTTGTAAGTAGAACCACATATATAGCCGTTTTATACAGAGGCCTGTCAAATATATGGTGTGGGTACATGAATTTATTGTAAAGCAAGAATCCGCATAACCTCCCCCTCCCCCACAAAGTTCCCACCTCTATGCCTTGTTGAGGGGTTTCACTCTTTCAGTCACTGCTCCCTCTTTTCTCGTTCAGATATCCAGTGGCGGTTCCAGGAATTTGACATTGAGGGGGCCAAGGTACAAAATGCTTGGGAAGTAAAAACGCAAAGTAAGTGAACAATAAATTTAAAAACAAAAATAAAAAAGTACACAATAAGTTTTGATCTCTAGAAGGGTCAGTTACTTAACATAGAGAGTTATAAAACACCACCAAAATATAACAAAAAGCTGTTCTTAAACAGCACCTCATGCACCAGAGTACTTATCAAATTACATAAATCTTAAAGTAGACATATACTGATATACATAGAGTACTTGCCAAACTGCAGAAAAAATATGCCCAAAATGATGCAATTCGTCTACACAAATGATACTCGACCGACTTTCATCTTGTCGAAATCATCTATGATGGAGTTGACATCATACTCTTGAGCGATTTCTTTCTCAATATATGTGACCATGGAGTTTGCCAGAAAGTCATCCTCCATCTTGTTCCCGTATTCTAGTCTTGAGAAGTTTCATAAAGGAAAATGCACGTACAGCTGTAGCTATAGAAACATGAAGAGTTAATTTGAGTCGGGTCAATCTATCAACAAGAGTATAAATGGTTATTTTCCCTTTTTTTGCCAAACTTGGCGCAATTCAGCAATCTAATAGCCCGTTTGGTCGTGCGTTTTGGCCAAAATGCAGCGTATTTGCAAAAATTGCGTTTCAATGTTGCGGCAGAAAAAGCTGTATTTGCGTTTTAAAACGCTGGAATTTCCAGTTTTTTCCCAAAACGCAGATAGGAAAAAAAAACTTTGTTTTGAAGCGATATCCCAAACGCATTTATAAGAAAAAAATCGCGTTTTGAAAAATCTGCGTTTTAAAACGCTGCACCAAATGGGCTCTAAGACAACTTCTGGAACTCATGATTTCCACGAAAATCAAGCTCAAACTGAGCTAATTAATACTCTAAATGTAACTTGTCTTGCTCGTTGAAGTTCTGCGGATAAATCTGTTTGCAAGCTCACAAATATCAGCAACATTGAAAGATTTATAGTCATCCCTAGGATCCAAAGCTGAACTTAGAGTAAGCAAGTCCACAATCCTCTGTGAATCTGCTTTCCAACTCTTGTAGCTGGAAGTCTATTGTAGCATTAAACAGATCGAACTGAAATGATGGTTCATTGTGATATGATCTCTCGGATGACGAGATAGCCTCTTTTCACAAGATAACGAGCACTCATGTCAGGAATTTCAACCTCATTCTTTTCACAAAATAAGTATTTGCACCTTCTCAAATAGAGTCTCCCATCCATCTATTCACATTTTCTGGATCAATCTCTTCCGTACAAGATGCATTACATTTAGTATATCATGGGATTTGTGTTGTGAAGCTTGAGAAAGACCATCAGTGATCTCCATGATCTCTCTCATAAGATGTAAAATGAATATAAATTCAAAAGAAGTCAGCACATCATACGCTCCATCTGCTTCTACACGTTGAACGCAAGAGGCCCCATCATTAACGATGTTTCGTAAGACTGAACAAGTCACACCAAACATCTTTATCAAAATACGAATAGACTTTAAGTGAGAACCCCATCAAGTATCCCCTGCCCGTTGTATGGTGCTAACTTGATCAAGGCCTTTTCCTGTCCCAAGCTCATCAATATAAATCAATCTAGCAAATTCGGCTGTCTGTGAACAAGCAGCTGATCTTGACGTTTGGTAGAAGAAGTAACAACATTGCCAATAAGTGCCAAGTAAGAGAAAAATTGATGCACAGGAATTATCTCCCTTGAAGAAACCACCTAAGCCAACTGAAGGGGATGAGCAAGACAATGAACAAATATGCATATGGACACTCACTAAGAAACAAGGCCTGCAATCTGTTCCACTCCCCGCGCATGATACGAGCTCCATCGCAGGCCTGACGTCGAATGTTTTGAATGCTGAGATTGTAATGAGAAAGAGTTTCTGATATTTTTTGTTTCAGAGTTAAGGAACAAGTGTCAGATACATGAACCAAATCAACAATCGCTCCCAAACAAAACCACCTTTATCAACAAATCTCAGAATAATGGCCATTTTCTCTCTTTTTGATGAATCATGAGATTCATCCACAAGAATGCAAAATTTAGCATCACCTATTTCCTCACGAATTCGATTTCTAACTTTCAAAGCGATAAGTTGCAGAATTTCCTTTTGAATGTCATGGGCAACATAAACTGGGGAGCACTTTCCAAAACATCTGCATCAACCTCTTCAGTCTTCATGATAAGAAGCCTGTAACTTTATCATTCCAAGAAAATTACCCTGATTCAAAGAACCTGTATTCTCATCATGCCTCTAAATGCATGACCTTGAAAAGCAAGAAACTTTATAACATCTATATAAGTCTTTAGCCACAAATGATTTCTTCGAACTTGCTCAGAAGTTTGTCTGTCAACTCTGTATTCAAGATGTTGAGGTTTATTTGCAAGATTACAAAGGCACATCATGGCAGTCTTATGCTTTGCCCACACGATGGAAAAGGGCACACTTTTTTCTGTTTACTTTCTTCCATGAACAAAATCCCTCAACGGTGAAAGCAGTAGATAAGTAATTCCAAGTGTCTGTTAGCCTTCGTAAAAAGATAGCACGGAAGACAATAGATTGCATCCGTGGTTGGAGAGTATTCCAATCAATCTGGAAATAAGCTGAACCATGTAGACTGGAAGCAACGAGGATGCTTCTTATCATCGTTAAGTGGATATCAGAAAGAATACGTTGTTACCGTCCTGCTATAATACAAGCTCGTCGCTTCTCATCACATTCATTGCCAATATATGTCCATATTGATGGACGCTTCTTAATTTGCAGGATCTCAAATGATAGAAATCACATCAGCATCTTCAGTTTCAAAAGCTTTAGATGAAGGATTCTCAGGGATGGAAGTTTCATCGCAAGGAAGTGATTCAATATAAATTGCAGTATCTACACTTGCATCACCAATTCCTTTATCGAAAACCGCATCAATTCCTTTCTTACACGCTTTGGAAGGACGACATTCTGGGATTAAAGTTGGAGTATCGCTAGGGGAACTATAGGGATGAACTTCAATTGTTTCAACTGGGATTTTATTGAAAAATGCATCTATTTTCTTATTCACCATAATTGAATAAAATTCAAAACAATAACCTCTAAGAACTTTACGAGCTGAGAAATTGTAATACCCCCCATCCCACGTCTGTCAGATGTAGGGAATTTATGTATCTTATAAGTGGCCATCTACTATCACTAGGCACCAACATCTTTCATGGACTTTTAGGTGAGCTTGTGGTGAGCCTAGTTGATTCAAATGTTTAGTGTGCCATGCGTAGTGGACTGCGCTTCGGGCTCAGGTCGTTACAAATGGTATCAGGGTGGGTCATTATCAGAAATGTGTTTAACACATTGCTCGGGGTGCCTATCCTTTGGCTATGACAAGGACGTCAAGGATTTGAGTAGGGGAGATTGTAATACCCTCCTACCACATCGGCTAGATGTAGGGAATTTGTGTGTTTTATTAGGGTAAGTTCAACAATGGGTATCAAATACAAATTTTGACCCCTAGTTGAAGGTCCTAGCATCTCCAATAGTCAAAATAAAGGGTACCAAATTTTGCCTTAATCCTAGTAACAAATTTGCTACATCTCTTAGGACTTTACATGGCTGAACACGAACACGCGCGCATGTGGAGGGCCTGGAGCCAATAGCCGGTTGAATTATCATTAATTCATAATTTATTTTGAGTTTTATATTATGACAAATGACGACTATAATTTTTTTGAAAATTTATTTTAACAAAAAAAATTAATTAATTAAAACAACCTTCATATTTTAAATAATT
This sequence comes from Platycodon grandiflorus, assembly GCA_016624345.1. NCBI lineage: Eukaryota > Viridiplantae > Streptophyta > Magnoliopsida > Asterales > Campanulaceae > Platycodon > Platycodon grandiflorus. Next base: position 13,516,134 of record CM028362.1, on the reverse strand, counting down.
GATAATGTATAAAGTATCAATAAAGTTAATAAAAAATCAAAAATAAATTCAATACCATGAATTTGATACCTATTATTAGAGATGATAATTTGATACCTTGTAAATAGTAATCAATAGGTATCAAAATTTGGTTTTGATACCTATGAGCCAAGTACCATTGTTGGACTTGCCCTTAGTGGCCACCTACTATCACTAGGCACCAACATTACTTTTGGGTGGGCTTGTGACCCAGGTGCTTAGTGAGCCAAATTGACCTAGGTGCTTAGTGCTAATGTGTGGGCTATGTGTAGCTGGGGTTCCGGGTTATTACAAATGGTAACAGAGTGGGTATCAGCCGGAAATGTGTTGAACACATCGCACAGAGTGCCGATCCTTTGGGCCTTGACGGGGACGTCAAGGATTTGACTGAGGGAGATTGTATTACCCATCTAATTGCCGTCAAGGATTTGAGTGGGGAGATTGTATTACCCATCCACATCGGTTAGATGTGGGGAATTTGCGTGTCTTATAAGTGACCACCTACCATAACTAGGCACCAATCTTTTCCATGAACTTTTGGATGGGCTTGTGGTGGGCCTAGTTGACTCAGGTGCATGTGGGCCTAGTTGACCGAGGTGCCTGTGGGCCATGCATGCGCGAAGCCCGGGTCGTTACAGAAATAAACTTAATAAGCCTAAGTATGGTTTAATATATAATTTGGTCCTTGAACTTTACACCATTTCCTGGTTCAGTTATAGAACTTTGACATTTCCTATTGTGATCCTTGAACTGCCATTTAAGCCTAACAGTTAGTCCCTGGAGTGACGGCCGTCACTTTAAACGTTAATTTTTTTAAAATGTCCAAATTGCCCTTATTACATGTTGAGTGTGATTGCTTACTTGGATTTAATATAATTTTTTTTCTAACTAAGTTACACCCCCCCCTCTCTCTCTCTACAAATTAATTTCCACTTAAGCAGGGCAAATCAAATCGTATGGCTCACCTGATCCACTACACCACTCATTGTCCACCACGTACCCCATATTTATCTGACTCATTCTCTCCCTCTTAATTTCTTCGTTATAAATTTCTCCCATTTCTCACTACTCTTTCCTTCCTCCTCAACCAACAACAATGCCCACCACCACCACCACCCCTTCCTAGCTACGATCCCTTACCAGACCACCCAGACGCCGCCGGCACTCTGACCTCTCAACGACGACTACCCATCAAAATTCTCTCATCTATCCTCCTCCCTTTTCTTTTTGTTTCATCTTTCGTTGCTCTAATCTTCAACCCATAAGAAGAAGCCGCTACCACCGACGACAAAGGGAACACACACTCATCCTCCAAAGCTCCGGCCTCTGCGATGAGATTCTCAACAGAATATGTCATTCGCTATTTTTCGATTCTCCCTCCGGCGATTCTGCCCCCGCGCTGCTACTTCAAAACGCAGATTCGTAAGGCATTCTTCTCTCTCCGCCGTCTCCGAAAAAAAACAACCGTGCAAGAATTTGAAGAGAAGTGAAGGAGCATGTCTTCCGATATTGTTGAAATTTCTCAATCAGAATTCAATTTCAACTGTGTACTACGTGTAGGAGGGATGAAATTAGGGTTTTGGGGAGGGGGAACAATTTGGGCTTTTGCTGCGTGTGAGAGGGATGTAATTCAATTTCATTTGAGTTTTGATGATTAATTAACGGTTCTGATTTAGTAATTCATTTTAGTAATTCAGTGATTTATCAATTGGATCTCGTAATGTTTGTTAGCTAAAGTTCTTGAGGTTTTGGAATCTGGAAAGAGGGAAATTTGCGGGGTCGTTGTATGTGTTGGATCAGGAGGTGCTGTTGTGTTGGGGTTAGGGTTAGGTTTTGGTTAGAAGGCTTCCAATCCTCCATTTCAGGTGGAGACAAACGGTGGCTAGAAGAGAGCTTGATCAGAGACATGATAGACCCAGAAGAAGTGGGAGAAAGAGAGAGAAACCAGAAGAGAGAGAAAGAAAGAAATAGAGAGAGAGAGAGAAAGAGAGAGAGATGGTGTAACTTAGTTAGAAAAAAAATTATATTAAATTCAAGTAAGCAATCACACTCAACATGTAGTAAGGGCAATTTGGACATTTTAAAAAAAGTTTAACGTTTAAAGTGACGGCCGTCACTCCAGGGACTAACTGTTAGGCTTAAATGGCAGTTCAGGGACCACAATAGGAAATGTCAAAGTTCTATAACTGAACCAGGAAATGGTGTAAAGTTCAAGGACCAAATTATGTATTTAAACCTCTAAGTATCTAATTGCTATATGACTAATTAACTAAAAAAAGTAAGTAGAAAGATTGAAAATAGTAAGACAAAATATTGAAATTAAGTTTCAAAGTCAGGCAACACTTCAAGAAAACTAAATTATTTAGCGGACATAATAGAAAATTCTAAAAGACTAACAAAGATAATTTGAGTATTTAAACAATTAACCAAATAGCTATAAAGTAATAGGTATTATGGAAACAATTAAACATGAATATGATTCTCCAACTCCAATAACCGAAATTAAAAAGCACAATTAGGCAACAACCAAGAAAGTGGAAATTGAATTTTCGAAGGCAAATCCAAACAGTAGAGTTTAAGCAATTATTTTGTGAAATTCCCAAATCAATTAAACAAGTAATTATTAAACATGTCGGTAAGTAAAAATTGTCTCCCCTTTTACTTTTCCTTTTTTCCTGCTCTTTGAAGGATACAAGGGGTCTAATAAAAATACTTTTTTTTTTGGGGCGAGGGGGGGGGGGGGGTTGGGCATACAGGAATTTACATACTACCTGTAGCTAATTTGAAAATTTTGTGGGGGTTGGGCCCCTGCTTGCATCCGCCCATGCTGATATCCAATCTTCATTCCTTGCGATTAATGCATAGTAGTGCTCCATGTTTTGTCATCAGTAATGACACTTGTCCATACATATTGCAGGGAAATTTTGTAACTACTGCTTCTGGGCGCAACAGCTCTCAGCGTGGTATGTAAAGTCATTTTGGTTCTCAATTGTAGTGATACCATGTGAATTTTCTGTTTCTAGTGTCTGTGTATAAATTAATGTGTTTATGCTCTAGTTACCTGCTGCTAACAGAAAGATTTTGATTATCGTTCGTTTGGATACCAGTGGTGAGCTATACGATTTGGTGTGTAATAAATAAGGTTCCCCCAAAATTCTGTCATTTAGATGAAGGCATGTATCTGTATTCTGCTGGGATCAGCTTCCTCTTAAAACTTTCTCTCTTGTAATCCACATTTCTTTTCTATAAGGGACCACCAGACCAGCTCCTGCACGTGAAATATAGGAACACAATTAATCCACAGTACTGCTATGAAGTAAAAAATATGATCGAGTTGTTATGACTGATATTATTGATATATCAGCTTCAAAAGTTAGACAAGCTGCAAGGATTCTAATTTAACACCAGCCATTGCAATCTTGGTCAGATTAAGCATAAATGTCCTGCTTGAAACTATACTGTTCTTTGTCTTGACAATAGAAAAGCTAATCGCCACTTATGTATGATGGAGTTGACTTTGTGTTTCTATTTCTGATATATATATATATATATAGCCCAAATTTATTCTCCTTAGTTTTCTCCATAGTTAACTTCTTGGACATAAATTGTAAACAAACATATGTATGTTTTGCTTTATATCAGTGTATATTGTACAGATGTAGTGTTTGAAACTTTGAGTGTTTGATAGTTTAAAAAGGTTTTTAATTTGCTTCAAATTGTTCCACAAATTATTGGTAGCTGGTAGGTTGGGGTTTGGTAGGGCAGCGGGAATTCTATGAACGGATTGAGTTGATTTCATTCATTGAATGAGGAACTCCAATTCTCCCAAATTATAGTTTTTCCTCCTGCATTAACATTTCGATTAGCTGCTTTCAATTTCCACTGTCAAATTTATGTAGGCCCAAGACTTATGAGTTCTGAGTTGCCCGGCCTGTTGGTTTTTGTACATTTTACAGTCAGTAAATTATTTGATTTCTATTTCTCTTGCTTGGTTTGGTCTCTCTCGGATATACAATCATATCTTTGAGGCGGAATTGTAAGCACCATTGAGTACAGATGTTGGTTCTTACTTGAACTATTGTTGATCTACACCTGAGCCTGACACCTGCATGTTCCTACTAATTACTGTGCCTTGCCTGGGCATGAAAGATAGGTTGCACCGATACAGATACGGGGTAATATGTAAATATTAAAAATATAAGAACTAAAATATAAAGAACAAAATGTAAATATAATAAGTCAGTGAAGTGAAGTCCGGTGTTATTTATAAAAAAACAAGTCAGTGTCACGCACTCACAGAGGCTCTATCCGAAAAAGAAAAAAAAAAAAAAAGGAAAAAATAGTCGACGAGAGACAGAGGCGAAAAAAAGAACGACTTACCTGGCGTGAGAAGACGCTAGGGTTCGAAGTGAGGCTTCGACGAATCGACGGCGGCTTCGACGAAGGAAGCACTGAAGCAGATCAACGGCGGCTGTGAAGAAGACTTCGCAAATCAACGGCGGCTAGAAGCAGATCGATGGCGGCGCCGGAGGTTGTTTTGAAGTGGCTAATCGACAGACGAAAGAAGATATCTTAAAATTTTGGACGAAAGAAGAGTTCGTTTTGAAGCGATACGTATGCAAATTTTTGGGTATACTTGTCAGGATTCGGGTTGACGTTCTGGGTTTTGGACCGTGTCCCGTATCCAAACTCTTCGAAAATTCAAATTCGGCCCGGTACGTATTTCTAGCTTGCATATCCGTCGTGTATCTGTGTCCTACACGTATCCGACACGCGATACGCCGGGTTTGTGCCGTGTCTGTGCAACATAGCATGAAAGAACTAGGAAATATGGTAGACAAAATACTGCATTTTCACTTCCTCAATATTTAGGATTCAAAAACTATGTTTCATCTAGAAGCAATTAAGGAGCACTGGGCTTATAATTCTGGGAACTCTCCGACTGTCAAGTTATCAAGAGGCAAACTTTTATTGATGTTGAACATGTAGTTTGCGTAGTTCCTTTTTTGTTTGAATAACACTATTGGAGTTCTCTAAACAGCGCATGGCGTACATGGAACCTGTAAATACTGAAAGGGAACTACCGCAAGTTCATACTGCTCCCAGAAAACCCCGAATTCTGCTTGCGGCTAGTGGAAGTGTAGCAGCTATAAAGTTTGGAAATCTCTGCAGTTGTTTTTCTGAATGGGCGGAAGTAAGAGCTGTTGTCACGAAAGCTTCTTTACATTTCATTGATAGAGCATCACTTCCCAAGGATGTGATTCTGTACACTGATGAGGATGAGTGGTCCACTTGGACAAAGATAGGGGATGGTGTACTTCACATTGAGCTCCGCCGGTGGGCTGATATAATGGTCATTGCCCCATTGTCTGCAAACACGCTTGGGAAGGTAATGTTTACTTTATAATGTTTCTCCATCAATCATTGAAAATTTAAAATGATTCTGTTTGGAGTTTCAAAACTAAGATGGGTGTCAAGCTGATTTGTTCTTTTGCCTTGCTCCCTTGGTGGTACTGGTGTAGAATGTGAAAAATGATTCATTCCAACTTTATTGGGCACACATACAACTTATAAATACAATATTCCATTTATTTCACAAGTAGGCTTTTGCTATCATATAGAGGACCTAGTATCTGCTGAATCTTGAGTAGAATTCTGATGCAGTAAAAATAGTCTAATGGACTGTTCACGAGCACTTACAGTGCTGATATATGTATGTAAACTATCTACTGTGGTCGTATTGAGTACTACGTGGTCTGAAGTGAGCACATAAAATTGTCTGATACTGTTACTAGTTGCTAGAAATGAGTTTGTAGCTACATGTTGTGGCTATCTGGAGTGTGATCTTAGATTGAGCTCGGAAAACATTTATACACCAAAACTGAATATTTTGATCACGATGCCATTATTTGAGGTGTCCACTATTGCCATGACTGAGTTAGTTCAGTAATGGTGATTGTTTGTTTCCAGCGAGCCATTTATTTATCTTGTTTTTACTTTTTAGTAGTATTTGCTTACAAACCCATCTTTTCCTTTGTTGCACTGTAGATTGCTGGCGGATTGTGTGACAACTTGCTGACCTGCATTGTGCGAGCATGGGACTATGACAAACCACTCTTTGTGGCACCAGCTATGAACACCTTTATGTGGACCAATCCTTTCACTGAAAGGCATCTAATGTTAGTTGACGAACTGGGAATTTCTCTTATACCACCAGTATCAAAGAGGCTTGCTTGTGGTGATTATGGAAATGGAGCAATGGCCGAACCGTCTCTCATCTTCTCAACTGTAAGACTCTTCCTAGAGTCGCGGATGCAATCAATGGTCAGTAATATGCAGTAACATCTGTCATGTATCTTGCACTTTAGGGCGATAATATTGTAGTCGTAGTTCATATGGGTGCTAGAGTTTGTTGGTTACCGTCTTTTAATCTTGTTGTAATGTAACTAGTGTCTTCCATGCTTTATATCTGGGTTTGTGATTGCGGGAATATGAACCTGTACTATCAGTCACACGTGATTTCTGACACGTAGTTGCAAAGATAATTCCATGATTCATGAAGATTTCTCTTTTGTGTTTACATAACATTTTCTTAGACTGGTAAGAGTCGAGGAATCAAGGTGCACTCTGGTGTGTGTATCTAGGTTGTGGAATTTGGGCATTTGAGCCTGTGTTATTGCTCACGGTTTCTGGAAAACTATTTGATAATACAGACTGTACAGTAATTGACTGGTAACAGAAATTCAACCTCTTAATTATTGGCGTTAAACCCATACCCCCATTTATTATGAGGACATTGGGGGGTTGGGTTTGCTAAGATGGACGGCAGGTCATAAACATTCATCCCACAAGTTTTTGCCTCTGCCTCACACCTCACGATTTCAAGTCAGTGCTACCTATTTGAGCTGCTTTTTGTTGTTGCTGCTGTTATAACATGCATTTTAAGGGTGTATCAAATGAATATTTTTTTTCGCTAACATTAATCGAAGTGATTCTTTCTATTTTCATGTTGGAATTTTCTAACGGCTGTTCTAAGAACGGCGCTAAGAATCTGGTAATTCATAAATCATTCCAATAACGGTAGCACATAGCATACTGAAAATGTGTATAATCCTTTATAATGTAATTATGGTTATTTAACTTATTCAAATTAATTTCTTGACGTTCGGGCTACCATTGTCCTCCAGTAGAATCTTAAGTTTGTACTCCCCTCGTTCCAGGTATATAATTTATTTTTTATTTAACAAAAGATATCGTGAAGGCCATACACAAAGTTTGGAGGCTTAACCCAACAATGAGGGCTAGAAAATTCACGGGCAGCCCTATCAATATGATGTGTCACTACATTGGCATTACGACGAACAAGGCTAACTGAAAATAAATGATTTTCGACAAGGATTTCCTTACAGTTTCGCCACTATACTATTAAACTCTGAGGTATCTGAAGTGGACGAACAGATAGCGTCATGAACGAGTTTGGAGTTCACCTCAAACACAACTCGCTCAAGCCCCATATTCTTAATCCATGATAAAGCTTCATATAACCCTATGGCCTCACCCTCTTCTACTCATAATTTTCCGGTAATAAAGCTGGACCTAGCAGCTATAAACTGACCATGTCCAGCACGTAGCACCATACTGAAACCCGTTTCGTTGGAGTCATCGAAGAAAGCCGCGTTGACTTCGGCTTTTAAGAAGTTTGCAAGGGGTTTATGCAATTCTGTGCAAGTTTGCCCAACACCAGTCGCATGGTTCCATTTGGCAACAAAGAGCGAGCCTCCCGCCATTCACCCAGCGCTTGCATAACCTTTGAGACAGCCATAGGAGCTAATTTGTGCGATCCATTTCATATACATGAGTTTCTCTCTTTCCAGGTTTGCCAAAGGATCATGGCAATGTCAACATCACACCTCTCGTCATAGTTGCGAAAAAGGAAGAATAACAAATCATGGATAGAATCGAGCATAATTAAGTGATATATAATTGTTATTAGAGTTTGTAATAATTATAAGAAGACTTAATTCTCACATTGCCCACTCCTACTATATGATAAGGTCCAACAAACTCGCTCTACAAATATTTTTCAGATTTTAATAACTATACTTTAGCAAAAGTGTCAATTTAATCACCCAAAGTGAATGTCATTAGTTATGCCGGACATAAATGCTCCAAAAGACCAAAATGACCATTAACTTTGGAGACTTTAATAGGAAAAGACTTAAATGCCCTTTAAAATCTATGAAATGGACTAATTTACACTCTTCTAAACATTTTTTTTTTCTCTACTCACACACACACACACACATGCACGCACAGAAGCGCCTAGAAGATAAATCCTATGGAGAGAAAGCCTTCCCTCTAACTCCTGGGGGGATCGAATCCATGACCTCCAAATTGGAAGCCATGAGCTCAAGCCAGCAGACCAAATCCCCATGTGCGCACTCTTCTAAACATGATGTGATGTGCACATGATTTCTTAAAAATAATATTTCTTATTTTAATATTATATATATAATTCTATCAATTAAAAATATTGCGAAGTAAATTTTGAATAAATATTAATAAGTCACTTTTTTTGATTTTTTGAGTTGTAAAAGTTAAAAATATGAGTATAAAACTTCTTTGTGTATATATATATATATATATGTATATATATATATATATATATATTATGCTTCAAAATAATAAAACAAGAAAAAGTTAATTTCAATTTTTTTATAAAAGATTATTTTGGCCTTTTCTAAAGCAATAAATTCTTTAGCTTGACTTTTTTTTTTAATTTTATATAAAACAAGTTATATTAAACAAATGCATTAGATTATTATGAGATAACTATTATTGTAGAATAAATTAGTTACAAAATATTGTTATAAATTATTCATTAGTATTATTAGATATTTAAATAATTTAAACTAGATAGCTAATTAACCTCAATATAATATCATCATTAAAATAAAAATTGACAAGTTGAGTATTTAAGAAGCCCTAAATTTACAAGAAACTTGATGTGCTCAAATATATACTCCCAAAAGTATATTCCCAAATATTTCAAAAGATGTACCGAACAAGCCCACACACATAAAACTTTCCTAGGAAACAAGACCCCCTATAAATAAGGGCTCACTTACAAGGAAAGGGATGACTTCTAGACTAAGTCTTCTTCTCTCTCTAGACTCTTCTTTCTCACCCTACATTACTTTCTCTCTCCTATATACAATGAGATACTGATTATTACACAGGAGGGTTTGAGTCGGACTACGGTCCGGCTCCCCTAACGGTATTTCCTTTGATATCATAGGTATCATCCGACGGTCGAGTCCCACCACGCAAGCCTTTTGAGAGCCGGGGCATCCTACCTGAAGACTAGCTACACACGTGGATCGACGTGGTCACCCGCGACTATTTTGGCGTGATCAGTTTGGTTCCGTTACCGGGACCCGACGCTAAACCACGGATGATTTGCTACCGACGACTTGGTATTAAGAAAGAACAACCTCCACTTTCGTCAAGAATAAAGTGAAAAAAGACCATTGAAGCTGAGAGACGGAGGAAAATGGGAAGCAACGGCTGTGCCCCATCCAAGAGTGAACACCATGGCCAGACTTCTGTGCATGCAAGCTCAGATTCACGACTCAGAACCATGCCTTTAGTTGTCACCTTCATCCAGAATTCAGAATGGAGGAACCACGGTCAATAAAATAGGTAAAAATGGTGGAAAACAAGGAACAATACGTCGCCGGCGAAGAGGGAGACGGTTGTGCGAACTGGGTCAATGCAGGGGAACATGGATCAACAAACAAACACCACACCAAGCTGAGCACTGGCTAGAGGAATATAAAGGTGAAAAAATCGCGGCCATCGGAGCTTGCACGTGCCTCCACGCACTACCAGAGGCAACTGGCCCCGTCACTGTCTCCTCACGCGCCGGCCAGGCAGATCTGAAGCGCCTTCACGCATGCCACACGTCTTCCTCGTCCGGGAAATTGCAAATGGGCCCTATAGTTCTGAAAATTATAGAAAGGTCCTTCAAGTTCTAAAAATTGTAGAAAAGCCCTTCATCTACTAGAAATTATAAAAAGGTCCTTTAATTTTAAAAATTACAAAATGGTCCCTCATCTTCTAAATTTTTTAGAAAGGCTCTTTATCTTCTAGAAATAGTTATTTGGCCCCCTTAATTTCTAGAAATGGCAATCTAGCCCCTAAATTTTTTAAAATTACAGAAAGGTCCTTTATCTTCTAGGAAACTGTCAACAGGACCCTCAACTTCTGAATATGGCAATCTGGCCCTCATATTTCTGGAAATGACAGTTTGGCACCTTCATAATGTTTTAAGGTGATCTCCTTCCATTTTTTACCTTTAAACTCTACATATGTTGCTTCTATGTACATAATTTTGATATAACAAACATATAAAATGCAAAATGAGCCATCAAGTCCTAAATAGGGGATAAATATGCAACTTGTATGCTTATTAATTGCTTATAATTAGTGCAAATTACTAATAAATTAACATGCTATGCTCATAAAAGCAACACCATGATTAAAATTAGAATATCGAGCGTAAATAATAGTACTTGGTTACTTTAATGTGCTCGTTAAAAATATATTCTTTTACGCATTTGATGCCATGAGACACGAGTTTATCCGCTTATGAGAATTATGACATGAAAGTGTTATAAGTCCATTTATTTATTTGCTTAAATACATCAAAAAGTGGCAATATTACGCGCCGACTTTGCGAATAAAAACGAGTTAAACTCTATTCATCGCTACACTTAAACTGCGAATAAACTCACTGTTCAACTTTATCCTAAAAATGTGCGAGATAACATGATCTTTATTCATAAAAATACTTGCCAAAACAAGTCCAACGTGCGGGGTATAACAGTAATATTTTGTGCGACTGCATGCGAAGCGATCTGCGAGCATATAATATAGAATAAAATAAATTGATATGTGAAAGCCAGCATCATTTTATGAAAAACATTTGTAAATGAGAGTATAATATGATAAATATATATTGTCTACCTACTCGTGTCAAACACGCGAACTTAATATACAATGTTTATCTCGATTGCCGAGAGCTCAAGCTCGAGCTCGAGTTCGATATAATAGGGCTAGCCCAGTAGAAATATATTAACATGACATGCACGCGTTATGGTATGCTTCTAAATAGCACGACGTGTCGCCACCATGATTTACCTCGCACAATGCGTACATACATATGTGATCTCAACTTGTATAAAATAATAAGACATTTTGCCTATGCAATAGCTACAATTATTCATTGTCATTTACATGAACTGCGAGCATGATCACTTTATCTATGTAAGGAAAAAATACATAATATGTCTTTCAATAAAAGGAGAATACTTTTTTATCTGCAATAATGCCTCTACTACATTTTAAAATGTAAAAGTATGAGTTAATAGAGCCTTGAGGCCCTTGACTGCCACGAGCAATAATACATTGTACTCCTTAACTAAACGAACCTCGTTGCAAGCCGTGGTCGCTTCTAAAAAGGTCCAAGAGCCTTCCACAAAAAGGATCCTTGCCACATCGAGGTCACATTCCAAAGAGCTCCAAGCACCTATCGAAATATCCATTACTCGCAGAATATGAAGTATGCAAGACCAACGAGCTCAATCGGAAAGCCCGTCACTAGAGGGCTACCGTTGAAGCAAAAAACTATTTTTATTACTTCTCGACCTCAGAACACTATCTTGCGCTCGAGAAGTGGGGGGCTGCTACTACTGCAGCTATAATAGTGAGACCTTGCAGAATATTCAAAGAAAATTTCTTAAAGAATTATCGCTCAAGCAAAGACCGATTATCCTCGCTGCCCGAGTTTAGCTCGCGGGCGAGTAGTACCCAGCGCTTTCCAGCACTTATCTTCGCCGCTGAGTGTAACTCGCGGACGAGTATATTTTGTCCTCACCGTTCAAGTGTCTTGCGGCTGAGTAGTACCCAGCGCCTTCCAGCGCTTATCCTCGCCGCTGAGTGTAACTCGCGGACGAGTATATTTGGTCCTCACTCTTCGAGTGTGTCTCGTGGCTGAGTGATACCCAGCGTCTTCCTGTGCTTATTATCGCCGCTGAGTGTAACTCGCGGATGAGTAAATTTGGTCCTCACTGTTCGAGTGTGTCTCGCGGCTGAGTAGTACCCAGCGCCTTCCTGCGCTTATCCTCGCTACTGAGTATAACTCGAGGACGAGTATATTTGGTCCTCACCATTCGAATGTGTCTCGCGACTGAGTAGTACCCAGTGCTTTCCTGCGTTTATCCTCGCCGCTGAGTATAACTCGGGGATGAGTATATTTGGTCCTCACCGTTCGAGTGTGTCTCGCGGCTGATTAGATTTGGTCCTCGCCACCCTAGTTTAGCTCGTGGGCGAGTAGTACCCAGCGCCTTCCTGCGCTTATCCTCGCCGCGGACGAGTATATTTGGTCCTCACCGTTCGAGTGTGTCTCGTGGTTGAGTAGTACCCAGCGCCTTCCTGCGCTTATCCTCGCCCCTGAGTGTAACTCGCGACTGAGTAGATTTGGTCCTTACCGCCCGAGTTTAGCTCGCGGGCGAGTAGTACCCAGCACCTTCCTGCGCTTATCCTCGCCACTGAGTGTAAATTGTGGTTGAGTAGATTTGGTCCTCACCGCCCGAGTTTAGCTCGCGGCGAGTAGTGCCCAGTGCCTTCCTGCACTTATCCTCGCCGCTGAGTGTAACTCGCAACTGAGTATATTTGGTCCTCGTCGATGAGTGCGTCTCACGGCAGAGTAGTACCCCGCGCCTTCCTGTACTTCATATCATCCTTGTGCCCGAGCTTCGTAAAAAGACTCGACGTGATCGAGCGAACAAAGTCTCGACATGTTTGAGTAAACAAAAACTCGACATAATCGAGCGAACAAAGAGTCGACATGATCGAGCGAACAAAGAATCGACATGATCGAGCGAACAAAGACTCGACATGATTGAGTGAACAAAGTCTCGATATATTTGAGCAAACAAAGACTTGACATGATCGAGTGAACAAAGACTCGACATGATCGAGCGAACAAATACTCGATATGTTTGAGTAAACAAAGCCTCGATATGTTCAAGCAATCAAAGTCTCGCCTTAGCGAGCATAAAAAGCCTCAATATGTTCGAGTAATCAAAGTCTCGCCTCAGCGAACATAAAAAGTCTCGCCTCAGGGAGCATAAAAAGCCTCGATATGTTCGAGCAGTCAAAGTCTCGCCTCGTCGAGCCCAAAAAGCCTCGGCACCCCCGAGCAAGTAAGCAAACCTTGCAAAGTGAGGCCATCTTACTCCTCAGCAAACCCGAGTAAACTAATTAATTGGAAACCTCGGTAAATTCGAACCAATGGAGCTAACCATGCTCTTTAAGGGCAAAACCATCAAGCCTCGGTCAATCCGAGCATTTATGCGAGTATTCCCTGTCGAGATCGAATGCCAAAGACACGTCTTCAAAAGTTCAAGACGAAAGCCGCAAACTCTCGACACAACAAAAGAGAATCGCGAGCAAATAATACTCCTCACCCTCGAGATAAATCTCGAGGAATAAGGAGTAGGGGGCTACTGATGTGCTCAAATATATACCCCAAAAAGTATACTCCCAAATATCTCAAAAGATGTACTGAACAAGCCCGTACATACAAAACTTGCCTAGGAAGCAAGACCCCCTATAAATAGGGGGCTCACTTACAAGGAAAGGGATGACTTCTAGACTAAGGGGCCGTTTGGTAGCCAGACAAGGATAAGCATTATTTGTCGCGACCCGACCCAAAATCTGATGTGGAATCTCGTTCGGTGCGCGATGACGAGAACACGAAAATAGCATTCCAAAAATTTCTTTTTAAAAAGAATGCAAAGTCATGTGAAAACCCTGTAATGCACGTGCAAGTTTTCTTTAAAAACAACAGGATCTTTAAAACAAAACCAAACCTCAACGGCGAAACAACAAGCCGGAGAAACAACACATTAGCTAGCCACAAATACCACGAGCTAACAGGCTCGGTACATACAGAAACTATTTCAGAGTGCGCGGAAAATGAAAGTTAATATTTACAAAAATACGGCAACCATGCCGGCACAACAAAAGAATAAAACAAGTAACAAGCGAGAAAACTACCCAACAATACATTGTTGATATAACATGTACACCCTCGGCCTCACCAAAAGAAAATACAAGGCACAATGTGCAACTACCAAAAGAACGGACAATCAGCTGAAACTGAACCCGAGCAAACTAAGGATTCCTCGCCGGCCCTTGATCTAAGGAAAACAAATAAGCTACTAATGCAACAATATGGCATGCTAGATGCAAGACAGTAATTATAACAAGTATTTATGTCATCACAACACAATTCCTTTACAAGACAAGAGTAATAAGTATAGCATATAGCCAAACAACCCCATACTACACGATAGGCTCAACGATCGCCAACCGTCCCATACCGGTTGGAAACCATGACCAACATTCGCTTATACAGGAAGCACATAAGAGTTATAAATAAACAAGTTACAAAGGATACGGCATCGAGGTACACCTCCGACCAAACCAATACTTCTAACCAACCAACCAATATAATACCAAATGTAGAGCCGTTGTTGACGTGCTCCAACAAGAATTCAAATTAACTCAACACTGTGTGAACCATCTTCTGTATTCACGTCGACGGGTGATCTTGGTCCCTACAACCCAAGAATCAACCACGGATATAGCTTACCATGGTTGCGTTTATTCCGTACAACAAATGGCGCTATACCCCTACCGTGGCCAACGGTAGGGTAAGGCCCGATGTATTGGCCTTCGACTATTACGTAGCCCCGGCTCCCGCAATAATCGAGCGTCAATACACCGCCAACACAAATGCCATGGACTTAACTAAATGCACAAGTAGATGTTTACTCGACATTTAAAATAAACGGTCATACTCCAAAGTAGGGAGCATACCACAACATTCAATAAATGATACGAATGTCTCAAGTGAGTTATAATAATCCCACACAACACATAACCAACTTGTAAAAATTACGACAATTAACGTAATATTAATACACACAACCGGTGTAACCAAATTTCTAAACGAATCACTCGAATCGTCCAAGAATTCCCAAATCACACACGTGGTCTCATAAATTATGAAATCCTAACGAACTCCGTTAGAGTCATTTTTGGTTTCTAATGAGTTCGAGTTTACGCGAATCATTTATACCGTAAACTTAACAATTACTAATCATACTTTGCATTTCTAAGATGTAGAGACAAGTCTCCAAACACATCCAAAAATTCAACCATGAATTTAACAAGTCAACATGGTCAAACATACTCAAAGATGATGATTTTAACATGGTTTCATCAATTAACAAGTCTAGGATATATGAAGAACAATACATAAATGAGGGAGAAAAGGGGTAGTAGCTTACAACTTTGAGATTTTTAAATCAAGATCTCCCACATGCAATCCAGGTATATTGTTCTCCTAGTCAAGAGCTTCGCGATGGCGAAGTCGGATCGTCAATCCGGTACCGAATGGCAAAGTTGTGCCACTTTTTCTCTCAAGAACTCTCTTTCTCTCTCACTAGAATTCTTGGTTGATGAAGATGGAAATGGTGAGTACAAAAGACTCCTAAGTACTGTTGATGACTGGTTTAAGAGGTCAAAGGTCGTGACAATTCCTAGCCCTTGGATTAGAGTCAAAAGGTCAAAACTTAAAAACTTAACAAAACTGTCACAGCAGGTACGGACGCGCTAAGGCGCGGCTCCTGGCTGAACTTTCGACTTTCAGATCTGATTTTCAGTGAATTGCCTCGCTAGGGTGCGCTAGGGCGAGCCTGGGGCCGGGTATTCCAAAGTGTTCAAAATAGTGTCTAAGTGTTCCCACATGATTCTAAGGTGATCCCAAACCCAAACCAAGTCTAAACAACATCCGAAACGCAATCCAAACCACATAAAATAAAGCTATGAACGCACACAAATTCGAATAGGAACAACTACGAAACTTCTAACACATATCAATATACTTGAAAAGTGTACAATTAACTCAAATGCAAGCATACTTGAATGATATTTGCACATGAAATGACGATGTCAATGTAAGAGACGTACAAATCGAATGAATGCAAATAATGCAAATGGTACGGGTATTACATTATTATTAATCCTGATACTATTAGTGCCCTCACTATTATGCACCAATTAATAATCCTGTTTCTTATAATAACCTGACGTTTGGTAGCACCAGGATTAGATGCTTTAATCATGTGCTTAATCTAATCTGTCGTTTGATAGCAATAGGATATGACTCAGTATTATTATTTTTTTCCAATAATAACCTTAAGATACCATCATCTAACTTATGCATATATTGAGTATTTTTCAATTAAAAAGATTTTAAGAAGTATAAAAAAAGGGTTATTATTGGAAAATAAATATGAACTATTAGGGTAGAAAAATTAAACATCAACAATTGAGGAAAAGTAAAAAAAAAAAATAGGATCAACAGTTCCATCAAAATTTTAACATCCAAAAGCAAAACATGCTTTACCAATAACATGAATAATACGATAGAAGTTCTATTCTACTAAATAATCTAAATATGTGAAGCACTTTCCATAAAACACCAACTTTAATTTTTAAAAAGAGCCAACATACACTAAAATTGCCAATATTAGGTATCAACATAGTCTTAAATAAAAAAAATTGCCGACATAATCATATAGTATCAACATTATCCAAAAAAAGATACTCAAATAATTCAAAAACACAAAAATAATCCATCACAAGCATTGTTTTGGGCGAAGCGAGTTGAAATTTGGTTATCATTATTTTT
This sequence comes from Platycodon grandiflorus, assembly GCA_016624345.1. Classification (NCBI taxonomy): domain Eukaryota; kingdom Viridiplantae; phylum Streptophyta; class Magnoliopsida; order Asterales; family Campanulaceae; genus Platycodon; species Platycodon grandiflorus. The sequence continues at coordinate 13,499,288 of CM028362.1, read as the reverse complement.
AAGGTTCAACTTCACCATCTCCATGTGAGCTTCATTATTCATAAAGCCACGAAACGCATCGAGTAGGCGAGGCTTTAAAGCCAATAGCATCGCTACACTCACCCGTTCTGTAAGAGACAATCCAAGAGGTTCAAGTAGTTCATCAAGTTGCTCCCTCTTTTTACTTTGGTCTTTTTCATGCCCGAGACGACCAACCATTGCTTTTAATGAATCTGCAACTCGTTCCATTGCTTTTGAGCCATTCTCCAAATTCTTGTTCAATCCCTTGCTTATTTCTTCGTTCATCCTTCTACGCTTCCTTGGGTCTAGTCTAGAATTCATGGGTAACTTATTTTGATGAGTAGATATAGAAGCATCGATGTCCTCAAGTCCCACCTCAGGAGCATCCAAATCATGAACATGAGTACTTGTACCAACTCTAGTTTGCTGTAAGTCCTTGGCAGCATCAGTAGGAGTCTCAGAAAACTCTCTTGCCGCCCTATCGTTGCCCCAAAATTTGTACCAGTCAGGGTAGAGCAGGAAAAATTTTGTTCTAAGTTTTCTTACAGCTATATCTTTCTATGAACATAAAAATAAGAATTAGTTAGGGGGAAGAACTATGATAAAATGAAGATTAAAATAAAGTATAATACCTTCATATAATGATTCCAAACATCCTCTTCACCGTTGGTAACCATGTTGTCACTGCTGCTCCAACCAAATCCCGAAAGACCCACTAATGATGATATAAGGCCATGGAATTTTTTCCAATCTTTAAGTTTGGACTCAATGTGTGGGTATGCCTTTAAATCCACACCAGGAATTTTCTTCTTTAGATCCGCTTCAAGTTGCTTAAGATAACCAGTCTTGAATGTTCCATCGGGCTTCCATGTAGGATTGTTTATATCTAAAAAACAGTTCATTAACACTTGCTCCTTTCTTACAGACCAAATCCTTCTAGTTCCTTTTTGGGAGGCGGCATCATTGGACTTGTTATGTGGAGGTGCCATAGCTATTGAAATATAAACAAATCAATATTAGCAATAAAATCAAATCTCAAGTTTAAGGACACAATTATGAAAATAGATGACAAAGAATAAACAGTTCTATTATAACACGTTCATCAAGACTATCAAATTTAAATTGAAAATGAAGTTTCAGATTAACAATACAAAACAAATACAATGTGCCTTGAAATGAAAAATGTTTGTATGAAATTAATATGTACAACATAACTTGAAAGAAATAATGTCGGGAAAAAAAAAATGTTTGCTGCCTAAATGGCAATAGCGTCATTCAATTTACCTGTCTTCAAGCATCGTACATCTCATGGGCTAATATGTCCCTCCAAGCTGTCCATTAATTCATCTGACGTCTCACCTGAATCAACAAACTCTATTTCTTCACCATTGTCACCATTATTGCCGCCTCCGTTAACTTCATTAGTGACGTTGTCATTTTGATCGAGCAAAACCTCAATTGGATCAACGTCCATCTCTCGACGAATGAGGTTGTGTAAAATACAACATGCCATGACTATTCTACCATGGGTCCTTAGGATAATAGGAAGGACTCCGAAGTATAACCCACCGCATCTTAAGTACGCCAAAACATCTCTCTATAACGTTACGTGCTTGTGCATGCTTCATGTTAAAATATTCCTCATGACTTTGTGGAGGTTCTCCATTGCGAAATGTGCCCAAGTGGTACCATCGGGACCGATAAGGAGCTAGAAAACCAGGTCCATTAGTATATCCTGCATCAACCAAGTAATATTGGCCTGACACATAATTAATTTAGTTACATTCCATGTTATAAAATAGTTGGATAAGTTACAAAATAAACCTATATAATTATTTTACCATGAGGGATCCTCAATCCATTCGGCCTAGTGACAACATCATGTAGTACTCTACCATCTGTTGCCGAACCTTCCCATCCGGTCAATACGAATATAAAATTCATATTCTTTAAATTCTGAGAACGGATAGTTCTATCATGATTGACATCCAAGGCATATCTAAAGAATGCAACATGCACACCTTTTGCCAATTTAACATCATGAATTAATTGTTTTACAGAGCGACCGACCTTGTATTCAGGAAGTGGTGGATCAGCCTGGGGGCAGTTTAGACCTCCTCATAAGGTGAAATTGAAATTTATCTGTTTGTTTCTTGCTTCCTCTCCTTCCAAGGGTCAGTAATCTTTCTTGTTTTTAATATTTTTAATCAGCATATCCATCTTTTGCTTTCAGATGATGCCACCTACAGTTGGTGTTGGACCTTCCAGTTCGCAGATGGATTTCTTGGGCGAACTTAGGCGAGCAATGCATAGCTCGAATGCCAGTTCTGACGTTTAACTATACAAAGCATGAAATTTAGCTGAAGCTTGTGTTTAGCTCTTGTCTTTCAGGATATTTTTGATCGGTATGCCGATCAAGGAATCTGTTGTGTGTTCATTTAAGTTATTGTGAGCTACTTATTTATGTGATATAATTTGGTTGATCAAGGTCCAATATTATAGAACTGCATGCCCAAAGAAAGGGCAAAAGTAATCGAATTATTATGTATCTGCATGATTTACTTTCTCCCTTAATGGTTAGAGGTGGTCTCTCTTAGGCCATTGTCAGATCGACAAGGTTTGGTAATAAAGACCTGTGACTGGCTTTTTGACAATATAATGAAGATGATGAATGCTGTTAGATATAAATAATTGTGTAGAAAAATAATAGTCACACCAGGGGCCAATAATGAACCTAACCAATCCAAGGAAATCAAATTAACTAATCAACTCCACGAATTTTATGTATACGTAGAATTACTAGCAATCACAAATTTTATGCAAAAATAGGGTAAGAGAGACAAGAAATTGATCGAAAGAGAAGAAGAAGAAAGAAAGAGAGAGAAATCACTAACCCGATCGAGAATCCCACCGACGATCGTCCAGTCGTCGTCGTTACCTTCGCGCAAGAGAGAAACAATCCGTCTTCCAGAGAGAAACAAACGATGATTGCCTTTGTGCGAGAGAGAAAAACAAACGACGATTGCCCTATTCAACGTGTTTTTCAGTATATATACGAGGGTATTTTTTGGTATTAAGAAAATTAGTGTTGCGTCGTTCTAATCCGGTCTATAATAATACCACCCCCAACCCCAGGTTAAATAACAAGGAAAAAAACTTCTTATCCGGGTAACTCCTCTTATTAAGCCCGATACTTAAAACCCTACCAAACATCACTCTTAATTATTATTAATCCTATCCGGCCTCTTATATGGCTACCAAACGGTCCCTAAGTCTTCTTCTCTCTCTAGACTCTTCTCTCTCACCCTACTTTACTTTCTCTCTCCTATATATAATGAGATACTGATTATTACACCGGAGGGCTTGAGTCAGACCACGGTCCGGCTCCCCTAACGGTATTTTCTTTGATATCATAGTCACCATCTGTCGGTCGAGTCCCCGCCACACAAGCCTTTTAAGAGCCGGGGCATCCAACTTGAAGACTAGCTACATACGTGGATCGACGTGGTCACCCGCGACTATTTTGGCGTGATCAAAACTCAAATCAAAACGTTGACAATTTGAGTATTTTCAAGAAACCCTAACTTGAGTTAAATTTGATCTCGACGATAGCCATCAGACAGAAATATGACCCTGCCCATAAAAGGTTATTTCGTGGGAGAAGAATGCCTTCTCAGAGAAGGATTTTCATTGACATTTCAATCACGAAATTGAAAGAGAAAGTGTGAACCATCTATTTTACACACTTTTAGTATGATGAAGGACGTGAAGACGACAGAGAAAGAAATAGGTAGGCTTAAGAGTAGTTGATGGATTGAATGGTTTTCAAAGCTAATGCATCTTTTCTTCATCTACCTTTTCCTGCATCACCAAGTCCACTTCAGTCCATGTTTTGACATTATTACTGTCGGTGACCACAGAGTTAGTCGTTTCCGGCTTAATAAGAGAGTGCATTTTCCATATTTTTTTTCGCACACGAACTGAATCTGTAATGCCCCAAACCTGAGCCCAATTAAACGGGCCCAAGCTCGAACACGTCATAGCTCACAATCCAACTAAACCAAATCAAGTTTGCAATTCATCAAAATTAATTCTTAAGGAAAGTGTGCAGCGGAATGATAACCCAAAACTTTGTAACGCCCCAAACCTGAGCCCAATTAAACGGGCCCAAGCCCGAACACGTCACAACTCACAATCCAACTAAACCAAATCAAGTTTGCAATTCATCAAAATTAATTCTTAAGGAAAGTGTGCAGCGGAATGATAACCCAAGTTTTACAATCTCAAAATTTAAACCCAAAATAAATTGTCTCGCAGGACTAACTAAGTTATTCAAATATTGAAACTTAAATTAAACTTATTACATAAAAACTCAATAAATTTACTTCCAACGCGTCCTTGCTTGCATGCCTTAGCATAAAACCTTAATATCTCATTTGTGACCTGAGGAAATGAATAAAGTGAAGGGTGAGCGAACAATGCCCAGTAAGTTCAATCGCCGCCCCTCCGATTTCTAAGGAAGGGTGGACGCACAAGGAGAATATTCGAAAGTGATCAATGTTATAAAAAGGTAGTTTGCAGTTCGTGTAATACTTTATAACGAAAATGAACAATGCGAACGGACTAGTGTTTCACAAATGAGAGTTCAAAGAAAAGAAGCATACAAAGTACGAAGTCGAGTAACTCAATCGTCACCAACCGTCCCATACCGGCTAGTCACAACGGATTACTCACAGATGTCATGATCACGTAGGTGGTCCATTGACCAATCACACAAATGCCCCTGAAGGGTGCCAAAATTTTACCCCAAGGGTAACTAATAAAGATAAGTCATGATTACCGCACTAAAGGCGTGCAAAAATATAAGGTCCACTTTAATCCCAGTGGCGGGTTGTTCGTAATACGAACTAAAAGGTTCACTCTATACCCAGTGACGGGTTTTTCAACTAGTGATCATAGCGGAGTACAAATAAAAGAAGATATTATCAAACGACACATACGAATTTATTCTCAAAGTACAAGTATTTCACCAAATACCATAGATATAACACAAGATTTTCGAAGAATATAATACAACAGAACGGAAATCGACGGAGTCAAAGCAAATTCCGACACGAGGTCGGGCATAGCAATCAAAACGCTAATTTCAAGAATTGACAAGGAACCTAATTGTCAAAAGAAATATATATTTTACGAAATAACCTAAAAGAAGCGAAATCCCTTACCTTAATAACGTAGCGAAAAACTTAACTCGTACGTGTACTATAACCGCTACTAGTGCTTGCCAAAATCTAAAAGTCAAAAACATAATTTACATAAAAATAAACTCCAACTAATATCCAATAGTTAATTTAAATTAATAACAATTTAATAATATTAATCTTGAATTAAACCCATATAATGTTGAACACCAAAACTCCTTTTTGTGTATTACAGTAATGTCTTAGTATAATAATCAATAAAATGTATCTATGATTGACCAAGTCTCTCATCACAGTACAAGGCAAAAACGGAGCACAATTTTACTCCACACACAGAATACTCCAATCTTTTATTATTTCAGCCCATCACACACACGCACACACACCAACCCACCATTTTCAACTATCAACCCCACACTTACACACACTCAGCACATACGCACACTAACCCACACACTCACGCACTGATCACACACACACACACTCACGCAATGAGCACTCACACACACTGACCACACACACTCGTAGACCCCCTACCTAGCCTAACCCCCACCTCCTCTCTCTCTCTGCCATTCCCTTTCTTTTCTTTTTCTTCCTTCCCCTTTCTCTCTCATTTTTTTTTCCAGCTTCTCTCCCTCTTCTTTTTCTTCTTCTTTCCTTTTTCTTCTTTTTTTTTTCTTCCAGTAACAAATCCACATACACAACCCACATACATACACACACTTCGGCACTTAGCCTCCACCGAAACCGTCCCTTTCCCCTCTCTCTAATTCAAATGGCATCACACAAACACAACTATTATTCCAAGTTTCAGTATATTGTCCTCAATTATTTTCTTTACACCATGTATATATATCAAGTCACTAAAATTTCCTATTGTATCAAAACTAAAACTACATACTATCAAGAGAGGAGGATGGCGACTTACTTGATCGATGTTCTGTAGCTGTAAGATCCCATGTTCTTTCACCTCTTGGCTCCCTCAATGTTCTCCCTCTTTTTGCCCCATTTTTTTTCGTTTTCTGCTTGTTATCTCTTCTATGTTCTTGGGTGGAAATTTTCTCTTCTTTTGTTTCTCTCCACAGAGTCTCGAGATCTCGAATTAACGGCAATCACTACCCTGAAGACTCCTAGAAGAACTCTCTCTCTTTCTCTCTTTTGAAATTCAAAATCCTCAATCCCTTATCCCCCACTAACTAATCCCTCAAGCCAACTAATTTGAGGTTCCGTTTTTTGAGCGTGCGGCTCCTTCACGTCGCAGGACTTCTAAATATTTTATTTTTTTTCCATTTAAAACTGAAACTAAACATTCCAAATAATGGGCCAAGCCATTACCAATATTATCAAAATATATCGGATGTTCTATCTTAACCTGCTGACACACTAAGCATCTAGAAACAAACTCTGCTATCTCACTCTTCATATTCCCCCACCAAAAAGTATCACGCACGTCCCGGTACATCTTTGTGCTCCCGGTACATCTTTGTGCTACTTGGGTGTACGGCATACCTCGAGTTATGAGCATCTTCCAAAATCTGTCTTTTCAATTCCGGGTCAGAGGGAACACATATTCGGGATCCGTAACGTAGAATACCATCTCCCCTTACTCGAAAGTCTTCTTGACCACCATTTTCTAATCCCCAAGAGATCTTTATTAACTCCGGATCATTTGCCTGCGCTGCCTTAATTCTTTCCTACAAACATGGTTGGACACTTAAATTTGCCAAATATCAATTGCCACCACGAACTTTAACCTCAATTCCCAAGGATTCCAGGTCATTCAAAATTCTTTTTTCCCTAGTGATCATCATCGCTAAGTTTCCCCGGTTCTTACGACTCAAAGCATCAGCCACTACATTAGCTTTACCAGGGTGATACAATATAGTACAATCATAATCCTTTAGTAACTCTAACCACCTCCGTTGTCTCATATTTAGTTCTTTTTGGGTGAAAATGTACTTGAGGCTTTTATGGTCCGTGTAGATCTCACACGTCTCTCCATACAAGTAATGCCTCCAAATCTTTAGGGCGAACACCACAGCCGCCAACTCCATGTCATGGGTCGGGTAATTTTTCTCGTGATTCTTTAATTGCCGAGAAGCGTAAGCAATCACTTTGCCATTTTGCATCAACACACATCCCAATCCTTTCTGTGAAGCATCACTATAAATCACAAATCCACCAGTCCCCGATGGCAACGTAAGGATAGGAGCCGAAACCAACCGATTTTTCAACTCTTGAAAACTCATTTCACACTCAGCCGTCCAAATAAACTTTACACTTTTCTGAGTTAGTCGAGACAATGGACCGGCTATTTTTGAAAACCCCTCTACGAAATGGCGATAATACCCAGCCAATCCTAAGAAACTCCGAATTTCGGTAACGGTCGTAGGTCTTTCCAAATTCACAATCGCCTCAATCTTGGCTGGGTCCACAGAAATACCATCCTTCGAGACCACATGCCCCAGAAAAGCTATCTTCTCCAACCAAAACTCACACTTCTTGAATTTAGCATATAGCTTCTCCTCTCTAAGAATTTGTAACACCATCCTTAAGTGTTGTTCGTGCTCCTCCTGAGTCTAGGAGTAAATCAAGATATCATCAATGAACACAATCACACATTGGTCGAGAAATTTCCTAAACACTCGATTCATCAAATCCATAAATGCCGCCGGAGCATTTGTTAACCCAAATGGCATCACTAAGAACTCGTAGTGCCCGTACCTTGTCCTAAAGGCTGTTTTCGAGATATCCTCTTTCCTAACCCTTAACTGATGGTATCCCGAACAGAGGTCAATTTTAGAGAAGTAACGTGCACCTTGCAACTGGTCAAACAAGTCATCAATTCTAGGAAGAGGGTATTTATTCTTCACAGTGACCCGATTCAACTCACGATAGTCAATACAGAGCCTCATTGACCCATCCTTCTTCTTTACAAATAATACTGGAGCACCCCAAGGTGAAACACTAGGTCTAATAAACTCCTTCTCCAATAATTCCTGCAACTGCTCCTTTAATTCCTTAAGTTCCGCGGGTGCCATTCTGTATGGTGCCTTAGAAATGGGTGTTGTTCCCGGCACCAAATCTATTCCAAACTCTACCTCTCGTTCTACTGGGAGACCAGGTAGGTCCTCTGGGAAAACATCCTTAAATTCCTTAACCACTTCAAGTGACTCCACACTAACCCCTTCCTTGCTGGTATCGATAATGGAGGCTAAATAACCCTGACACCCTTTTCTCAAGAGTCGCCTTGCCCTTAGGGAAGAAATGAGACCCGACAGAGCTACCAGTTTAGAACCCCTAAATTGAAACTCCGGCTCACCCGGAATAGCAAACACCACTTCTTTCTCAAAACAGTTTACCCTAGCATGGTAAGCAGCTAACCAGTCCATACCCAAAATCAAGTCAAAATCCTGTATATCTAAAAGAATCAAATCAACAGGCATATCTCTATTCTTCACTTTCAAGGGACACGATTTAAACACCGAGGTCACAGGCATGGATTCCTTAGTCGGGGTGTCTATGACCAATTCAATATCTAACTTTTGGGGAGTCAACTTCATACGACGTGCAAGTGAAGCAGATATGATAGAGTGGGTGGCACCAGGATCAATCAAAATATAAACGTTGCGAGTATAGAATTGTATGGTACCTGCCACCACATCATTTGTTGCTCGCGCGTCCTTAGCCGTCATCGCATAAACCCTTCCATGCTCCCTGGGTCTATTCTTATCTCCTCCCCCCGCATTTTGCGCAAAGCGGTATTTGAGTGGCTCGGGACACTCCTTAATCTTGTGTCCAACTTTTTCGCAGTTAAAGCATGCTCCCGTCTCTCGGTAACATGACTAGGTCGAATGCTTTCCTCCACAAGTCCGGCAAACGGCATCACCCGCCTGATTCTGATTACGACCCTGCTCTTGATTGCGACCCTGGTTTTCATTTCGGCCCTGATTATGATTTCGATCTGACTGACCGGTTCTTGTGTAACGCCCACTATCTGTGTTCCTCCTTTTGTTCCCCTGACTAGAACTTCCCTGATTATTGGCTTGGCCACGATATTTTCCCGAGCTGTCCTCGGCGCTCCTTTTCCTCTCATCTATTTTCTTTCGATACTCCGCTGACTTGATCTCCATCGCTCTAGCCCTATCCAAAACTTGAGCATGCGTTGGCAACTCCAAGGCTGCAATCCTGTAATTTATCTGATCATTCAGACCCTTCTCAAACTTCCTTGCCTTTTGCTCCTCATTTTCAAAGAAAGCCTGGTGGGCGTCAAACCACCAAATAAAAATTTCCTACTTTCAAATACGAGTATACGGTAAACAGGGTCGAATCCTCAGGGAACGAGATTTAATTTCTTTTGAGTAAATAACAGGAAAATTAAAAAGGGGGGATTTTTTTGAGAAATTTATCTAATAACTAAACAACTACTAGCAACTAAATTAACGAGAAAATTTTAGAAAAGAAAAAATAAGAACAATTGTAAAACGAGTAAATAAATTCGAGAAAATAACAAGACGAGAAAAATTCCGATTCAAGGGTCTTGACATTCAATTATATTATTGATCATAGGCTAACAAATAATTTCTTGTAATTCAAGCATTCAACCAAAGATTTACCAGGATAGTCGTGACAAATCTTGTGTTTTCCTATTTTAATTGACCAAACCTAGCATCTAGTCAATCTTACCATTAATCAATTGGGCACGGTAGCGTTCCATACCAATCAACGATAGTATAAAGTTCTATGGAAATGGTTGAAACTAATTTTAAATAGTCGAGATAGTTATAACTATCAAAATTAGGATTGTAGATTCATTTAGGCCAAATAATCATGATAGCACAACAAATTCAACCTATTGCTCTAAGGGTCCATTCATTCGTGACAATTACGGATCACCGAATTCATGGATAGCGGTAGGAAATTATCAATTAATTTGATTTGTCAGGTCAACCAACTAACAATTCCCATAAAATTAAGATGAATCTACAATTACTTGAATGAAACAAGAACAATTCAGCACATAGCCTCACAATAACATAATCGAATTAAAAAGACCCTTGAATCAGAAGAAAAACCTTAGCCACACATGCTTGAAATCATCATCATCTTCATAAAAATTAAACTTCTAATTGTTGAAGTAGAGAAAAGAAAAAAAAAACTGCAAAAGAGAGAGTAGGAGGGAGGAGAGAAAGTGGTGTGATGTAGGAGGGAGGGAAGAAACGTTCACTTCTTGGAGTATGGGTGAGAGAGTGAATGTGATCTAAACAAAACTCCTCCCTACATAACTCTTCAAATTTCCACACTAAAAGAAAGAAAAATAGAAAATAATAGAAAATAGAAATAATTATTTTTTTTCCAAAATAAGAGATGTCTTCATGGGCCTCTTCTCCAAGTTTGGGCTCTCTAATAATTCAAGACCATCACTCTTGCCTTCACTCTTCGGTCCACTTTTGTCATGTCTTCACAATTTCGCCCAAAAATCTATCTTTTAGCCCAATTTTGCTCCAAGTCCAAATATTCCTTTGACTACATCAAAAGATGATAAATTAGATTAATTACGTATAGGAACTAGCCAAAATTAGGAAAAATATGAGCACATAATGTGGACAAATAAGTACTCATCAAAGCCGGCGCATACTTTGACAGCTCAGTGAACTTGGCGTCGTATTCACCCACAGTCATTTTCCTTTGCTCCAAGTCAAGGAATTCTCTAATAAGCTTCTGATCTCTTACACTACGAGGAAAGTACTTCTTATTAAAAGCTTCAAGAAACATTTCTCAATTATAGGCACCTACCCCATTTGCCTCTGATGTCCTCATCTCAGATTTCCACCACTCATCAGCTTCTCCCTCCAACTTAAATGTAGCCAGACTAACCCTCTGCTCGCTAGTACACGTCATTGTCGCAAAGATCTTTTCCATATTTCGAATCCAACCCTCCGGTTTCTCAGTACCGGACACACCTGAAAATGTCTTTGGCTCCCTTTTTTGAAAACTTTCAAGAGGATCTTTAACTATCGGCTATTGGGGCGGTGGTGGTGGTGGCGGTGGTGGTGGTGCTTGATTGTTCTGAGCCATGTTAGCCACCAGTGCTTGCGTCAAGGTCTACAGCAAAGCAACTAAGGTAGGGTCCGTAGGCACCGGACCATTGACATTCCCACCTGGTTGGGGTATGTTCTGGGACCCATTTTGATTCCCCGCAGTCTCGGAGGTAGCATCTTCTACTTGTACACTACCTCTACCACCTCGCCCGCGTCCACGAGTTCCAGTGCGTCGTCCTCTTGCTATCTATTATAGAACATGGACAGTCACAATTCATTATATCATGCTCATCATACGATTACTAAGTGCATACAACTAATTTAAATTCATATTCAAAATCAAAATTTCACAGGAACTCTTATAAAATAAAATTTATTCCATAAACAATGGACAATTATCCTTTTAATTCAAAAAAAAAAAAAACATATGAGTTTGAAAATACAAATAATGTCACATCATTCTAAAATTCTATGTCCTCAAACTAATACTCATTTCTAACCCCCTCACAACGCCCCACGTATTGTGATGATCAGCTGGTTTACCATTGCACGTGGCGCTACCATCGCGGGGATGTCAACTTAGAGACGCTCATCAAGCTCCTGACAGATATTCAAGATTAACCTCAAGAAATCCCTGTTCTCCCTACGCTCGTTTCGTATCATATCAAGAGCCTGTTGTAATAAGAACTCTACTTCTTGTACTCGGGGATCGGGTTGCGCGTTATCCCCTTGCGCAGGTCCATTTCCAGGCTCCACAGTAGCGTCTTCATCCATGCTTACTTCACTATCGCTATCGCTACTGCCGCCTGCGGCCTCATCTGGAACCTCCTCTGGTTCCTCCTCATGGTCTTCTTCTGGTACATCCTCTGGGATTTCCTCAAATTCCTCTTCGGGATCTTCATCTGGGTCAACTCATCCGGGTCCCCTATCATCCAGTTGTCTAAGTCCCAATCGAAATCCATCCTACAGTCAGTCAATTGAATACATGAGTTCCAAATAGTAATAGTCATAATCATTACTTAATTCTAATTAATTCTTAATTCAAATCAATTTCTACTTCCAATAAATCTTTATTCAAATCAATTCCTAACCCTCCAGGACCTAAAGCCTAAAGCTCTGATACCAACTTTGTAACACCCCAAACCTGAGCCCAATTAAACGGGCCCAAGCCCGAACACGTCACAGCTCACAATCCAACTAAACCAAATCAAGTTTGCAATCTGAAGGAAAGTGTGCAGCGGAATGATTTAAAACTTTGTAACGCCCCAAACCTGAGCCCAATTAAACGGGCCCAGGCCCGAACACGTCACAACTCACAATCCAACTAAACCAAATCAAGTTTGCAATTCATCAAAATTAATTCTTAAGGAAAGTGTGCAGCGGAATGATAACCCAAGTTTTACAATCTCAAAATTTAAACCCAAAATAAATTGTCTAGCAGGACTAACTAAGTTATTCAAACATCGAAACTTAAATTAAACTTATTACATAAAAACTCAATAAAATAACTTCCAACGCGTCCTTGCTTGCATGGCTTAACATAAAACCTTAATATCTCATTTGTGACCTGAAGAGAAGAATAAAGTGAAGGGTGAGCGAACAATGTCCAGTAAGTTCAATCGCCGCCCCTCCGGCTTCTAAGGAAGGATGGACGCACAAGGAGAATATTCGTAAGTGATCAATGTTATAAAAAGGTAGTTTGCAGTTCGTGTAATACTTTATAATGAAAATGAACAATGCGAACGGACTAGTGTTTCACAAATGAGAGTTCAAAGAAAAGAAGCATACAAAGTACGAAGTCGAGTAACCCAATCGTCACCAACCGTCCCATACCGGCTAGTCACGACGGATTACTCATAGATGCCATGATCACGTAGGTGGTCCATTGACCAATCACACAAATGCCCCCGAAGGGTGCCAAAATTTTACCCCAAGGGTAACTAATAAAGGTAAGTCATGATTACCGCAATAAAGGCGTGCAAAAATATAAGGTTCACTCTATACCCAGTGGCAGGTTGTTCGTAATCACGAACTAAAAGGTTCACTCTATACCCAGTGACAGGTTCTTCAACTAGTGATCATAGCGGAGTACAAATAAAAGAAGATATTATCAAACGACACATACGAATTTATTCTCAAAGTACAAGTATTTCACCAAATACCATAGATATAACACAAGATTTTCAAAGAATATAATACAACAGAACGGAAATCGACAGAGTCAAAGCAAATTCCGACACGAGGTCGGGCATAGCAATCAAAACGCTAATTTCAAGAATTGACAAAGAACCTAATTGTCAAAAGAAATATATATTTTACGAAATAACCTAAAATAAGCGAAATCCCTTACCTTAATAACGTAGCGAAAAACTTAACTCGTACGTGTACTATAACCGCTACTAGTGCTTGCCAAAATCTAAAAGTCAAAAACACAATTTACATAAAAATAAACTCTAACTAATATCCAATAGTTAATTTAAATTAATAGCAATTTAATAATATTAATCTTGAATTAAACCCATTATAATGTTGAACACCAAAACTCCTTTTTGTGTATTACAGTAATGTCTTAGTATAATAATCAATAAAATGTATCTATGATTGACTAAGTCTCTCATCACAGTACAAGGCAAAAACGGAGCACAATTTTACTCCACACACAGAATACTCCAATCTTTATTATTTCAGCCCATCACACACTGTACACACACACCAACCCACCATTCTCAACTATCAACCCCACACTTACACACACTCAGCACACACGCACACTAACCCACACACTCACGCACTGATCACACACACACACTCATGCACTGACCACTCACACACACTCACACACTGACCACACACACTCGTATACCCCCCCTACCTAGCCTAACCCCCACCTCCCGTCTCTCTCTGCCATTCCCTTTCTTTTCTTTTTCTTCCTTCCCCTTTCTCTCTCTTTTTTTTTTCTTCCAGCTTCTCTTCTTTTTCTTCTTCTTTCCTTTCTCTTCTTTTTTTTTTTCTTCCAGTAACAAATCCACATACACAACCCACATACATACACACACTTCGGCACTTAGCCTCCACCGAAACCGTCGTCCCTTTCCCCTCTCTCTAATTCAAATGGCAGCGCACAAACACAACTATTATTCCAAGTTTCAGTATATTGTCCTCAATTATTTTCTTTACACCATGTATATATATCAAGTCACTAAAATTTCCTATTGTATCAAAACTGAAACTACATACTATCAAGAGAGGAGGATGGCGACTTACTTGATCGATGTTCTGCAGCTGTAAGATCCCGTGTTCTTTCACCTCTTGGCTCCCTCAACGTTCTCCCTCTTTTTGCCCCTTTTTTTTTTTCGTTTTCTGCTTTGTTATCTCTTCTATGTTCTTGGGTGGAAATTTTCTCTTCTTTTGTTTCTCTCCAGAGGCTCGAGATCTCGAATTAACAGCAATCACTACCCTAAAGACTCCTAGAAGAACTCTCTCTCTTTCTCACTTTTGAAATTCAAAGTCCTCAATCCCTTATCCCCCACTAACTTATCCCTCAAGCCAACTAATTTGAGTTCCGTTTGTTGAGCGTGCGGCTCCTTCACGTGGCAGGACTTCTAAATTTTTATTTATTTTTTTTTCCATTCAAAATTGAAACTAAACATTCCAAATAATGGGCCAAACCATTACCAATATTATCAAAATATATCAGACCCAATTTGTAAATTAATTATTATTTTATTATTATTATTTATTACTAAAAGATAATCGGCCCAAATGAAACTACACTGAAAATAGTTATTATCACAATTAAATAGATAATAAAATAAATACGGGGTATTACAGAATCTTCAGCAGATTGTTGCGTTCTGCTCGAGAAAGAGGTTTGATTATTTCCTTGTCGAGCAGGCGTTGCAATTCTTCCTCCAATTCCATTCTTCGTTGCGCGCCAGAGAGCAATGGCTCTTAAGCCGCAAGGTCTTCCCAAATCCGATCTTGATGGGTCCATTAGAAGTACCCGCACCTGGGCCGCTACCGCAACCCCAACATTTCCTGCTGGGTTTGGTTACTTTGGTATTTCGGGGGTAGGGATTGACCGAGCGGCATATAGAAAAAGAAGGAAGAAATTCAGTCCATAACTTCTATTTCTTGCAATGAAAGGACCTTATTTAGATTGACAAGGGTATATTCGGGATTTCAAAAATATAGTAAGCTTTTAATCTAAAAATTTGGATAGAGTGATGAAAGTAATATTTATGTCTAAATTGAGTTAGTAAAGTTTGAAAAAAAAATCGTAGAACGAACTTGTTGAATCTTTCGAATAGTAGAGTGGGCAATGTGAAAATTAAGGCTTAAGTCCAAGATGCTTATATCACATATGAAAAATAAATGTAAAATATTTTTTTAAAAATTATAGGCATAATTTTTGAAAAAAGTAAGCCAATCGATCTCTTACATCGTCAAAGCATCATCGACATGCATGCATGTATATAAAAGTTGTACAGCATAATAAGGCTCCGTTTGTTTCAGGAAAAATAACTTTCAGAAAATAATTTTTGAAAAATAGCTTTTGAAAAATGAAAAGTTGTTATTTCAGGCGTTTGGTAAATTTTTTAAAAATATGTCGAAAAATATTTTCAAATATTTTGCAAACACATGAAAAATGTTACTGAAAACATACCATGTATGCATACAAAAAATTATACTCTCTTTGCCTGAAATTAGTGTCTCGTGGTAACCCCCAATTGAACACTAGTGGTGTCAAAACAATAGGGTCCATCTACTTTTCAATATCACAAATAAGAATGACATAAATTTTAATTGACTTGAAAAAACGTTTCAAAAAAAGAATGGGACAATTGTTGTGGAGCATCCCAAATTGAAATAATAGACACTTATTTCAGGAAGGATGGAGTATTTAATTGAGTAGTGCAAACGTGATATTAGACTTCAATTCCAGCTTTAAATTATAAATTCTATGAACTCAAATATTATACCGGAAGTTCCAAGTACTCTTCACCCAAAGATTTTATTCCATGTAATACTATGTTTAGAAATTAAAGTATTAAGAAAATAGTTAAAATTTTAAATCAACTAACAAAAGACTTTCAAATACAATATAAATGACGGGTTCACTCTATCTTAGTATTTCTAATTGAAATATCAAGCTGAAATATTTTTGGAATTCAACTACTTAAATTTGTACTATTATTGTTACTTTCCTGTCTCAAAATGGATATGTGATTGTGAATAAAAGTAAACATTTATTTTGGGACAAAAAAGGGAATTAATTTTCAATGCTATAAAAGCTTTCATAAATCTTGACAATATCAATAAAATGATATATTAATAAACTTTGTTCATGGAACCACTTCAAAAAATTATGGTAAAATATTACGATTATTTTTCTTGAAAGAAATTAGAAATGATATAGCACGTCCAAATGTACAAAGATAATATTAGGAGAAAATGAATGAACAAATTTTGGAAAATGACTTATCGAAATGGATCAGTCTGTAAGTCATTTTCATGAAAAAAAAAGCTTCATTTTTTGTTGACTTGTAAAATATTTTACATTCACTGTATTTTCAAAATGTTACCAAACACTGAAAAATGAGGAAGATCTATGTTTTCCGGAAATCATTTTTTGTGAAATAAATGGAGCCTAAATGTTGATGTTGATGTGTGAGAATAGTAAAATTTCAAGGTTAGAGATTATTTATTGTAGAAATCACCCTTAATTAAAATGAATACGTAGCATAGAAATTGGTATAATGTCCACACAAAGTTAAATCAGAGAATGTTAAAAAAAATATAAAAAATTAACGTGAGATAGAGAGAGTCAGTTGTGGAGGAAACTGATGATAGGTTTGATTATGTCTAGGAAAAAATTAGTCTATACATTGGTATTAATATCAGAATAACTAATTAAATAATTAAATATTTGAGATTGTCTACATATATGGAGTAAGAAATCAAATACTCTATTAAATTACCGCCTTAACAAAAGTCTGTTACATTATTATTTTATGTGATAAGAAATGAAAGCATTAGTTAATTCTTTTTCGAAAATATAGAAAAATGAGAAAAAGAAAGAGGATGTCCACATTAGCATTGAGGTGGATAGCCTTACAATCTATATATAATATATATACTAATTAAATAAAATAGATTCAAAGTCAGACTTATTTAATTTTTGTAAAAAAATAAAAAAAAGGATGCTCATATTGGGTCGAAGGCTAAAGGGGGTAACTTTATTAGAAATGAACTTATACTTTAGGCTACGTAATTTGTAATTGAAATTAAAAGAATTAATATTTTGAATTTTGTGGAACTCATTTGATAAGTCAAACTTTTTAAAATTGTAGCTTATATATTTACTAGTACTTTCTTGAAATAACACTAAAAGTATGAGTACGTACTATTTTTAAAAAAGACTATTCTTTTTTTTTTTTGGGAAAAATTAAAAAGAAAAGAGAGACTATATATATATTTTTGGGATAAAGGGAGAATAATATATTTTTCTTTCTAAATGGCATTCATTTGGAGATAGACGAAATACTACTCACTTTGTCAGAAAATGATTGTCAATTTTTAGGTTTTCTCAAGGAAATTGACTTGTAAGTCATTTTTAATAGTACATATACTTACATATCCTTGTTATTCATCTCATAAAATTGGAAGCACATAGTATTTAGATATAATAATTGGTGATGGAATGTAGTAACTTTGTAACCAAATTGATTGTCGTTTTAGAACATAATATTTTTTTTTAAGTGAGCACATATTTTAAGACGAATGAAATGTATTTCTTTCTTAAAACAACATAAGCGCTAAATAGCACCCTTCTTTACTAAATACCTTCCCTTGTGGCAAATTCATAAAATACCATTCACTCACTTTGTATAATTTTTTTTCTCTATTGTCTCTCTTTACAATACTACCCCGTTCCATTTTTAATAAGTACTTGAATGTATACAAAAAATGAGGGAGACTATTTCCATTACATAAATTACTTATCCGCTACACTCATTAATTATTACTTAATTTAATTTAGCTTATGTTAGGACAAAAGTACCAACAATACTGTATAGTTTTCAAATTACTTTTACCTCACTTTATTTTCAATTAAAAGGGAGCTATTATTTTCTTTTCATAATTTTATGTAAAATTACATAGACGTTTTAAGAATTTATTGTCTTTTGATAATTAGACATGCTTCTACATAGCTACAATTATTTTTTAATAAACTTTTGTTTGTTGTTGCACTTGAATGTTATTGGCTTTTATCAAGTGACTTTTCAATACTACTAGTTATAGAACCCGTGCTCTGCACGGGTGCAATTTAACATTGAGATTAATCGATATATTTTAGGAGTACTTTTATAAAAATAAAATTATAATTGATATAGACATTTGTTGACTTAATGTTTTAAAAAAGTTAGGTTTTGTCAATATACGCAAATTGATAATCATTTTTAGTATAATACTTTCATTTTAGAATAAATATTTGTTGACTTAATGTTTTAAAAAAGTTAGGTTTTGTCAATATACGCAAATTGATAATCATTTTTAGTATAATACTTTCATTTTAAAATAAATATTTGTTATCGATTTGTATATAGGTATGAATAAGTCGTTATTTCTATATATATATTTTTATTCCTAAAGTATCTTTCAATGATATCAAATTGTTGAATTATTTTTTATCTCGCCTTTAATAAAGATATTTTAGACATATACTTGATAATTTTTACAAAATAGAAAATAAAATATTTACATTGTTATATTATAAACATAACCAAGAGAAAAAGTGATATACATCATTTAATCAAAAATCAAAACCAAATTTCCAAGGGAAAATCAATAAAATGAAAAAAAATCAAGAGCAGAAATAAAACAAAAATTTTAGTATAAATTATGTACTAAAATCAAAATAGAAATCGATGTGTAAAACCATAAATCAAGAGCAATATTAACCCCAAAAACATAGCCTAACCAAAACCAAAATACCAAAAAGTGAAAGATCGAGAAAATAAAAACAATAAAGATGTGCAAAATAAAAAGAAAAAATTTTAAAATTGAAATTGAACAATTCAACTACAACGAAACCCAAAAACATAAATCAGACCCAAATTTAAAAAGGAAGCTAAAATCAAATATCATGAGCTATATAAGTAAAGCGAATCAAATGCACCATGATCCGGAGGAGAGAGAGAAACCATCATTCCTTCAAACAAATGATGTTTTACCTTACTTATTGTCTACAAAAGGGAAAAGTTATCTTGCAACCGAACGAAGGGAGTGATGGGCACATACTTTATAAGTTTTACAATACCAATGGAGATATCTCAAAAAATTAAAGAACAAACCGTTTGGAATATAGAGTGGTAGGAACCATTGTGAAAAATAATTAATTTGATTACAAATATGTGGGAGTTACAAATAATAAAGCACTTAATGAAAAAGTAATTAGCAAGAAGGGAGTTACAAATCTCTCTCTCTCTCTCTCTCTCTCTCTCTCTCTCTATATATATATATATATATATATATATATATATATATATTAGAAACCCAACTTACTGATTTTA
The DNA here is from genome assembly GCA_016624345.1 of Platycodon grandiflorus. Lineage (NCBI taxonomy): Eukaryota > Viridiplantae > Streptophyta > Magnoliopsida > Asterales > Campanulaceae > Platycodon > Platycodon grandiflorus. The sequence continues at coordinate 13,479,470 of CM028362.1, read as the reverse complement.
GAGAGAAAATGAAATTAAATATGGTGGTTACGAAGTAGATATAACTATGGTTCATTTGAAATGAATTTCTTTTAAAAAATAATTAAATGTGTTTTTTTAGAAGAATTAAATGTGTTATTAATCACTTAAAAAAAAGTTTTGAGCGAGTATTGTCGTAGGATAATAGTAACAGCTAATATTAATACTTATAAAATTAATATTATTGAATATATAATAGTAATACCTAATACTATTAATAGCTATTAATAATACTTATAAGATTAATATTATTGAATATCTAATAGTAATACCTAATACTATTATGTCGTAGTTATATACTACCTAATAATAATACCTATAAGATTAATATTATTAAATATCTAATAAGGTATAAATACTATATGTTAAACCTATTATTATTAGGTATAATTATTAGCTAAGGATATACTATTAGTAATAATTATCAGGATTACCCTCAGTAATAATTTCAATAGGGATTATTACTCTCATATCATAACTATTATACTATTAGTAATTATAAAAGGGATTATAACTCTCGTATCATAGCTATTATACTATTAGTAATTATAATAGATATTATTACTTTGATATCATAGATATTATACTACTCCATTAGTAATTATAATAGAGATTATTATTATTTTGATACCAAAATGAAAATAATTTATATATAGATACACGAAGAGGCAAGTATTTGAATGAACCTAGATATCTTTTAAGTAGCCAATATCGGTTATAAAACCTCTTCATGTGAGAATCTTCTTCCCCGTGATATATGTAGCATTTTAAATAAATACATAAAATATAAATGGTTGAGTTGGTCCAAGGTGCATGTTTTAATTCAAAAGAGTGTGGGTTCAAATCTCACTAACAACATTGTTTTATTTTCTAGCTTTTCATTTCCTTGCCAATAGCTAAAGTTCCTCTACTAATGTATTTGAAGAATGGTATATACCATAATATCGTATCTATATACTTAGCTAAGACTATTAGTTAATGGTACCCTCCCTAGAATTCCAAAAGTCAAGCCATGAGAATGCATCTTTAACCAAAGGGAGTGAGGTGTCACATTCTTAGGCATCCTCACCAACTTTAAATATATATATATATATATATATATATATAGATTTTTTAATTTCTTAATATATACAATGTACTATTTTTCATTTTCCAAGAAGTGAAGAAAATATTTTCTAAACATAAACTATTATTATTAAAATAAAAAGTAAGATTAAATATCAATATCAATATCACAATTAAAATTTCTATTTTGGTTAAATTTATTTTTGTGATATCAATAATAAAATACATGCTAGTTTTAAATTATGTGATTCATGACATACGAATCAAAGTAGAGGGTATTTTTAAGTTTGATATTAAATGAATGTAGTGGATAAATAATTATTGTAGTGGAAAAAAGTAATTATTATAGTGAAAATAGACTCCCAAAAAAATACTCTCTACTGTTTGTCTATTCTTTCTCTTTGTACTTAGATTATGATCTTAACTACAAATTGCACGAGGATTGGTTCAAAGAAATGACTATTTTACAATATTTTTTATATATTGCTGCAAATGCTATATCTAATGGTTAGTTGTTGCAAAAGTAACTATTATGAGTGTTGTGGGTTGGGAGCGACACTCACTATGAGACAGATCACCATGTATGCATCATACCAACAGTCCAGTTCAACTTTTTTCCACGGATTTTCAATGGGTTATGGTTTGAAAGGTGGAAAAGTTGCTTTCTCTGAACCTTCAAATAAAACTACGGTGAATTCCTTTTTGGACCTTCAATGGGTTATGGTTTGTAACCGTTTTAGTCTACAATACTTTTTTTAAAATTAAAAAAAGCATTTTTAGAGTAAAAAAATAATTATGCCATTAATAAAAAAAATACGCGCGTAACAGTAACTCAAGACATCTCGATGCCCAATTTAAGGCTTACAATGTAGAACCTTGACATCGGCTTAACATGAGCATCATCAGGCATTACGATGCATAATCAAAGCATTGCGATGCTTGATATGTGCATCGAGTTTGACATCGCGATCCTTGATATGTGCAGCCCAAAAATAACTTAATTTTAAACATTGCGATGCCTAATATAGGCATCGAGTTCAAAATATATTGACATTCCGATGCCCAGATAAAAGGCATATAACAGGATGCATTTGTATTTTGTTTTTACGAAAATACTGATATGCCCGTAATATTCAGGCATCGGTATGCATAATCAAATCATTGCGATGCCTGATATGTGCATCGAGTTTGGCATCGCGATGCCTAATATGTGTAACCTAAAAATAAGTTAATTTTATACATTGCGATGCCTAATATGGGCATCGAGTTCAAAACATATTGACATCCCGGTGTCCAAGATAAAAGGCATATATACATTTTTATTTTTATTTTTTTTACGAAAATACTAATATGTCCTTAATATTCTGGCATCGATATGCATAATTAAAGCATTGCGATGCCTGATATGTGCATCAAGTTTGGCATCGCGATGCTTGATATGTGCAACCCAAAAATAACTTAATTTTATACATTGCAATGTCTAATATGGGCATGAGTTCAAAACATATTGGCATCCCTATGCCCAGATAAAAGGCATATAACAGGATGCATTTTTTTTTTTTTACAAAAATACTAATATGCCCTGAATATTCAGGCATCGGTATGCATAATCAAAGCATTGCGATGCCAATGTTCATCATCGCGATGCCCTATTCTTAGATTGCGATGAACCAAAGCAGTTTAAGGCTGAATAAGAACAGGCGCGAAAACAAAACAAACCATTTCACCCTCATTTCATATAAAAAACAAAAAATTTCTCTCTCATTTCACTACCATTGTCTACACAAGCAAACTAAAAAGTAAGAATTACGAGAGGAAAATAACAACTGAAGAGAGCATAGTTTCTTCGAAACAAGCAGAAGACACCAGAATGGCCAAAACGGCGAAAGAAACTACTACAACACGAAGAAAAACATCAGAACAAAAACAGAGTGAAACTCAAACAAAACCAGGTGTGTATTTCTTCTGCATAAATGCCATAATAGAAGAAATATTTACTTCAAACTTCAATAATGGATTTAGCGCAGAGAAAATCGAATTCAAAAATATTTGCATCTCGATGCCCAAAAGCATGAATAGAAATACACTTTTTGAAAATGCATTATTTGAAAAATTATGTTATGCTTTATTCAATTTATGCGTCCGGATTAAGGTACTTGGGAATCTCGATTCTAGGGTTCATAAAACATGATTTTAGGGTTTTAGCGTAGAATCTATAAATCATACTTGTGCAACGGAATAAATCAAGTTGGGCATCGAGAATTATGTATTTCTGAATCACAATTGTGATCTATGCATGTAGACACCAAAAATTCGTACACCTACATTATACTAATTGTCCAATAAACAACTATTTATTTACAAATGGACTAACACATGTTTTTATGATTATTTCAGGAAACAACATACACAACGTATCAACAACGTCCAACAAATTTTGGTTAGATCAACATCAAGGGTCAAACTCGAAGATACAAAAGGACTAACGACGTTCAACACACAAACAACCTTCCGTTAGATCAACATCAAGGGTCTAGACTGAAGATACACAGCATAGAAGGGCCAAAGTGCAAGACACAAAGCCTGGAAAAGCCAAAAATAGGGTTTGGTGCGCTGAAGACATTTCTGGTGCGCTGATACACCTAAACAGGTTTGGTGCGCGGACACCATGCCAGGTGCGGCGCGCACCAACTGGTATGGGACAGTTGGCGGCTACTAGCCTCTCGTTAGTATAGGGTTGGTTGCCCTTATGTGCTATTACATGTTTATTTTCTTGTTATATTGTTATGCATGATGCCATGCCATATAGTCGCTTATAGTACCTTGCCGATCAGTAGTTCAAGTTGGAATTCGCTACCTAGTCTTCCCACTTTTTAGTTGAGATGTTAGTTTAAGCTGGAATTTCTACCTAGACTAGTATTGTAGAGTCTTGGTTTACTGTTGCATTCATACTTATGTCACATAATACATTATAGTGGCTTACGGGGTCTTTTAGACTCACCCTTGTTTTGTTGACTCTTTTAGATAGCAAATGAAGGATTGGGATAGTGAGGTCGATGAGACTTGCGGGTGCTGGCAGGTTGATTTTTTGAGTAGTTGTTCTTCGGAGCCTGTTTATATTTGTGATTCTTAATTCAACGAGAACGATGGTTGATGTAAAGTTATGTAAACTTTACTTATGGGTAGTATTGTATTGCAACTCTTTTAATTGTTGTATTCTTTTAGAGCCGACACCCGATGTTGAGTCGTGTTTTTTTTAGTAATTTTCCCGAGTATGTTGGCTCGTGGGTAATTAGTGTTGTTGTTCTCCGGCTTGTGCTTGGCTGTGGAGGTTTACTGGTTATGATTTTATTATTAGAGTTTTGAAACTCAGGCTCTTGTTTTGTATTCCGCTGCATTAGTTTTGGAAGTGAGCTTTTGTAGCTCACTTTTATTAGTTGATTCAGTTGTTCTTTTTAGTTTAGTGCACCGAGTTGGGGTTTAACACTGGATCTCGGACAAAGGGCGTTATAGGACAGAACCTCGTATATTGCGTTACGTACCATTCGAACCTGCCATGTGACCCCAATGGTTACATACTTGCTCCACGTTTTATCTATATTCCAACATTATAATTTGTTCCATTTTCTTCCATTGCTAAGTCTCTCCGTAAACCATTTCATGATTTTTGATCTTATGTAGTCAACCATGTGAGTAATGGGAAGAACTCGAGCATATAAAATTCAATTATTGAACGATTCCGCAGCATTTAATGTCATCTCGACATACCTATTCTCGCGACAATGTGCAATAGACCACTTATCGTATGGAAGATTGGACAAGAAATCACAAGCAACGTGCCCCCTTCTTTTTTGAATACTTCAAGTTTGTCATTGAATAGTCTGATGGTCGGGGCATACGTATAATCCTTCAATATTGAACACAATTTGCTACGAAACACGCTCGAATAACGTTTACCACCAAACATCTCTTTCAAGTTATGATACAAGTGCACCAAGTAGAAGAAATGTTTTAAACTAACAAAAACATCACCTATGACTTCCGTTAAACCAACGTTTCTATCGGATACAAACAACACATCCCGATCTTCTGTTGCTTCTTTTATTTTGAAAGAAACCAAGACCAATTTTCTCGATTTTCAGCACTTTCAACCTCAAATGCAAATGGAAAAGGCCCTGCATATAAACAATATGATTCTTAAAATAATGTTCAAAAAAAAATCTGAAGTAATTGGTTTTTTTATTTTTTTTGAAGTACCTTGATTTCCATCCTTGGCCGTCGCAGACAAAAGCGTGTCCTTAAATCGAGATTTCATAAAGATGCCATCTATAAACAATATAGAACTGCAATACTTAAACCATCTACGCATGCCCGAAACGAAATAAACAAACGACTGAAACGATTCGTAATAAGGTCTGATTCAACAAATGCAAAGCTGCCCGGATTATTCTTATGCAACGCTTTGATGTACTATTGCAACTCCTGAAAAGAATCATCGTAACCACCAAAAATCCTACTCTGAGCCTTTTCAACGCTTCTCCAAGCCTTACTATAATTTACCTCAATGTCATATTGGGTCCTCATGTGATCAATTACATCGGCCGGGGAATAACTTGGTTGACTACGAACATTTTCAACGATCAAGTCTGCAATTATACCACAACCCATCCTTTTCGAGTAATCAATTGTATCAAACATGGTGACTTGACTTCTGTGCGTAAGGTTGCACTTGTATATGCATGTTGATTTCCCAAAACTTGAAACAGATGTCCTGATAAACCAACCGCAATCATCATTGAAATTCTTTCCAGGTACAACACTAACCCTCTCATTGTTGTTCTTAAAGAAAACATAATCAAATCCAATCTTGAAGGAATACTTTATCAGTTGCCTTCGAAATTTGCCCAACACTAGTAATAGCAGATGCACAACCAGCAGTTAAAAGATTCTTTTGTCCAACACTAGTAATAGCAGATGCACAACCAGCAGTTAAAAGATTCTTTTGTGATTGATTAGGACATATGTCATAATATGGAACATTTTCATCATCAGTTTCCAAACTTGCAGAATTGATACTGCTTTAATGTGATGATGATGCATCACGACTCTAAGTTAATGCATCACGATTGGAATAACTTGAACTGCTATTACAGAGTGAGGCATCGCGATGAAACATTCCTGCATCGCGATGAAACATCCCTGCATCGCGATGAAGCATCCCTACATCGCGATGAGTCATTCTTGCATCGTGATGAATGATTCATGCATCGCGATGAAGCATCTCTGCATCGCAATGCCCTATTCGGGCATCGGCTGAATCAAAAGGTGGGATAAAGGAAACAGAATCACCAAGTAACCCTCCTCTATTCAATCTGTAGCTTAAAGCATTTTGATTTTCAAAAACGTCTACTGATATAATGCTAACTAATAAAATCTTGGCCAACAACATCATATTTACACAATCATCATCATTTGACAGAAAACAATTCACATGAGATCCCAAGGAATATTTCAACGATAAATTTTAAGCTTCAATATTCGAATACTTACCTGTTATTAATTGAATCACATCAGCTATTCCAAATTTTTCAGAAACTTTATAAACGATCGTACCACTTCTGAATTTCACCATTAACATGATCGCGTTTTCCATTACAGAGAAATAATAGGGTTTTCAATCGAGTTTACAATCAAAAGACGAAGTGTTTTAGATATTTTACGAAGAAATAATAGGAAACTTTTGGCGATGCCTGATATGTGCCTATTGTATGTTTACAATCGAGTTTTCAACGAGTTTCATGTTGCATAGGAACATTTTAGGAACAATATTATGAAACTGTCTTTTAGCGATTAAAAAAAGAGAAAATAGACCGGAGAAAAAAAAATTATGAAAGTGGACCGTCTAACAATTTCTCGATCAAACTACCTATTATGCCAAAAGCTACAGACCCCACACTTGGAAATATTTATCTTTCTTGATTCCATTTGACCATGCTCCTTTCTGCCAAAAAAAAAAAAAAAATTATATATATATATATATATATATATATATATATATATATAAATGCTCCTTTCTGCCTTTGAGCTATCCCCCTCCCTGCAAATCTGCAATTATGCAAATCAACAACTATCACTGAGCCCATCTTCTTTTCTGTAAAACTCAAATCCTACAAGTAAAAAACTTTTTGTCTATGTTCGGAATTGAAATTGAAATTGGAAGAACAATCTAGATTTTGTAAAACTTAAATTGTTCATCCAATTCCAATTTTAAAGCTTGGCATTGAGTAGCCAAACATAACTTTAAAGAGGACAAGATTTTGGAATTCATAGAAAATCTAGGAAAACTATTCATCCTCACTTTCCTAAAATATCATCTGTTCCCTTTACTTTTCTTTGTTTCTTTAGTAATTCCTTGCTAATTATTGCTTCCAACACATTCATTATACTATTATGTATTCTTAGATGAAAACCAAAATCTCAGCAGCCAAATATATTGGAGCAAGTTCCCCAAACACCACTTGCCTCAGGAAATACAAATTGGGTTCCCCCCATAAGCTTTCCATCATACAGAATACTCTGCTCAGATATAATAAAAGGAACTGAATCAAAATCCTCACACCCCATCCAAAAATAAAATAAGAATAAAACTTAACTCTCAAGATGTATAATACTTGCATTCTTTGACAAAGCAATCATTCTGAAGAAAGAAACAGCAAAGAGTACAGGCTGCATTACTTCATTATGCATTGAATGCCAATTACCCTAGGAAAGGGGTTCCTAGACGCTCTATTGACGTTTAAGTCTTACCTCAGAGCTGATCGTACAGGCAGATAGGTGAAAGAAAAATTCAACAAAAAATAAAAGAAATAAACAGCTATGACTTAGTTTTTATGCCTAAAAGACTGCTTGATATACCCGCTTCTCAAAATCTTCTGCATTGCAAATACATCATTCTTGAGCAAACTTCTCTGCTTATTTGTATTTCCAATGCCAGTGAATACAGACATTCTTCAAGGTAAAACCTCTTCCACTCCAGCTGGTTGTAATCAAGATACACTCTTAACTTCATAAGTGATAAGACCGACATAGAGTGCACACACACACACACACACTTCTTTATTTTTCAAACAGGTTCCAATAATCCCGCACTTTTCTGTCCTATCATCTCTGCATCCCATCCGCGTGGACTGCATCCATGGACTCCAAAGAAAAAAATTTATTTGCCATAACAATCCATTTCTCAGCTCCATATGCCCTACTTTATGTCCTCCATCCATAAGTACGCAAAGATAAAAAATCTTAAGTCCACTCCATATCCCCTACTTCATGTCCTCCATCCATTAGTATGCAAAGATCAAAAAGCTTTAGTCCTGGTATGTTACCCCGATCATACACACTAGAAACCTAAATATGGTAGGGAACTCAGACTAACCCAATTACCACTTTTTTTAACAAGATCAAAACAGTAGGCTAATAAAGCAGAGCAGGCTAGACGCAACTTAAGAGTACACTTCAATTTAGTCAACTTATGTAAGGAGGGTGTGTGAAATCATCCAAGAAAATAAAAGGATAACAGGATTATCATTTTCATAAAAATATAACTCTATAGACAGCAACCTCAGAGTAAATTCAAACTTCACATTATTCATATCCTGATATACTATTCAAGTAGATATAAGAATGTAAAGGTTCAAGGCATATTATATGCTCAAGGAAAGCAGAAAGTACAATACAAACCTCACATCTTTAAAGCATAATCTGTTTTGTTGCCTTCCCTTTTCTTTCTTTATATTTTTTAGCTTGTTTATAATTATTTCCAACACATTCATCTCATTACTATATACTCCACAAGTTATTAGATGGCAAACAAATAGCTAATTTACAGCTTTTCAGCCAGATATTTTGGAGCAAGTTAACTAATACCGGCTTGAACGCCTCACACTATAATTGAACGCCTTAATATTAGACTACCATAGAAACCAGGTTCCTCGCGCTCAATTGAGATGCAAAGCTAATATCCATACAAGGAAGCAAAAAGGTGGAAGAGGCTATAAAAAGTGAACATCAATGGCTTAAGTTTTATGCCTAAAAGAACTGCCTGGAGTATTTGCTCCGCAAAATCCTCCGCATTGCAGATACTGAGATACATCATTCTTGATTTTCTCAGATTAATTGATTTCCCAACACTAGTGTGACTACAGACCCTCTTCAAGTAAAGGGTTTTGCGCTCTTGAAGGAAAAAAACTCATTTATCATAACAAAATAAAACCCTAACCTTGTTTAAGGCAAGTAATCATACTTGATTAACAGGAACAGTGTTAACAGTTTGACAGGACACCCACTTCTAACATACATAGAACTGTGAAAATCACAATCTTCAGAACAGGAAGCCATTTGAGCCAAGCAGCACCTAATTCAAGAAAAGACGGGGTCTCCTGTAGACAACCACCTTTCTGTTTGTCTCCATATGCACAGCACCAAAGGAGGCTTGCCTGAATGTGAAATCTTTCTTTGCTTTCATGACAGGTCTAACAGGGCCAATGCATTCATGGAGCAACAATTTAATTATATAACAGACACACAAAGCTGAAGTCCTGATAACTCGAACATTGATCATACGAACTCAAAACCTAAATAACATAATATAAGAATACATTTGAATTTCGACCATCTTATTTAAGAAATTTACACGAGATCCCCTGAGAAAAAGGAATGATACTTTCATAACAACAATATAAACTCCGTAGAGGTCATCTATCTCAATTCTCAGAGAAGATTCAAATTTCCACATTATCTGATTCCCCGCCAGTAATACTTGTAGATATAAGAATATAAACTTCAAAAAAATATAAACTCTGTAGAGAACTTTTACTTAGAGAAAAATCAAAATTCCACATCATCTACATCCCCACGAGTAGGTCATGTTATTATAAGAATCTAAAGGGTTCAGTCCGTTATCTATGCTTAAGAAAAGCAGAAAGTGCATTTTATGGAAAGAGTAGAATGCAACATACTATAAGAAACATCGATGCAAAATCATCAAAACCACATTACTCTTTACCCCATTTAACTCATTCGCGAGCCATTTCTACATCGCATCCCAACAGTTATTCCAATTATCTCAACTACCCCATTAACAGTAACACTAATCAGACTACTATATACCAACAACTGCATTACTACAGTAAAAAAAGAGATATAAAACGCGCTGAACAAAATCATTTTTATCTCAAAAGCTACTACTAGTCTACTACTACTACTAACTGCAAACAAAAATTCACAAAAAGCTCAAACCAGATCAGAAATTCTGTCTTCCATTGGCATGACTCGAGAATTCTGTAATACTCGGGAAACTCAAACATCACTTGTCATCATCACTCCAGATCTTCTCAAATGGAATTCCATTATTCACGGCATAGCGAATCAACTTCTTGGAAACTGAATCTGGAATATTTGACCCAATCATCATTTTCCCTTTGTAACCACTGAATTTATAAAGTTTTGCTAACATATCAACTTCATGACGATCATTCACAGTTATGGTCCGACATGTTAACAAATATTTCAAAGTTATCGCAGCAGATTTGCGATCAGACATTGATTGTTCCCTTTCGTAGTGATACAACGCTTCGGTTGCATCGCAAATTTCTTCCGGAGGTTCATCGTCGGACAACGAAATTGACAGAATCGGTACTACTCCACCACCGCCGGGAGCGGCAACATCGCCTCCGCGAGCGGCAACATCGCATCCGCGAGCGGGAACTTCGACTCCGCGAGCGGCAACTTCGCCTCCGCGAACGGTAACTTCGCCTCCGCGAACCGCAACTTCGCCTCCGCGAACCGCAACTTCGCCGGCAACTTCGCCTCCGCGAACGGTAACTTCGCCTCCGCGAACCGCAACTTCGCCTCCGCGAACCGCAACTTCGCCTCCGCGAACGACTTTCCTTCCACGAACGACTTTCCTTCCACGAACGGCAACACCACCGCGAGCAGCAACACCAAGGGAATAGAAGAAAAGTCCGTGGCGGACTCCAAGGTTGGCGCGGAAATTGCCACGGGCTCTGCGGCGGACACCGAGTCGGTTCACCATTGTCGATCGACGGAGAGAATGAAAGATTGAAGGAGAGGTTTTTGACGAAAGAAAGAGTAATGTTAAACTGATCAGTTTAACACAGAGAAGTGGCATTTAAAATACCACCTTGAAACTTGGGTATGAGTAGCAATTCGGCTTTGTCCCGTCTTCATCAACCACCGCCCAATTTGATGCAACAAACTCCCTCCAAATGCATAAAATTTTGGGAAAATGACTTTACAAGTCCCTCGACTATTGAAGATTTCATAATTAGCCCCTTGACAAAATTTGTGTGCTTTTCGTCCCTATTACTTCAAATTTTCACACCGAAAGTCCTTTTGATGAATGCCGTTAAGTTGCCCATGTGCCTCCCACATGCGTTTGACCAAGGGCAAAAATGAAATTTCCCTTATCATCTTCTTCACATCTTCAAACCTCAATCTCAAAAACACATAAACTGATTTGTTAAACGCACACACACACAACCCAACTAGTACTAAATGTAATTCCAACCGGTACAACACCGTAACCTCACCCAAACTTCATCATCGTTTATAATCTAGGGCAAACAAAATCAATCCAACGCAATTCCGTCCCCGAGCTCTCGATTATATACATTAATGGCGGATTTACGGCATTCTACAGAGACAACAGACCAAAAATCTCAGCCACCTGGCCCAATAACCCGAATCCCAACTCAACTTAACCCAATTTGTCTCTCCCCTCTCCGTCATCACCTTCTATTCCCTTCATAAACCCTAACCCTAGCGCACCACCACCACTGGCAATTTCTCATATGCAGATCCAACCTTACGCGCATCCTTAGACCTCCGCCCCTCCTCCGTCGTTTCGGCACGTGGCCCCGCCGGTCCTTCTCCCGACAGTACCGCAGTTCTCTCCTTTACCGAATCAGAAGTTCTAGAACCCAGCAGTTCAGCCGCCTAGTGTTAGCCCATTGCCGGTCATGAGAGAGAAGGACTAAGAATGAGAATGAGAGAGGGACTAATAATGAGAGAGAAATAGAGAAATATTTACGTTCTTCGCTGTAAAGAGAAGTATGTATATATAAATACGCTCAGTTAAACCTAGGCTTTTAATTGAATCGCAAGCAAGTACACACCCTCTCCGGTCATCGTCCTCAGTCGCTGTCGCCAACTTCAATCTCGGCTCGTAACATCTTTATTCAGGAATCATGGGGTAACCACATCTTCATCTTCAGATCTGTTTAAACCTATTTCAATCCAACAAAATGGGTGAAATCATAACTCCGAGGACCCCAAATCGATCTCTACCATCGTTGTCCATCCGTCTCTTACCCTAAAACCTCAAGTTAATTTGACGGTTAACCAAAACTATAATTATATTTCCCATCTTCTTCCTGTCAAGTTAATTTGACGGTTTTTGTTTCGATTTCCCTAACACCCAGAATCTGAAGATCCATTGCTTGATTCTATTGACAACTAATAGTAATCATTGTTTTTGTGATTGATTTTTTTATAATAGTAATTGCGCGGGCTTTGCTACAGAGTAAAGATGTTGGGAGATCTCATTACTAGAAGTCTTGTGTATGTCACCCATCAATCTCTTCCCAATTTGATTGATTATGATTTTTATTTTTTCGTAATTTTCTTTTAAATTTCTTAGAGGGGTGAGATTATTTTGATTCGGGATTTTATGCAGATTAATTCTTGGATATGCATATCCAGCTTTTGAGTGTTTCAAAACAATTGAGAAGAACAGATCGAAATCGGAAGACTGTCTCTATGATCTGGGTCTGGTTTGCCGAATTTCTTGGGAGGAAGGTCGGAATTAGAATCAGATTCAGATCCAGATTCATCTTTTTCGGAAGAGGAGGTTAGAGCGGTGGTGGTGGTACTAGTGGTGGTGGTGGTGAGTTGGATGGGCTATTAGAGGTTGAAGATGAAGTTATTAAATAGGGCATGTGAAATTCCATTTTGGCCCTTAACAAAATGTATGTGCGAGACACATGGGGCACTTAACTGAATTTTTTTAAAGGCATCCACCAAAAGGACTTAGCGTGTCTAATTTTGATACTCTTAGGACTGAAATTTGAATTTTTTTTGTTAAGGGACTACTGATAAAAATGACCATAGTCGAGGGACTATTGATGAAAATGATCATAGTTGAGGGATTTGTAGTGTCATTAACCTTTTAATTTATATAGATTTTAACTTTCTTTTTTGAATATTCTATGGATTTAACTTACCTTAAACATTTTTGTTAGCAAATTTAATTTGTAAAATATTGGACTTATTCTATGGATTTAACTTTCACAATTATAAATTAAAAATTAAACAAACTAATGTGTACATACGTATTAAAATTAAACAAATTATATATTATTTTATTTTAATTTTTATATTTTAATTTTTGTTTGACTTTCAATGATTACATGTTTTTAATGAGTGATCAAGTAATTGAAGTAGGGAAGGATATTTTTTTTCAAATAATTGTATAATTGTAAATAATTGTTTTTGTTTTTCTCTCTTCTATTTTATCTTATTCCATATTTTAGATTTTCTTTTATATTCTAATTTTTGTTTGATTTTCTATGATTTTTTGGTTTCAATTAGTGATTAAGTACTCAAAGGGGAGATAGATAGCTTCATTATTCTCCCTAAACAAGCTAATTGAGTCCTCACCTAGAGATCAGTAAGGTGGTAATTTGAGGCACGACATGATTGATCGACACGAATAAGACACAAAACTTTAAGATTTGGGCTGAGATTTATCGGGTTCAGGCTGTTATCGGGTCAGCACGATAAGGGTCGTTAAAAATTAAGTTAATATTGGGCCAGCCCAACAAACCTGATAAGGCCCAGAAAGTCTTATTGTGTTGGGCAAAATTCGGGCCGGTCCCTTTTAGACAATTTTCATTCGCTAAAGTCCACTATAATTGTTTTCAATCGATAAAAGACAATTTTGTTGCGAAATGTCATCAATGCCCTTTAAAAACACGGAACAGTGCACGTTATGCATTGCAAAAATAAAAAACGATAAATCGCAACACAACATGATGCTCATAAAACACGGAAGCCCACGATGTGCATCACAAAACAAAGACATAATATAAATATATTTTTCACTTGCGATGCACTAAATAAGTTGTGGATCACACTGGAAAAAAAACCTTAACTACATAAACATACTAAACACGCCTCGATGCACAACAATTGTGCATCACGATGCATAAACAATTTAACAAAGAGTGATGTTTGTTATATCACGATGCACATTTTATATTCAGTTTTGTGGATGTGTGTTTAACAATTAACGATGTATATTTTATGCTTGATGATGCACACAATTCATATTTCTTAACAGAAAAATCACAATTACATTAACGATACATATTTTACAATCTCTAAAAAAAAGTTTAGGGGGTGGATTGGGGGTGCCATTGTGGTTGCTCTATGCATTGGATCAACCAACTCAACCACATTAACTAGCTACTCTATAATCTCCTAAGTCAACTTCCTAGTTGTAAGTTGTAACTAGATTTATAAATGCGTGTTTTTCATAAATGCAGTCCTATTGGGCTCCTCAGCCTATAAGCCCAGAATACAAAACCTAGATACTCCGTAGCATGTTCGATTATAGTAATTTGGCCCAGATTCTAACCCACCCACACACCCCCACCCCCTTTTCCCATAAAATACAGTCCATTTCTATGCAGTCCATTTCTTTAACGAGCATCTGAGCCTGTAGCCCGATTACGAAGTCCAAACATAATTTGGGCCACATTCTAACCCATTTCCAACCTTAAGCTCGCATGTGAAATGAGCCGACCTCGATCGTAGCTCATGATGTAAATATGCCAACATTGTGCCATTTTGATACAATAAAAGAAAGATTGAGAGAAAATTAGTAGGACTATAAAGAGAAAATTTAAAACTCCAAAATTAAAATTATTTTTTACGTACAATGGAAAATTCACCCTTCAAATTTTAGTTTATGAAATGAAGTGATGAACTAAATAAGAGGGCAAAAGCTTATCTATTCTGAACCCACCCTAATGTTGTTCCTGTCTCCTAAGGAATCAAATTGTATTCCTCAAAAAGAAAAAAAAAAGTCAAATTGTAAAAAAATTGCTGAAGTAATAGGTTCTATGAGTGACAAACACAGTTTACACATTTTATTTTGTGTTTACATCTATAGCAACGGCCTAAATAAATTGTCCAAAATTACTAAAAAGATTCAATGATGTGTTTTTGACACGGTAATTTTGAAACTAATTACTGTATGAAATCTTAAAGGAGTACCTTATTTGGGGAGAGAACAGACATACTACGATGATTCATCGGATGCATCCAAGTTCATCAATAACAAGACTTCGGTGCCGGCACCCATTAAGGACAAGCTTTCACCTTTACTATGGTGACGTCAGAAGTCCAAAGGACAATCTTTTGTGGGGAAAAAGGAGGGAAGTACTGAAAATCAAAACACACATATACACACAGGTAGTACTGTGAATAATAGAAGACTAATTATTTAATGCCCTTTAAAACTACTTCAATTGTATTCACAATAGAGTTTATATACAAGAGTTGCTTAGGGACCAAGCAAGAGAATCCTACTCAAATTCTACTTTGTACAATAAGGAAACTAAATACAATAGAATAAGGAAACTGAATATACAAAATAATTAGGAGTGTATATCTAATTCCTTAACATGCCCCCGCAAGATGGACGATCGTTGAGTAAGACCAATCTTGACCATCAATGCTTGAAACCGTGCCCGGAGAAGTGGCTTCGTGAGGATGTCGGCAAGTTGATCATTACTGGAGATGAATGATACCCGTAGGTTGTTGTGTTGAACAAGGTCACAGACAAAATGATAATCAAGACCAAGGTGTTTCATACGCGAATGGAACCGAGGGTTGGCGGCAACATAGGTGGCACCTAAATTGTCACAATGAATTACCGGAGGAGAAACGGCCGGACATGCGAGCTCACGAAGAAGATTTTGGAGCCAAAGAAGTTCAGCAGTAGTGGCAGCCACCGCCCTATATTCTGCTTCAGTGGATGATCGGGCTAAAGACCTCTATTTCCTGGCACTCCAAGAGATAGCATTTTTGCCCAAGTAAACAATGTAACTGGTTGTAGAGATGTATGTGTCAGTATCACCTGCCCAATCAGCGTCAGTAAAGGCATGAAATGTAAGGGGGAATCTCGACAAATGAGAAGACCATGAGAGGCTGTTCCAACTAGATATCGTAGCACACGCTTGAGAGCCAACCAGTGATCTTCGGTAGGCTTGTGCATGAACTGAGAGAGTCGATTAATGGCAAAGGAAACATCAAGACGTGTCAAGGACAAATACTGCAAGCTACCCATAAGAGCTCGAAATTCAGAAGGATCAGCCAAAGGAGTTCCCCGGTGCGCTGAGAGAGGAGGTTGAGGAGCCATGGGTGTAGGAACCGGTTTGGCCGCAATCATGTTGGCACGAGCTAGTAAATCAGTAATATATTTCTGTTGACTGGGTACAATATCGTGCGCATTGAGGCAGAACTTCTACTCCAAGAAAATATGACAAAGACCCAAGATCTTTAAGTGAGAACTGAGACGAAAACTGTGTGATGAAAGAGGACAACAGGTCATGGTGGTGCCCAGTGATGATAATATCATCAACATAGACGAGGAGGTAAATGACACCACGTGGATGATGTAGTGTGAACAGAGAGGAGTCCGAGACACAGTTTTTGAACCCAAGTTGGAGTAGATAGAAGCGAAGCTCATTGTACCATGCCCGAGGAGCTTGTTTCAACCCATAGATAACTTTACGTAACTTGCAGACATGGGATGGGTTGGCCAGATCAAGAAAGCCAGGTGGTTGACTCATAAATACATCTTCGGTGAGAGTTCCTTGAAGAAAAGCATTATTGATATCAACCTGTCGGAGAGGCCAACCTTGAACTGTGGCAAGTGTGAGAATAGTACAAACCGTAGCGGGTTTGACAACCGGACTGAAGGTTTTAGAATAATCAATACCTGGGCGTTGGTGAAAGCCTTTGGCGACAAAACGGGCTTTGTGACATTCGACGGAACCATCAGGGTTGTACTTGGTTCGAAAAACCCACTTGCAACCAACTAGATTTTGGGAAGAAGAGGGAGGCATAAGATCCCAAGTGTGATTCTGTAAGAAAGCATCAAATTCTTTTTGCATGGCATTACGCCAAAGGGGATTTTTGAGGGCTTGGGTTATGGTGGTTAGTTCGGTGGTTTGAAGAGAGACTTACAGGTTTAGTTTCTGGATTGGTTTACGTATATTGTTTTGCGATCGAGTGACAGGACCAGAAGGAGGTACAGCAGCAGGAGGGGGAACGGTGTCGCTGGGCAGAGGGGGTGACTGCTCGTTCGTAGGCGCGCGATCGCGTTGAGTCTCTGAACAAAGGTGGCGATCGCTGGCGGACTGGGCCTGAGGCAGCGGCAAAGGAGCAGGGGTTGGGGCAGATTGGGAGAGCCGGTTGGGGCTCGGTGAGGATGCAGCGGGATCAGGCAGGGGTGTAGTTGAGACGGTGGGAGAGGGGAGGGTGCGGCTGGGCGGAGCATGGGGAGGGTGAGTGGAATGAGAGGGAAGGAGTGGAAGCGTACAGTACACCAGTCATTGACTGTGAGAGGGGGAGTGGATGGAGCAGACCGTGAATGAAAGGGAAAGGCTAACTCAATAAACTTGACATGACGAGAGGTGTATATCTTGTTGGTGTTGGGGTCGAGGCAGTAGTAGGCACTTTGAGTAGAGGAGTAACCAACAAAGACACAAGGAGTGGAACGGGGATCAAGTTTGTGAAAGGTATAGGGACGTAACCATGGGTAGCATAGACACCCAAAGCTACGGAGTTTGAGATAGTTGGGATGTTGTTTGTGAAGAACTGAGAAGGGTGAGTGAAGATTTAACGTGGGTGTAGGCAGTCGATTGATGAGATAACAGGCGGTGGAGAAGGCGTGAGTCCAAAAAGTACGGGGCATGGAGGAGTGGGTGAGGAGAGAGAGACCGGTTTCAACGATATGTCTATAACGGCGTTCAGAGTAACCGTTGTGTTCGGGTGTGTGGGGAGGGGAGGTAAGGTGTTGAATGCCGTGAAATGCTAGAAGGGAACGAAGACCAAGATATTCACCGCCATTATCACTATAGATGGTTTTAATTGATCTGCCAAAGTATTTTTCGACCATGGGTTTGAAGGTGATAAAGACGGTGAGGGCATTGTTTTTGTGTTAGAGAGGATAAAACCAAATGTATTTAGAGTGATGATCAACAAAAATAATATAATATTTATAACCATCATGAGAGAGAAGAGAGGATGTCCAAACATCACTATAGAGGATATCAAGAGGACCAAAAGAACGAATAGTATTATTATAAAAAGGTAACTTGTGACTCTTATTACAATCGCAAGAGTTGCAATGAAAATCACTAGAACTAGAAATTCCTAACCGAAAATTGTTATTAATATGACGTAAAATAAAGAAGGATGGATGACCCAAGCGATGATGCCAACTTGAAGCAGAAGAGACGGAAGCAGAATGAGCAGCGTAGGGAAACGGATGCCAGTCATAGACGCCGGATTTAGGATGACCTTGGAGGAGGATCGCCCCGGTGTGTTTGTCCTTGACAACAAAAGAATCAGATGAGAAGGTGATAGAGGCATTATTATCTTGACATAATTTAGAGACAGAAATAATATTGCGAGACAAACTAGGAACATGAAGAACATGATTAAGTGTAAAGGAAGAGGAAGGAGTGAGGAGAGAAGTAGAACCAATGTTTGAGATGGGTAGGCCGGATCCATTACCAATGAAGAGTTCATCAGTACCATCATAGGGACAATGGAGAGAAAGATTGTTGAGGTCATTGGTGGCATGATGTATGGCCCCGCTATCAAGGAGCCAGATGAGAGGAGGGGCAGGAGAGGAGGTAGTGGCGGCATAGAGAGAGTGGGTGGATGGTTGGCGGTTGGAGGGTTTGGGCCGAGGGTTGTGGTTTTATGGTGGGGGTGGGACATTGGCGTTGGGGTATTGGCGCCTAAAGGCGGGGCAGAGGAGAGGGAATGACCAACTTCACGGAACCATTGACACTTGCCTTGGTAGGTGTTACGGGTGGGGTTGTTGTTGGTGTTGGTGTTGTTGTTGTTGGAACGGTTGGGTTGGTTGGTGGGGCGAGGATTGTAGTTGTTGTTGTATTGGTGAGAAGGGTTAATGGTGGTAGATGGTTTGGCGGCATAGTTAACTGTAGCAGGGAAGGTGGAAGCAACACGGGTTTTGAGGGAGATGGAGAGTTCACGATTGATGAGTTTTTCATGAAGTTCATCAAACGTGATGGGTGTTTCCCGGTTCTGAACAGCAGAGATGACGTTGTCATAGTCGGGATCATTGATTTGGTCAAGAATGCGATCAATAATATCATCGGGGTCTAAGGGGCGTCCTAGAGAGGCAAGTTGATCCGCGCAGTTTTTGATGTCATGCATGAAGTCGGTGATGGATCGAGTACCTTTGGTGATGTTGCGAAGGCGATCTTTAAGTTGTTTGAGATGGCCTTTGGAGGGATTGGCATATGTTTTGGCGAGGGTGAGCCAAGCGGCATTGGTTGTTTGGCACATGGAGATTAAGGGTACAAGGGACGGTGAGAGTGTACCGGAGAAGGCACCAAGGATGAGTTTGTCTTGGCGGAACCATGTTTTGAAGGCCGGGTTCGGTATAGTGACGGTGGTGGATGGTTTGGCTAGAGTGTCATCGGTGGCAGCAACAGTCGGGGTGGTGATGGTGAGGGTCTCCTCCGGTTTAGGAAGAGTGCCATCAAGGTATTGGTAAAGGTCGAGTCCAAGGTGAGTTGCTTCTATTTGGGTTTTCCAAGCTATATAGTTTGTGGATGTAAGCTTAAGGATGTGATTGAGGGACACCATAATAAGGGGTTTGTTTGGTTCATCACTGTTGGGTATAAGGGAGAGATCAGAGGAGGAGGTCATGGTTGTGGCGGCTTAAGAGGAGGGGGGCGGGTAAAACAAGGGATTTAGGATCTTGGCTCTGATACCATGTGAATAATAGAAGACTAATTATTTAATGCCCTTTAAAACTACTTCAATTGTATTCACAATAGAGTTTATATACAAGAGTTGCTTAGGGACCAAGCAAGAGAATCCTACTCAAATTCTACTTTGTACAATAAGGAAACTAAATACAATAGAATAAGGAAACTGAATATACAAAATAATTAGGAGTGTATATCTAATTCCTTAACAAGTACAAGGAAAGAAAAAGAAAGAGGGACTCTTGTTCTTGACCTTCATCTCAAAGTCTCCTGTTTCTACAAGACAAGGTTATAATCTTGTTCCACACAGCTACATGAATCTTTTTTAGCCAACCAATTCGGTCTAGAACAAGACACACAAAGCACGCTCTTTCAGCTCTTTCATATCTTTCTTTATTACGGATGATATGTTGGTTTTGGTCTTTCCATTTCCCCTACTTCTGATGTTGATGTTAATATACACACTTTGTATCAGGTGTGTGAATAGTCTACATTGTATATTTCTAAAAGAAAAAGAGATCATTAATATGATCAAATTAATAAGCTGTTTGATAAAAATGACGATCTTTATAAGTAATGGTTCTTCTACAATGAGAATATACATTCTTCTGCACAAAGATTTAACTAAAAGTAAGATGCTAATTACGAATTTACAAATTCTCACCAGACTCTACTCACGAGAGATGGTCAGCAATCTCTCTCCCTTCCTATACCCTTGCATCAGATTAAGTAGTCATAATACACTACGAAAAGAGCGTCTGGGACGTCTTTTGGGAGGCCATTTATGTATATATAGAAGCGTAACAAGTCCTCCTTTGAGACAGTTTGTTGATCAACCACTTCCCTGCTACATGGAAGAACCCACAAGTCCCCTGAGTTCACTCTCTTCAGACTGCCCCGGCAAAATGGGCATGATTCCGATCTCATGTTCCTGTAAAGATGATTATAAGAAAATGAAACAAAGAATTCAGACAACCTGTTGTACGTTACCCCATCTTTTCATTGATTGTTGCACAGTACAACACTTAAACTGCATTTTGATTTTCTGCAAGTGTAGCATTGCTCTTCTAAACATGACATACCACTGGCAAAGAACATTGGAGAAAAGGAAAAGAGTTACTGGGAATGAAGGATTTACCAGTCTCGGTAGCAATTGATGCACATTGCATGACAGCAGTTGGGCAAAACCATTTTGGTGCATGGCTCCAAGCAGATTCCACACTCATCTTCTCTCTCCATATCAGCATCTAAATGTTTCCTCTTCTTTTCCACTTTCTTTTTGGCAATTATATCCGACATTTGAACCTCACCCTCGTCAATATCTAGCTCCAATGAGTTACCATTAAGGCGTTGAAGCGATGGTAATATCACAGCTGCAGTTTTCATTCTGTTAGTGTTTGTAAACTGATTAAAGGAAACGGAAATCTTTTGGTAACTCATAATTAAATGACGAGTTGCGAAAATTCATGTGTGCCTACTGCATTTTGCCCAGATAGCCCCTCAACTAGGGGGACTTCTGAATAAGAATAAGACAGTTTGCAATTTCGCATACCATAGAATTCTCTAACAGTTGCTTTCCTGCCATAAGAAGTGATCTTTGACCTCTCATTTGGTAAAACCTGGAGAAAAAAAGAAAAAAGAAAAGCTATTTACTAAAATTAGAGTCTCATACTTCAATAGAGTATAATATTACTTCTGATGAAACTAAATAAAACCATGGCTAGAGGCATCGGTAGGAAAATGGGGAGCTGACCCTGTATATAACTATGTGGAAGAGATTCAAATGACTTGGAAGTAAAGATGTGCACGGGCAATCCAACCATTGTAGCAAAAGCAAATACATGGGTGCGAATTGATTGTAAACCAGTTTCATTTGGAGAAAAGCGCCATTCTTTGCGCTCGGAATAGAAGCTGCCCTGTAATTGATTTACACAACAAAACTAAATTACTTTATTTTCAGCCATAATCCAAACCAAGTGAAGATAACCCGTAATACTCCCAACTCAACTTGAAATTTTAACTGATAAAATAGAACGAATTTAAAAATGATCACGATGGAGAACAGAATGAAATCAAGATAAGGATACCGTCAACTACACTTTTGTGGACCTGCTTGCAGAATGAATGGGAATATTGGGGCATCCAACGCATTTCATTTAGATTTTGCCTGATCTATTTAAAAGTAAACTGAGTTTTGTTTACGTAATTTAAGACTAAAATCACTAATTCGGGTTTAAATGGTCTGGGTTATGCAAGTGAAGCTGTGTTAAAAGTTGCTAAAGCATTTTAGATAAGTAGTCCCACAGCAAGCTTAGCTAAATTCAAATACTACCAACCTACACAGTTGAACCAATCTTCTATAAACTGGTTAAATTAAAAAAGACTGACCAAGGCTCCAGCGATTGTGAGGTTCGAGGAAAGCCTAATGAACAAAGTTGTACCCCTCCAAGCAGCCACTATTTCTGTAGTTCAATCCCGTGACCTCCGCACAGGTCATTTGGAGGTATAGAGAGGCTTAAAATCAGTGTCAAGGCTCTTGTGCCACAAATAAGCATCTCGCCTTCTCCCTTTCACATGAAGACTTCCCGGAATTCGATAATATCCTAGCCTAAATTCCATATTATTAATAATAAAAGCACTACAATATGTTCTTGTGGTGATGGAAAGACAGATATTATCCTTCAATTCAGAGATAATGGAAAGCTAAACATCTTGGATACACAATTATTCAGAAATTTAGTACTACCTCGTTCCAAACTGAGTGTCCCTTTTTCTTTAACAATTATGAACGAAAAAAAAGACAATTATTTTGTGACGTATAGAGTACTAATTTGCACTAAGACAAATTTTAAGAACAACTAAAAAGACATTTAGAAAAAGAACAAAAAAAAACACCTAATTGAACTGGAATTGTTGATCACTAATAGCAATTAAATTACAAGAAAAACCCAAATAAGCCCCAGAAGAGAACCCAAGGTTTCGTTAAATTTAACCTCAATTGAAGTATCAGAAACATAATTTGATACCTACATTTCAATTTTCATCAAACTCAATCAAAGAGACCAACTCAGTGAAAACACAAACAGGAGGGGGAGGGAGAACTCACAGCATATTGGCATGTTGGATATCAGACTCAAGAATCTTGAGGGAATCAGTGTGGGAAGGATATATCGTAAGCTGGTGATAATCCATCTTATTACTCACTCAGTCACTCCCTTCACTCACTGGGTTTGCGAAAAAGATTCAAGAAAAACACACAGATGATCAAAAACAGAACTTAATTATCACTGAAACCAACAATTATGTATGTGCGTGGACTGTATGAGTATGTATATAAATACAAATTCTTGGGTTTTGAACAAGCAACAGCCCAGAGAGAGAGAGAGAGAGAGAGAGAGAGAGAATTGGTCTATGAAAGCAGTTTGAGAGGAAAGTAGCAGTCGGACTCGCATAGGGGAGTAGCTTTGGTTTGGTCGTCTCTGTTTTCAACTTGTTAACCCGTTCGCTAACACTTAATTAAGCCTAGTCTTCATATATTAAAATATTACGCAAATTCTGTGACCATCAGTCACATTCAATCTTAGCTTATACTCAATTTTTTTTTGGCAAAAAGTTTATTTTTTATTTTTAAATTTAATATGTAATTAAATTAAATTAAAATTTTACGTATTTTATTTATATTTTTTAAGAAATATAATTTTATTAATTAAAAATTACCTTAAAAATATTATGGATTATAACTTTTATAATCTTGTAAAAATAAATAAATTTATGTAAATTATCAGTCAAATTTTAATTAAGTTGATAAAAAAAATTAAAAATTGACTTTTTAACTGGAATCGAGGAAGTACGTGTCTTTGTTATTTTATCACGCCTTCATATTATAAAGATATGTATAGGGATAAAATTCAATGTGGGAGGAGAGTGTGACAGGAGATAAAATGAAAGATTTCAGGCGGTTAAGTTATTAAGATGACGTGGGTATGAAACAGTGAAACACCATTGACGCACTAGCATTTAGGCCTCAATTGGTATATGAAATTGGAATTAATTTTGCAGAATCGATTGTATGAAATTGATTAAAAACGTTTGGTGATGCAAGAATTATATTTGGAATATGAATGTATTACTAAAATCTTGGATTTGATTACTAAAATTTAAAGAATTGATAAAGGAGGTGGTATTTGGATTCCTAATAGTTGGAATCCATGTAAAAGGATAATAATATCCTTCTATTAGGTCAAGTATTTGCTTTATATTTATAATTTATTTAGTTTCAATAATTTTACGACCGTTTCTTTTTACACCTCCTCGTCTTCGTTGTTCTTCGGCTCTTCATAGGGTTTTTCTAACTCTTCTCATTTGATTTAATTTATTAATAATAGTTTATAATTTATGATTATTGTGTTAATTTTCACAATCGAATATAATGAAAAAGAAGAGTGTGTGATTGATCTGCTTAAAACTATATAGAAAAATAAAATAGTAATTATTCTAAATAATAATTACCCGTACTTTTCTCAAATTGTTTTAAATGTTTAAACTATTTTTATTTGAACTAGTTTCATTATAACATTAGTTTTTTTTTTTAATTTAATAAATTTTTCTTACTTTATTAATGTTGGATAATTTAAAATTTTCACCAAAATTAAAAGAGAATGAAGACCGTGTTATTTTGTGGAGCAGTAATAACGTTAATGTCTAATTTTTATCATGGAAGTCATTAACAAGTACGTGTCTACATTGGGATAATATTGTCAGTTGTCTCAACTTTATATTTGTATTCCAAATTGTTTTGTTTCTTACCAAACAGTATAATAGAAATTTATATTACATTAATAATCATATTCCTTATACTACCAAACACTTTTTAGGAATCATCTTCCAATCTATTTTTGTAAAATCTCATTACTAGTAATCGATTCCGCGGAATTAATTCTCTTTCTGTGTACCAATCGAGGCCTTAGTGTAATGGATGTGTGGCGTTTTCGCTATAAATTTAATTGTATATGATATTTTATTTAAAAAATACTTTTACGTTAAAAGGTTAGTGAAACAACGTAATGATCTTGTTGAATATATATATTTTTTTGAACCAAATTAAATACTATTTAAAACTCTCAAAATGTCAAGCGAATTGGACAATTGTCAATCCACTTTGTAAAAATACTAATAGCACCTTTCTTTCATGTTTTTGTTGCTAAATTAGTAAGAGATTTTTCGCTCATGTACAAATTTTAGATGTCTCGAGGGCGGAAAGTTGCTAGAAAATTGCACTCTCGTTCAAGTGTGTATTTTCTCCTCTTTTTTTTTTATTTATAAATCACCCCATTAAGGTGTGTATTAGAGAATTAATTTAATTGATTGTGCATCATGAAGCTATTTTATCTCCGTACCCATTATTTTGTCTTTTTCAATATCAACAAAACAATATTAGAAAAGGTTTTATTATAGATATTTTTGATGCATATTAAAATAATTAACTGGTTTCACACCTGTGCGTTGAACGCACGAATATATATATTTTTAAAAATAAATTATATTCAATCAAAATAGAGATAAAAAATAAAATTAAAAAAATAAATGAAGATAAAAAAAAAAAAAATTAAACCTTGGTTTGGACTATGATGAAAAAGACTTGCATATACTCCACCATTCAAAATTCAACAAAGTAGACAGAATTGAAAAGGTCAAGGTCAGGTGTCAATTCTCCCAAGAGAGCATAAGCTTTGGATCAACCAACTCAACCACATTAACTAGCTACTCTATAATCTCCTATAAGTCAACTTCCTAGTTGTAAGTTGTAACTAGATTTAGCTAAATGCGTGTTTCTCATAAATGCAGTCCTATTGGGCTCCTCAGCCTATAAGCCCAGAATACAAAACCTAAATCCTTTGGCCCAGATGCTAACCCACCCACACCCCCTTTTCCCATAAAATGCAGTCCATTTCTTTAACGAGCACCTGTGCCTGTAGCCAGATTACGAAGTCCAAACATAATTTGGGCCATATTCTAACCCATTTCCAACCTTAAGCTCGCTTGTGAAATGAGCCGACCTCGATCGTAGCTCATGATGTAAATATGCCAACATTGTGCCATTTTGATACAATAAAAGAAAGATCGAGAGAAAATTAGTAGGACTAAAAAGAGAAAATTTAAAACTCTAAAATTAAAATTATTTTTTTACGTACAATGGAAAACTCACCCTTCAAATTTTAGTTTATTACATGAAGTGATGAACTAAATAAGAGGGCACCAACCCTAATGTTGCTCCTGTCACCTAAGGAATCAAATTGTATCCCTTAAAAAAAAAAAAAAAAAGAGAAAAAAAAGTCAAATTGTAAAAAAATTGCTGAAGCAATAGGTTTTACGAGTGACAAACACAGTTTACATATTTTATTTTGTGTTTACACCTATAACATAAGTCTGTTAATAAATCACTTACATAAAAGTCGACCTAAATAAATTGTCCAAAAATACTAAAAAGATTCAATGATGTGTTTTTGACACGGTAATTTTGCAACTAATTACTCTGAAATTTTAAAGGAGTACCGTATTTGGGGAGAGAACAGACATACTACGATGATTCATCGGATGCATCCAAGTTCATCAATAACGAGACTTCGGTGCCGGCACCCATTAAGGACAAGCTTTTACCTTTACTATGGTGACGTCAGAAGTCCAAAGGACAATCTTTTGTGGGGAAAAAGGAGGGAAGTATTGAAAATCAAAACACACACACACAGGTAGTAGAAGGAAAGAAAAAGAAAGAGGGACTCTTGTTCTTGATCCTTCATCTCAAAGTCTCCTGTTTCTACAAGACAAGGTTATAATCTTGTTCCACCCTCTTTAAGTTTCTTTTTTCAACCAATTTTTATTTTTTCTTTTTGATTACTAGTTTTCTTGTCAGCAATGCTAGGATTTTTATCTACTCTGTATGAAACACTAGCAAACCCTTTTAATGTCTACTGATTTAGGTCAAAAGGGCTGCCAATAATTGACTAAACTAGTGCTTCATTGTTCTTGATCCATCTCATTGGGGTTAGGGTTTCTTTATACCTTTGTCGTTCTGTTTCCTCTTTTTATGTTTTTTGAAAATTCTTGTTTATTTGCATGTAGTTAGTTCCTATGCCACAACATGACCTGTTCGATGCATGTTCATATTCTTAGACCATCTTCAGGCACATGCCATTTTCTTGTTGTTGATTTCAGCTTGAAGATCACATTTTTTGAATTTCACTCGTTAAAGGACCATGCAAGTGTTTTGAATAGTGGGGGTAAATTTTTCCTAATTCGGATAAAGTAGCGTTTTTCCTTTTTACCTAGTAGTATTAACTCCACCCCAGTATGGATTTTAAGGGTTTGTATAACTTCTTTAGTTTCTGTGAAACAAACAAAAGCAACAGTCATATAGGACCGGGATAGTAATTATCTTCGTTTCAGTTTATGGGACACAAACATGATTGCTTGGTTTTTTTGAAAGTACAAATCAGGGGCATGACGTTACATGCTCGTTGCATCCATCTTATTGTACATATAAGTCAAGGTTTCCTCTGGCATTGATTTCCTTGTCTGTAAATTTGTTCAACTTTATATTTACCGCATCTTTCTCAGTTGATCAATAATTTTGTTTCTATATGTGCAAGAAGTTTGCATATTGAATGACTTAAGAGCATAAGGGAAGAAACAAAAATGTCGGACAAACTGGAGGCATGTGCTGAGTGCTCACAAATGTGTCATGTGATACATCAAAGCAATCGAGACCCATCATCTATTGTAACCTCCTTCTTCAAGGTCATGTTTGGTGCTAATTACAACGACGTACTGGTATGCCTATAAGTTTCTACTTTCTTCTTTATTTACTTGCTTTATCTTGTTGCTCTCTTTGGTTTCTTCAGTTTCTTGATCATATCTGGAATTACTGATTTTTCTTCCTCTTTTTTTTTTATCAAGTATGTTAAAGAAAAACTTGAAAAGAGATTCATCAGTTATTGTCCAGTGTGCATCTTTGTTCTAGAAATAGTGTGTATTGAGCATTTTTACTCTTTCATGACTCATTCATATCACCTTGCTTCAGTTATTAACTTATTATATTAGTAGTATATTTTTTTGTTTTAGCACATATTTAGAAATAAAGTCAAAAAGTTTTATTTTTCATTATTTTTTTCTTTCCTTTTTGCCTTGCCGACGCTTGAGAGAGTATTTGCTTTCTAGTTGGTATAGAATGATTTATGAAACAGGTCTACTAGTTGATTCGGTTAGGTAGTGTCTGGGCTGAGCTTAGTTGAGTAATTAACTGATTGCTTTTGCTGTCATTTATTAAATATGTGATGAATTTATAGGGTATCTAAATAAGAAAGACCAATAATTCATATTCTTCCCATGTAAAAAACGAATATATTCTTTGAATTACCCAACTGTCACTTGACAAAATAAAGCTGATTCTTAGAAATGATGAGCATGTCTCTCTAGTTCTGTTTTGTTGAGCATGTGCGAAACATGGGTCCAATATTTTGAACCAGTAACATGAATCAAAACTACTATGAAGGCTCCGTTTGTTTTGCAGAAAATGACTTCCGGAAAACATCTTCCTCATTTTCCGGTGTTTGGTAATGCTAGGAAAATGAGTTAACTGTAAAATATTTTACGGTCAGTCGGAAAAGAACCAATATCCAAGGAAAATGACTTGAGAAGGTGCTCCTCCATAAGTCATTTTCCAAGAATAACTTGCAGTGCAGGAGGTATTGGATGAGCTCTGGAGCATTTTTTTTCTTAAAAATATGCTTAGTCCAATGTCCTACCCTCCCCCCACCCCCACCTCAACCACACACACACACGCTCAAGTTCTCAACTACTTATTTCTGTTTGAGAATTACACTTAACTGTTTCTTTGTTCAACTCTTTCTCCACTTCTTTTTACCTTTTCTTGTTAGTTAAATGAATTTTAGACTTCTCTATATGATATATTTTTGCTGAAGTTTAATACTCTTTTGAATTTTTTTTGAAAAAGGACACTTGTGATGTTTGGATTGAATACCTAATTTATGTATAATACTAGTGATTTTAATTATTCAAATTGCATAACGAGATCAAGGACTACTCAGTTGATAAGAATCAGGCCACCTTCATGTGGTCCCAAGTTCGAACCTCATGGGAAGGGGAGAGATTTTAGGGATAAGGGAGTATAATCGTTGTAATAATAAAAACAAAAATAGTTATTGCATAACTTAAATTGTTTTATGACATATTTTCAAAAGATTTACCGAACACCTAAATCAGTTGTCCGACAAATTTCCAAAAATATTCACCAAACAGCTACAAGTCGAATGTTTTCATTTTTCGTAGATCAGTTTCCATGAAAGAACCGAACCTGAAATAGGAAAAGCTTAGATGATGTGCAAAAAACTAGTTTTTTTCTCACAGCCATATATCACATCAAGCACTGAAATGACCAAGTGTATTCTAAGTTAGGTATTTGAGATGGCCAAAAGAGAGGCAAACCCTAAATTATACCGAGTGCCAGAGTATTTTTGTAGCATCTATAGTTTCCTCCAGAAGAATACATTACCCACAATTATATGTTATTGGTGTATAAGGTCTAATATCTGAAGGTTAAAAGAAACGAAGGATTAAGCAAATGTGTGGAATACCTACCTTTCTTTCCTTTTTTGTTTTTGTTTTTTGTCTCTCTCTTTTTCTTTTACTGTTATTTCTGGTGGACATTATGTTTATAGTTGGAACTTATTTAGGTAAGACTTGTGAGAATGTAAGTTTATATTATGCACCATTTAAACAAAGCGTATATAATGGACATAGAATGTAAATTTATATCATGCACATATATCATTGAGTTTCCATATGTTTGGTTTCTAAATGTTGCTACGGTTTTGCAGTTCCTGCCTCCTAAATTTGCTCGCAGTGTACCAGACTTGATTGGTCAGGAAGCTCAGCTCGAGGATTCATGTGGCGACCGTTGGACAGTAACAGTATCCAACGTTGAAGACTCACTGGCATTTCACAAGGGTTGGAATGCCTTTTCAATAGACCACAGGCTGAAGATGGGGGAGATCCTAGTGTTTCATTACATCAATCGGTCCCACTTTTTTGTACAAATCTATGGAGCAAGTGGCTGTCCTAAGTACAGACGTGTCAAAGACAATGGAAATTTGAGAAAAAAAACTAGGGCCGAGGGAGATTTTGTAGCCAAAGATGGACCCTCTTACATGAATGACAATGAGCTTGGTTCAAATGGATCTATGGGGTCCAAGACTTTCAGTATTAGTCAACACCACACAGCGAGCACAAGCAACACTCTTGATTTTGATAGTGACATTGGAAGATTGCCAATTGTTTCTAAAACCAGACAGTATGAAGAGCCACTGTGTATGATTGTGAGAGATGATGGATGCATAGAAGGAGAATATAGAAGTTCTTTATATGACTTGTCAAAATATGAAATTTCTGTTGGTGTTGAGAAATCTTCTGATCGTGGTAGCACAATGCCAGAATTTCCAATTGAAGCAGATATGCTTAATAATGATCCAGTCAATCTCTCTGTAGATGTCTTAGGAACCTATGTTGAGAAACCAGCAGAAAAGGGGAAGAATTGTATGACAATGCCTGAAGAAGATGCCATTTGCCAGAAAGCTGAGAAGCCGATCGCTACCCATCCAAGTTAGTTCCTTTTGTCTGTTCTTTATATCAGGTTTAAATTCTGTGTTTTTCTTCATCTTTTCTGGGTTGAAAGGGACCCCATGTTTCTATTATGCTTTATTGCCATTCATTTATCTTCACGAAGCCAATCTGTTGCTGATGGAGGAAGCAATTTCAGTTGGAGGTGAGGGATCTTCTCATCAAGATAACACAATCATGAAATCTCCAGCCGAAGCATATATGTTTGATAAGGATCCAGTCAAGCTCTCCCGACATGTCTTAGAAAGATTTGCTGCAAAAACAGCTGAAAGTGGGAAGAAAACTCTGCAGGTGCCTGAGAAGGCCACACTCCAGAATGCTGACAAGAGGAGCAAACCCCATCCAAGTTAGTTACTTGCTGTCTGTTATGTGTGTGTGTGTGTTTGTGTGTAATTACATTTAACCCTAAGGGACAGTAGAAGGGGACGAAGTCAAACTTAGACATCATGCTTTGTGAAACCCCAGGTCTACCATCTCCCCTTAGGGTGTTCTGCTCTCTATAGTGAACTTGGTGTTTAAACATCTTTTCATGGTTACAGTGCAGGCCTAAGGCCAACATCATACCTTTCATCATGTTTGATATCCCTTCAAAACTGCTGGTACCTCCCTCATGAGCAGTACATGAAGCATAAATCTTTTTAATTTACCTTCCCCTTTTATTATTTCTTCCTGTTCTGTGGTAATAGCTGGATTCTGTATCCATAAAAGCTACATTATGTATGTCTCTCTATGTGGATATTGCTTTACTTTTAGTCCTGATCAATCTAGAGTGCTGCTTTATTGTCCAGCTGTAACCATGAAAGTGACTAAGAAAGAGCCAGCTGAGATCAGTGACACGCACATTAGGGAGGACATGTTGCATGGTATCATCACAATTTATTTCCTTTCGAAAAATAAAATAAAAAACATGTACATGCTTCTTTCCATCTTCAAGTCCCAACAATTTAAAATGCACAATTGAAATGCAGGAAATGGGGAAAAGGGCATCAAGGAGGGTAGTCATACTTTCAGTTTGCCTACCAAAGATGATGTAGTCTTTGAAGTGGTGAAAGAAGAGCCTATTGACTTTGATGATATGCCCCTACCCGATGATGCTAATGCTTCCTGTTTGGTAGTGGTAGGCAGCGAACAATATCTCGTATGTTTCTCTTCATTAACTCAAAAACTTATGATGTTTCTCTTTAACATGATATGGACATTTAAACAACTTTACATAAGATATTCTTCATCAAAAACAGCCCTTCTTGCTTTATTACTTCCTTTTGTACTACTTATCAAAAAAAATAAAAAAACTTCCTTTTATACTTGGTGCTGTGCTATGCATATGGTGCATTGGTCTTATTTTCTTGACAGCCTGTTAACACACTCCTGCAGGAGTTGCCAACAAACTTTTCATCACTTGTATCTAGAAGGTCAAGAACCGATAGGAAGGTTGTATTCCTTCGAGGACCAGATAGAAGGTTATGGGCAGTCCTGTATATCCAGAAGTTTGGTATCAAGATTCTGAACAGCAGATGGCAAGTGTTTTGCAAAGCAAACGGGGTTCAGCCAAGAGATGAATGCCTTTTTCGACGTGAAAGCGATGACTCAGAGTGCATATTTAGAGTCAGTGTCTTAAACAGGCAAGTTGGCGGTACATGAGTCTCAAATTTGCACAACTCTTAGAGGGATTAGAGTACTGACCCCATCTGAATGTTAGTATATATTTCAGTAGTCTTGTAGCTTAATTCTCAACAACTGACCCCTTTTGATGTTATACTTCATTAGTCTTATAGCCTTATTCTCAACAACTGATGGCTGTTACCTATATGCTCTTGTGAGTTGCAAACTACTTTTTCGCTAATACTAGTTTTCAAATCTGCTCGAATAAAAAGAGAAGGTACACAGAGTTGGGAGAAAAGACAAACTAATTAACACTCTTATGTGATACAGTACATCATTAGAAGATGCAGAAGCGGCCTTGAAAGGTAAGCCTTAACCAAAAACCAAGTTCAATCCCTGTACTCTCATGGTAGCTTCTGCATCTATTAATGCCATTGCACCTAAACCTATATAAAGTAACAAACTGAAATGACGAACCTAACTAGCGATAAAATCATACCACTTGAACAATTTTATCTCCTCCCACTACACCAATCGTAGCCGATACTTGGTTTTGTTCTTTCACCACCATTTTCTTCATCTTGATCAGCCACTTTAACCCTCCAACAACGTAATCAAACAAGCTGAGGGTAATGTACAACCCTATTCCACCGATAATCCCATTTGATATGGAATATGTTAGCGGCATTAGAAGTATGGTGATGAAAGCAGGCACTGCCTCTTTGATATTGTTCCAGTCTATATCCTTCACCACTTTCATCATCATCACCCCAACCATCACAAGAGATGGTCCTATTGCCCATGGCGGTACGCTACTCAGTAGGGGTATGAAAAATAGAGATAGGAAGAAATATACACCAACAATCACGGCCGTCAATCCTGTCCGACCCCCTTCTCTGATGCCTGCTGACGACTCTATGTACGTGGCAATTGGTGATACTCCAAGTGTGGACCCCACGATCGAAGAACCCGCATCGACCATGTAGGCCAAGTATTCCCCTTCGAAACTTCCCTTGTTATCGACAAACCCTGCGATTTCGGCCATGGTGTATAATGTACCTGTGGTAGCTAGCACATCAACATATAGTAAGGTGACTAAGGCTACCCAAACCTCACTCCTGTTGAAATTGGTGAAGCTAATAGCCCCAGCGGTGGACTTGATTTTGTGGAAATCAACCACTTTTTGGAAATAGTGGTAGTTTGTGTCTCCAAGTGGAGTGTTAGGGAAATATGTTACAGAAGTGCCTCTAATCCATGATATTAATGTCACAAAGACAATGCCATAAATCATGCTACCCTTGACATTCTTCATCAGCCCATAACACATGATTAGGAACCCGACCGAGCCAAGCCAGAACGTCGGACTTTGCATCTTCCCTCCAGTGCACTCACCAGTCGCCGCATTTGTGGTCGTGCAGGCCATGATGGTCACCAATGTTGCCGAATTGGGGCCCACTAGGCCCACACCCTGGTGGGCTTGTAGGCCCACAAATGCAATGAAAAGCCCAATTCCTGCAGCACAAGCTAGCCTTACTGGAGGAGGTATGAGTCGAGCGAGCTTTGCACGAAGCCCAAAAGCCGCTATTGCTAGAAATGCACAGGCCTCAACCAAGACAATGGCCATAGCAGTTTGGTAGGAAATGGGCCCAGATCCATGGAAGCCTACTAAGTTATAAGCCAAGTAAGCATTTGGACCCATCCCTGGGGCCAAGGCCAGTGGAAGATTAGCCAACAAGCCCATAGCAAATGACCCAATCATAGATGACAAGACAGTGGCAACAATGAGGTCACTTTTCGTTTTGGAGAGACAATTTTGGTAACCAGCATTGGGCTTTAGCATGCATTCTGGGCCGACAGTTTGGTTCGCCGGCGCCGAACAGTCGGAAACTGAGCACGTGCCACCGGAGTCTGAGAGTATGGTGGCATTTACTGTGATGATATAGGCCATGGTAAGAAAAGTGGCGGTGGCGGCACGTAGTTCCCTAGTGAAACAAGTGTTTCTAGCATCTAACTTGAAGTAGTTGCCAACTTTGCTATTAGAAACTGCTTCATTCAACCGTCTCTCCATATTTTGCCATGTCTTGCATAGCCCGCTCCCCATTCTCGGACATACATCTCCTCCCATCTTCTCTATCTCTCTATGTGTTTTTGTGTTGTTTTATAGGAGTATATGAATTTGATTGATTGCCAGAATTTAAAGGGATTTCGAGTTTTGTAAAAGATTTTGTTTAAAGAGACTTGCTAATTGCTATAATGGACAAATGTGATTCATACCGACTGTTTGTTTGACTGAATATCTAGGTGTTATATAACAAAAATATTTTTTTATTTTTTCTTTAATCATTATTACCTTCATTCCAAAATAATTATCGTTTTCACAATTTGTACACATATTTAAAAAGTTTTCAAAAATATTAATCTACTTTTATTTAAGTTTAATTATTATAGATAAGTTGTAGAATTATTTTTCTCTTTATTTTGCCAATCCTCTTTAATAAAAGTAGTAAATAAGGATAATTTTGGCAAATATACGAGTAAATATTTATTGAAATACTATAAAGACAATTATTTTAAGATGGATGTAGTACCTTTTTAGGTGGTGTTAATTAGGAGTAAATGACTAAATAAGAGTCCTTAATGATGGCCCAGTAGTAGAGTTGAAACTTAACAAAGTGTGAGGTTTCAGGTTCGATCACTCCCCAGATTACCCAAGACACAAAAAATAATAAAATCATATATATATATATATATATATATATTAAAAAATAATAATAAATAAACAAATAGGACTTGTTGGTTATATTTCCACTAGGAGTCTAGGACTGTTAGGGTATCAAATACCGTCAGGTGAACAGTATTGACCAAAATATCTACTTTTGACTTCTAGTACGTAGTATTTTTATTCTGGCTCAATTAGGTAGACAAGCAATTTATTTATTTATTTATGCGCTCGACAATACTGATTCATATATATATATATATATATTATATATATATAGATGTCTGTTCTAAACACTAACATTGTGTAAAGTAAAGTAAAGTAAAGTAGGATGGAATTTGACATTAATATGCGGCTCATTAATAATGTTAGTCTTAGGCTACATACAGTACTAGAGGGAGGGAGGCTGGCTGGCTCAATCAAGTAGTGTAGGTAGTGTGATCAACAATATAGTACGTATCATTTTAAATGAATTTGCCTGGAGATGTAGAAGAAGAAATCTTCTTCTTCTTCTTTTGTTTTTTACTCCATTATTTTTGGTCCTAAGTTGTTAATTCTGCTTCACACAAAATGATCGAATGGCCTGCTATCCCCATGAATACAAATAATATTGTTGAATTTGGTATTATAAAGTCATTGTCATTTTGTATGGATTTTGAAGCTTTTTACTCTTAATTACTCTCTCTCTCTCTCTCTCTCTCTCTCTCTCTCTCTCTATATATATATATATATATATATATATATATGTATATTCTTCATCTGTTTGTTGCCAAGATGTGATTCAATGGGAACTCCCTCCCTCCCTCCCTCCCTACCAAACATTGTGTTTTTATGCCTAACCCACTCATCAAACATATATTCTTAATTTCATGTTGACTGAAAATTCAATCAAACACAATTAAGTCAGTTTCCACTTTTTTTTCTTTTTAAATAAAATTGTAAGATTCTTAAATTGGACAAATACGTGAAAGACCACAAAAAATTCAAACCTAAATCTTTGAATGCCAAATGCAGTAATTATTTATTCTTGGATTTTATTTGGAGATTCATCATGTGTTTTCGTCAGTCATGCCTCCCTCCTTCACTTGGTCATGCATGTTAGGACTACTAACTAATGTACAACTCTCAAATCATATGTTAAGTAACATTTAATAGGATTATTGTTGATAAGGTGGTTAATGTGAAATTAGGATGGTTAATGTGAAAATAAGCTCAAACTATCATATTAAATGTTTCTTAACATTGTCCTTAGGTTATGTTTGACTACTCAATATCAAGCTTTAGAATTAGAATTTGATGAACAAATTGAGCTCCACGGCATCCAAACATAGCCTTAGGGCACAAGTTAACAAGACCCTTGTTAAAAACATATCCCCTCCTTCCCGGATAAATGCTCATAGTTGATAAAGCACAGGAATTAAGAAACATAATTAATGATGTGCTGTAAAATGTGTTCTGATGATAATACCCATGAACATTAATTGAGTTTAACTATTATAAATAATTGGATTTCTTTGGAATGTGTTATATTAAATAAAGCTTTAAGGGTATATTAGGAAAAATCGTAGAGAATAGGTAGATTAAAAGTCATTAGGAACATTAGTTGGGACATTCTAAAATAAAAAGTAAGAACATTTATCTGAGACAGAGGGAGTATTAAGATTAATGGAACTCGATGTTATAACTGCTCCCAATTGCAATAATATATTGCTAAAATCCTTAATTTCGACTTTTCTAGAAGTGTAAACTTTTAATACATTCAAACTCAACTCAGCCTTTTCTTCGATCACTCGAGGTGAGTTGCATGAATCTTTCTCCATCATTTAATTCGGTCCAAAGGAAGGCCATCAATAAACGTTTAATACATTTCCGTGTAAAAAATAAATTTACAAAAGCTGCATAAAAATCATTTCATTTTATAAGAGTTCATTTTTTTTTTAGAAAACCTAAATATGTTGTTTCTTTATCACATTTTAACTACTACTACTAAATTTTGTAGACATCAAATTCGATTTTTGGTATTAATTGAATAAGTGTTTATTTGAGGTGCTTGACTGATTGATACTCCCTCCTCCATCTCAAGAAAATAGTCTCTCTTTTCTTTTTGGTTTGTTTCAAAAAAATAGTCTCGTTTATAAAATAGTATTGTAATAAATATAGTGCAATTTGAAGAAGTTACAAACAAGTAAGCTACAATCTTAAAAGTTTGAGGCAAAAATTTCTGTAAAACAGATTTTACTAACTCAACCCACCGTGTGTTTGTGGGTTGAACTGTGAGAAAATGAGACTCCGTTTTACGAATTAATATCCGTAAGACGGTCTCATAAAAGACATACCCAAAATTTGAGTCGTCTCATAAAAGACATACCCAAAATTTGAGTCGTCCAACGAGACTATTTTTTTATTTTTTTTAGGACGGATGAAGTATTACAATACAATGATTTAATAACCGTATTGTATGTAAGTAATTGACCGATCGACGTCTTCCTAAAAAAATTCTTTCCATAAAGCAGAAGGTGAGAGACATTATTTCAGGGAAGGAACATGGTAAGGATTTCCATTGAATAAAATTATACTGTAAATTGAAAAGTTTGGTTTATCCTCGTTAATTGTGTAAAAGATTCTAGTCGTCATTTCTTTGGATTAATTAAACAATCTATATCTACTTTAGAATGAACTTTTTTAAAATTAAGCAAATGGAAGAAGGCGTGCGCTAATGCCCAGTGATTAGGCTTAGAACTTTATTGGGTACTGTACCTGTCTGTCTATATATCAACAGAGATTCCCCTAAATTAAATAATTATTTAGACTCAGTAATTCTTACCAATATGGGAAATCTATCCTTAGAGGCAAATTTACAAGGCAATAAAATTAAGGAATTAAAAAAGTTTAGTCATGGCATGCGTAAAGATTATCATAATCTTTTTTAACGAAAAAGGTAATGGTGCAGAAAGAAAGCGTAATTGGCTTCTTCTTTTCAGAGTATCTCTCTCTCTCTCTCTCTCTCTCTCTCTCTCTCTCTCTCACAGTCGTAGACACGATTCTTTAAGAATGAGCTAGAGACATAATTAACTCATACTCCCTCTCCGTCTTTTAATTATTATTTTATTTAATTTGATATACAAATTAAAAAAAATAATTAATTTAATTATTAATATTAATATAGTATATAATTTTTTTTAATGTTTATGTATATATGGCTCATAATTAAAATAGAAAAAAAATATATAGATAAAATGATAAAAATAATATCCTAAAAAGAAAAAATTTTAAACAAGTTAATTATTTTAGGATAGACAAAAAAAGAAAAAAAAAATAATTTAAGGACAAAGAGAGAATTTTAAGACAGGCAAAAAAATAAAAAAAAAAGACAATAATTTAGAACCGATGGGAGTACTACTTTGTTAGTTTGGAATGTTGGATTTGTACAAGTGAGATTGAATGAGTGCTCTACCATAATAATTAATAGCATCACTTCCTACTAGATACTAGGCCCCTGCTAAAAATAAAAATAATAATAAAAAATTTATAAATGGAACTGGATTGAAAGAATCTGACTGAATTATTACTTTTGGCTTGGTTCGAGTCTTAAGTTTTAGAAAAATCAGTGTATTAGTTTGGTCTCAAATTTAAAATGTATGAGAACTTGCCCGAACCAATATATATATATATATATATATATATATATATGTTTGGTTCATTAATTTACTCTAAAAAAAAAAAAAAAAAAACCATCTCCGCTTTACAAGGCTAAAAAAGATAAAAGTAATGCTTAGAACCAATAAAGGAGTGAAAACTGAACCATTGAAATCAAGACCAATATTTTGGATCTCGCCAAGTTCGGTCCTAATTCTAAATTTTCAAGAACCAATATATTGGTCTTAGTTTTAATTCCGTACATTTTTAACAAAAAATTAATCAAACTGGACCACAAACACCCCTACTTCGGACACATATTATGTACTCACTCCATCCCAAATTAAAAATGGTCCTATTTGAATTGTCCCAAAAAAATTAGTCTCATTTTTAAACATAGTAATAAATTTAGTGTAATTTAACGAATGTACAAATAAATAAAACACTAATATTAAATAATTTGACTTACCAAATAAGTTTATTTTTTTGGGGGGGCAAAGGGGGTACTTTGAAAAATGATCTAAAATGTCCTCCTTGAATTTGATTGGTTATGTAATGTATTGGTTTGTAATCTTTGATTGATATGCTTTTTGTTTGTTGTTCCTAAAATCGGTTAGGAGATATCTAAATAATTAGAGGGATCAAAACAGGTTAGGTTTTTGAAGGTTGGTCTTTGACCATCACCTTTTTTAGTATTTAAAGGCGGAACTTTGATTAGTTTCTTTGTTTTTTCTAGATATGTTGTTGTTAGTAAGCCGTACGTTGGGCTAGTTTTGAATGACTAGCTAGATCAAATTTGAAACATATAAGGTAAGTTACGTACTCTTGTAAATTTTCTAATATTAACTACATGTTTAACAACAACAACAACAAAAAAAAGGGGTAGCTTGCTTGCTAGGAGTAATTGTTGTGTTATTGGGATCCATAC
Source organism: Platycodon grandiflorus (assembly GCA_016624345.1). Taxonomy (NCBI): domain Eukaryota; kingdom Viridiplantae; phylum Streptophyta; class Magnoliopsida; order Asterales; family Campanulaceae; genus Platycodon; species Platycodon grandiflorus. Next base: position 13,439,692 of record CM028362.1, on the reverse strand, counting down.
ATGTAAATGCTTACTCAGTTGACAAATAGGTCGAAGAGGATTTCAGCTCTAGCTTTTCGTTTGCCTATCACCATTCAAATACCATCATTCTCTCTGTGTTCTTATTTGATAATTTAAATCTATAAAAAAAAAATTATTTGTACCTTCTTCAAAGTGCATTAAATTATTATTTTATTTTTAAAAATAAGACTATTTTTGAAAGACAAATATATATATATATATATATATATATATAAAATTTAAAAAAAAAAAAAAGAGAAGGAGTATTGTACAATTCTAGTGAATTAAAGCAATGGATTCTGACTGGTTAATCCATTGAGTGGGGTATACATTTCTCCTTGCCGAAGATGCTAATATATTCTTAATAATTTTCTCGTATAATCAAAAAATCAGCTTTTGTTTGGCAACATTTTTTCTTATATATATGTTCAAATGGATTAGATAGAATGGTTCTATTAAGAAACAGTAGCATTACTTCTATCAACGAGAGACTTATTATTTAGTGTTCGTTTCATTTGACATATATATATATATATATATATATATATATATCATCATGAAATTAAAACGTTCATTTCATTACACATCATTTCACTAGAATTTCAAATAGTACGGTGCCCAACAAGTAGTAACATTTGTCCTTAGCCCCCCGGCCCACCACATAACATTGTTGTTTATTATAGTTTTGTGCTTCAACTAAACAAACAACTTTGTTCTATTAACTGTTTATTTTAAGATGAAATGAATCTCGAGGTCTGTTATAAATTTAATTACACTCCATCAAACATACAACCGAAAATACCAAAAACAAAAATTCCCCTTGGAGGAAAGGGTGCGTACAGAGGCCAACTCTCTAACTCTTACCAAGGTTTCTACAGGACGGATACAACAAAAGCTATGAAATCACACTAATCTAATTCCAAAGGCTCGAATTGATTGAGCTGAGCATGTGTATGAGCTTTCTTACCTATTTACATCCGAGCATGGCACGCAGAAAGTGCACATCACTTTGATGATAAATGTTTGTTTTTCTTGTTGCCTCGCTTTCTACAACTGCTTGTTTCCGGTCCTTCTTCCTCTTCAGCTTTCTGCTCTGCCTCTAAGACAGCCAACTGCACCGTTCAAAAGGAAAAACACACACGTAAATGATGGGTGATTTCATCTTTGTGATCAACCATAAGCCACTGACAGATCGAGCAAAGCTGTTACCTCATCAAGGATTGGTTTAAGCTCCTTGTACCGAGCTACAGCAAGATCAAAACCGTCCTTGCGCAGCTCCTGTTTGGCAAATATCAGACAATTGGACACGTTGCAAACTACATTTATAGGTTTATACTTCACAAAAACTGAAAGAGATCAAAACTGAGCTACGGGAGCTAAAGCAAGATCAAAACCGTCCTTGCGAAGCTCCTGTACGGCGAGTATCACAAACAATTGGACCAGTTCGAAACTATATTAATAGAATTATATTTCACAAGAAACTGACAACTCTCATAGAAGAAAGAAGCCCAAGGGTGGCAAAATTTAATGAGGTCCAAATGAAATAGACCTTCCTTATGTTTACTGCTTCTTTTCCTTAAGAATACAAAAGGTAGATTCGTCCAAAAAGCAGATTAGGCAATGTTCGAAGCAAGCGTTGGAATGTTTTTCAACAATGCTAGATCAAGCAAGCAAGAAACCCTGAGATACTGCCTCCATCCCACTAAAAGAGGCCAACTTTCTATTTTTGAGTGTTCCACTTAAAAAGTCTTGTTCAAAAACTGTTATTAATTTTTAAGTTTCCAAATTAATCATTATTATATTAAGCTTAAAAGTAGAAAAACTAGTTTTATCTCTTAACTTTGGGGGTTTTGTGCCAAATTATTGTAGTCCTTAAAATGTTTGACTTCCAAACATGGATTCTTTGAGCTGAGCCGAGAGAGCAACTAACAAGCAGAACCATTGTTGTCAACGTGATTTTAGCAACATAAACAGAATAAAACGAAAAGAGAGGAGCATCAGCATTTAATTAGTCGCCAGAGAGAATCAGCTAAGATAATAAAGCAGACCTTTCCAGTGTGTTCAGTATGTTCATACGCTGCCATTTGCCAGTACAGATTTGTGCGCTTATAGAAGTCCTTCAACGATTCTCCTGGCTACCAAATAGCATATAAAACAAGCAGTGAGCAATGAAAAGAGACGGATCAAAATAGTACTTAGGAAAAGACGCGAAAGTGTGAAAGATGCAGAGACTAGTTACAATCTGCAATAGCAAGGGAATTTAGCAGTTATGAAAAGGGTTCATGATGTAACCACACCAAAGAACCGTGAAAAGTGGAATACGACTCCAAATCCAGAACAATATCTATAACGATAAGGATTACCATGGGGGTTCTCTGTGAATCAGAAAGCCCAAGACTGGCTCTGATTTGCTCAATCCTAGCCCGTTTCTCCTTTCTCCGAAGTTTCTTCCCTACCCCTCTTATTATTGCAACAGCATCTCCCACACCATCATTATTAGCCTTCACATGGGAAAGAGAATAGATGTAAATACAGCTGAGAGAGATTCACAAGTTCTTATTTGTTTAGGTACTTTTATTTATTTGGTCATATGAGTTCTGTTTGTGTAGCTCTGTTATTTTCCCCATAATCAACATCAAACAAGGATTTCTACACCTTCAGTATAAACACTAAATGCATTATTTGCGGCCAGTAATAGTAAAATTAACCCATTGAATTTTATCCTCACCAAGTTAGACTACTAATGACATACAAAAATATTCATATCTAAAGTAACATCTCTATAAATGACTGTCGTTCAGAGCTCATCTCTATAACTTTAACACTGATAAATACACAAAAGGGAGTGACACCACTGAAGCGGACCAGAGATAACATACAAAGCAATAGAGAAAGAACCAGAAATTCCTTGAGTTTCACAAACTGTCACTAAAGCATGAGAAAGTGAGAGAAACCATTACATTATTGTCGTCGTCATTGTTATCGTCATCATCATCGTCCGTCTCATCACTATCGCTTTTATCCTCATTTTCATCTTCGCTGTCATCTTCATCCTCATCCTCATCTTCATCCTCTGAGGCTTCAACCCACTCAGATTCAGATGCCTGCGTAAAAGAAGTAAAGCAAAATCACCAAAACAAGGACACAATATATGATAATGTGCAATATCCTTCATGTTTGAATAGTAATTACGTATATGACCATCAGTCAGTTTTATGATACGAACCTAGTTTAAGCCACGTGAATACTTCACCCATGTGTCATATTTTTCACTGAACTTGTACCAGATATATAATTGAATTCTGTACACGGGACGTTCTAGTGGCCTTGTACTAATAAATGTTCAAGAGAGATCAATGAGAAGATTACAGTGGTCGGTTAAATTATGTCATTCAGTCCAGAAACCTCTACTTAATGAAATACGAGCTGCTCTTACTGCAAGTGCCAGTAATTGCAGGTACAACTTAAAAATAAGAAAACAAAAGAAATAAAAACAAAGACAAAGGGGGAAAAAAGATAGAAGAAAAATAAACAGAGTTCCATTAACAGGGCCACAACTATAAACATCAAAAAGGAAGAGAATGTAACAAACCTGTATCAGGCATTTCCATTCATCAAGTTTGCTGAGATTGAGTGCATACAAATCATCAAGAGTAATTTCCTGATCTCTAACTTCCATCATACCCCCATAGATATACAAGGTATCCCTTCCCACAACCACACTGGAATTAATGCGTCCGCAAGGCTTCACTACCTGAGCAAGTGAAGATTACATTAGAATCAAAAGATAGTAGATGTATGAAACTTTCGTGTGAACTGTCATAACAAACCTCTGAAGAAACAGAATTTGACATAGACAATTTGGAACTTGCTTCACGAGTCTTCACATCAGATCTAACAGCCACCTCAGAACTATCAACCGTCACATTCCTTTCCATATTAGAAGAAATATAATCGATGTCACACTCCATATCAACTGCTTCATCAAAATCCATATTCTCGTCTTTGTCATTTGCTGCATACTGGAATACTTCGACCGGACAGGTACTACTGTCAAGGGAAATATTACTAAGTTCTTCATTTTTATTCTTTTTAATCTGCAAAGAAGACAATACATTTGCAAATCTTAAACCAGGTGACCATTTTGTATGGAGAGGGAGAAAGAGTTGAGGTGTTAAATGAAACAGGGGCAGAAACAACTAACAGGGAGAAATATAGCATTGGTACCAATATAGTGACGAGAGCGACAATAACAATGATATAGGACAAAAAAAACTGCAATGATTCATGCCATAGTTTTATTGCGAGAATACCTTATCTTTTGTTGACTTCTCCTTTCGTAGCTCCAAAGGGTACCTATTTGCAGAATCACAAGAACACCTTTAGCTAGGGAAACAAACTTCTTACAGAACAATGGCAACGTTAGATAATAAATATAACGAAGTTGGCATAGCTTGAACTGTCAATGTATAATGGTGGGTATAGCACCATCTGATAATGCTTTATTGAAAGCATTTTCTCACAAGCTTGAACTGTCAATGTATCATGGTGGGTATCGACCAGTCACCATCTGATAATGCTTTATTGAAAGCATTTTCTCAAGCTTTTCTTATGTTCACTGCTAACTAACAAAAGATTACCAGGTGATATCAAAAAAATTATATTCCCTCCGTTCCTAAAAAAGAGTCCATCTTTCCTTTTTAGGCCGTTCCAAAAAAGGTGTCCACTTTCTAGTCTTTCCTTTTTTAGATGTTACTTTTACTATTTTACCATTGATTTGATTCCTACATTAATTGATGGGGCCCACTCTCACATGGGCATCCTTGGAAAATACACACCATCCTATTATTGTTAATAGAGTGAATTAGCTTTTCTTAATCTGTGTGCCAAGTCAAACTGGACTCTTTTTTAGGAATGGAGGTAGTAATAAAGTTCACAGATTAGCTCATAGTGTAGACTGTAGAGTATCCTCTACTTAGAAGTACTAAAGTCATATTGGAGCAAAGACAGCAAAAGTGCCAAAACAGTGATATAGCAAAGAACACAGGAAAAGGCTAAAACCCTAATCTTCTTAATTTATAAGTCACATCAATTACTGAACATGGTCTAAAGGAAATACAAAATGCAGAAATTACCAGCGACGGGTGTCTAATTGGAAACCATAAAGTTCATTCAAGAATAAGCTCATTAGTACGTCACCTGCACAGAATATTGAAGTTGTATATAAGCAAGGATGAAATTGAGGACTGACCACATAGAGTACCTAGTCTCATAAAGAACAATCTAACAAGTTCAATCTAATTAGGCAAGAAACAACTCCAACTCAAGTCAACTCAAACTCGAGAAAACCCGTGCCCAAACTATTTGATGTCAGTAACAAATTATAATAAACATTTTTGTTCATTCTTGAGTCATTTTAAAACATATAAATTGTAGGAAAAACCTGTTCTATGCCATCTTGTAACTTTCCTTTAACAAACTTTTTAGCACCTTTTTCCTATAGCATGCTTTATCTAACTGACAAAATAGTGTTCTTAATAGGCATGCACAAACTCTTATAAATCCAGTCGAAGTAGCTGAAATCGTATATCATACAACCAACTCGCGTACATAATACCACCTAAAAATCAAAGGGAAAAAGAAAAAATCTTCAAAGAAAATTGGTCCAATAATTGTCATCGGCATGGTCCATGATAGCCTCTTTCTTAATATTGCTAATTATGTCTCAAAAAATAGAGATGGGATGCTCCAGCAGAAAGTGACCACATAATTTTATATGCATTCAAGAGCATAACATCAGGAAAAGACCACGAACTGTGGAAGATTTATTGGTTCAAAAATGGAGGGGGTTTGGAAAAGGGAAAGAAAATTAGGTGTTGTGGCATCTTTGCAATTTTGTAGTGCATCTGGACTGAAAGAAATTCCAGGATTTTTGATAGCACAATATTAACATTAAGTATGCTATGGGAACGAGTTGTTTTTTCAGCCTTTCTTTGGGCTAAGGTGTTACGGATGTTTAAGAGTTTGCCTCTGACTGATGTGGCTAGGGATTGGCCGGCAGCTCTTGATGTGTTAAGATAGTTTTTTGTTTTGTTTGAGTTGTAGTCTGTTGTAATGGTAGATATTTTATCCACTTCTTTTTCCTTCATCTTCTACTGAATGCTTCTTTTCTATCAACACAAAGAAAAAAAATGAATTAACTACTTTTTTGACCCTCGTACTATTTGGGGATCATCAATTTGACCTCCATACTACTGAGATAGGAAATGTCACCTTCGTACTATTAATTTAATTATAACCGTGACTTAAATTAATAACGGATGTTTGGTATTTATGACTTAAATTAATAACGGATGTTTGGTATTTAACGGACTTTACTGACGTGGTGTTTGTAAAGGCCATTTCAAAGTCTAGGTGGAAAATAAATATAAGATGATAAATTTTAATAAAGTAAACAATTCCTTTTTTTTTTTCTCTTATTGTTTGTTCTTTTTAGTTTTTCTGCTTTCACCTTTTTGAAATAATAACTAAACAAAAAAGTAAAATAAAAATTACTCCCTCCGTTACAGGCAAAAGAGTCCATTTTTGACTTTTCTGGGTCAACATAGTTAAAGTTTGACCGATAATTTACATAGATTTATTTGTTTTTACAAAGTTATGAGAGTTGTACTCTACAACTCTATAGTATTGTTAATGTACTTTTTAATTAATGAAATTTTATTTCCTAAAACACAAATGAAGTATGTAAAATTTTGATTTGATTTTGTCACATGTTGACTTTTACAAAAAGAAAGTAGACTCTTTGCCTGGAACGGAGGGAGTAATAACCATCTCTCTGGAACATTCTTGATCTCATCGACTCCTTGCTTGGTAGATCTAAGGTTTTATGTACATGTATATAAATATTTATGATTATTTTCTAGGGAGAGGGTTATTATTTTTAAATTCACTTTTTTGTTTAGTTATTATTTCAAAAAAAAAAAAAAGTTGAAAGCAGAAAAGCCAAAAAGAAAAAACAATAAGAAAAAAAAAAGGGGAATTGTTTACTTTATTAAGAATTCTTATCTTAGCATTTATTTTCCACCTAGATTTTCAAATGGCCTCTAAAAAATACCACGTCAGCAGAGTATGTTAAATACCGAACAACCGTTATCAATTTGGGTCACATTTACAATTAAATTAGTAGTACGAAGGTGACATTTGCAATCTCAGTGGTACGGGCGTCAAATTGATGAGCCTCAAATAGTACGAGGGTCAAGAAAGTAGTTAACTCAAAAAAAAATCAGGAAAAGACCATATCAAACAACTATTCTGTACACATCTCCGAATACCCCACTTCACCATCTTAAGCACAAGTGTAGAAATCAACCACCTTCTACCCCAGCTTACACAGCTACACAACCACCAGGCAGTTTAACCAATCAGATGAGCCTCCCATCACTTCCCCACAGCCACCAGTTTTTTCCACCCGAATCTCTACACCATTATACCCTCAAGAAACACGCATGCGTGAGGCAGAAATGACCCTTACAAACAGATAGTGACAGATGGACTGAGAGGGAGACAAAATTTAAGTGTCACGACCAAAAACGGTGAGTTATGAAGAACAGGGACTAACAAAGCAATTTGACCAACATTTTCCATTTCTATAGCATTGATACAAGGGATATTCAGGCCAGATTATCAAACATATCAGGATATCCAGTTTTACTACAAATTATTCAGCCACAAAATCAAATGGTATCAGAATTTAACGCCCTCAACCCATAATATTTATGCTTGGAAAAGTGTAGACCAGAGCTGAAAGCTAGGATCAGAACTCCTAGCTTCCAATGGAACAAATTTTGAGGGAAAAGAGATTTCAGGAGATAAAAAAGAGACCCCAACAAGAAACTAACCTTCTGCTTCCATGTCCACCACCCCCCCAAATAGCAAGGCCCTCTTTTTATGGACACACATCGAAAATCCAGCACGAGGCCCAGGAGGCATCCCACTTTTCTTTACCTATTACCATGAGCGATTACCAAAAGATAAGTCAATCACATTGCAAACAGTTTATAAGAATAGATGATACGGTTCTTATCAAAAATAAATAAAAAGGAAAGAAGGAAAAAGAAGAAGAATAGAAATATGCTAATATATGAGAGAAAGGCTAGAGGCACAATGTTTATAAAGAGTTGCTCTCGTAGTGATGTGGCAGTGAAGGTATTAGTTAAAGAGTTGCAGGTCCACCGTTACTGCACTAGTTGCACAAAACACCATATCCTTCTTCTCAGAGCAACATTATGCAAAAAATAAAAAAATAAAAATTTAAAAATTGCAACGTTAATATAGAAGGAAATAGGTGATCTTTCATAAAGAAGTACAGAATTTTAGAATTTTGGAAGATCATTGCTCATAGATGTTGAAAGAGAACCAGATACAATTAAAAAGCCAGAGGTTCCTTTCTTTTTCAAATTTTTCTGTACATCATTAAGGGCCTTTTCCAGAAAATTTGTCTTCCCTAAGGTGAACAAGCATAAAAGACTAGGCATGAAATAAATTCTTAAAAAACTGAAAGAACTAAACTATTTATAGCTTTAACTATTTCTTTCGAAAATAATATATGGAGAGCTACGACACATGCATAAATAATATCAACACAGTGCGTACAGAAGTTTTAATATGAAAATGAACTGTGTATTGCATGACCTCATGCCAAATACGTTAAAGAAAAAGCTGAAACACCATGTTTCCATTAGATATATATATCATTTTAAACAACTGTGTATCAGATGATAAGTTGATGAACAAGGTTAATACAGAAATGTAAATTTGTACTTTTTATCTTAATAACCACATATTAACTGTAGATGATGCAGCTGTTAAAAAATGAAGGAAAAGAGAAACTAAAGAGAAACGAATTCGTGGAACTGACTTTATCAAAAAGTTGGATTGCTTTGTCCTAGCCTTCATTATATCTGATCTTATTTTATCCCAAGTTTGTGTTTAGTTTATCTTAGATTGAGAGTGGTTGGCTTTTAATAGGATTTCATAGTTTTTAGGAATCAAGAATACTCTCGTGATTTATGCGATGCTGGACACGGGTCAAACTAGTGACTCGTGGACCTTTCTATAATTAGATCAACTTACGGATTTGTTATAGAAGTTGTAAAATTCCTTTAGTCAAAAGCTTGGGCCACAGGTTATCCTGTCTAGGTCCTAAATTGTCTTGGTCCCCAATTTATGGTTTCTTATTACTAGGCTTGTAGTCCCTATCTTCAATAGTGAATGAAGAATATATTGTGCATTGTATTAATGTGTGATGCATCCTTCTCTTGGGTGTGAGGCTAACAAACTCTTGGTGTGATGCCTAGGCCCCCACGTTTTCCTTCATTTTATTTATTTTTCCTACCCTTTTGGTCTGGAAAATCAGATACAGACCTGAATTCTAAGCTTTTCTGCTTGAAAAATCATTATATACAAACCCTTGTTGAATCCTAAGCTTAGACCTAAAACCTAAAGTTCCGGACTCTGTTACTGTTCACTGTTCAATAGAGATGCTAGAAACTTGAACTACTACTACAGCCAAGTATTGATTTAATTGAAACGACTTCTGCCCCTTCCCGAAGCCAAGTGACATTATAAGCTTAAATTTTATGCACATCACCCAAGGAAGGTAACAGAATAAAATACTTCTTTCAACCTTCGATAATTATATGTCACAATTTTGCTCCATCATTGTTGTTATTATCAATTATGTACAGGAATTTATTTGGCACCTATATATGACCAAGGATATAGACTTTGTGTAGACACCATGTCAGAGTATGACATTAAAATTCTCAATCCTTTACTACGCAGCATATGTAAGCAATAGCAACATGATCTTTCTAAAAGGAGTGTAAAGAGAAAAAGCAAAATCATTATGTTTCCCTAGTTTCTAATTAATAGAGGGACCAGAGAGAAACATACAAACCTTGTTCCACTCCCAAGTCCTAGGGTCAAGTGACCACATGTCTGAATGAACAATCCCTTTCTCAGAACCATTCTTATCAGAAGAAACTTCTTTGGAATAGCCGCCATATAAATATATCTACAATGTCAAAGATGTTAATAGGAGGCTTCTCTCTCCTCAAGATAAAGCAATTGGTAAACGTAATACATTCAACTATTGTCTAACTTATAAATATATCACACACACACACAAACACACATACATATATGTAGCTATATTTCACACACAGAAATTCTAATGTCACAGCAAACTACCAAGACGCAACATAAGCTTCTAAATTTAAACAAAGGCAGATTCAGTTATAAAGAAGAATTTCAGATCAAATAGCTGCTAACAGCATTCTCATTTTAGGCCGTAGATATAGGCCAGAATTGGTTTGTTATAATATCCATGAAACAACCAGATTTGATCCAAAGTAAAGAGCATAAGAAATAGTATAGTTGAAAAATATCCAAAACTCAGCACAAGATAATCCATTATAGTTATCATTATATTTGTATATTCAAAGATCATCATTCACACTTATTCAATTTTTTGGAATTCATCCACATCTATTTATAAGAGATCGAAGACATGACCTACCAAGTCATTTCCTAGGACTGAATTAGCAAAAAGATCCTTTTCTCATAAATACAGGGAACAGTGGTTGTGGAAGCCAAAGATCATAATATATATATCAAGCCTTGAATGATGCTCGCTTCAAACGGCTCAGTTACCAAATCATCACCAAGGATTCAAAGTACCAACAAATTCTTCTTCTCATGAATCTAAGGAACAAGATTGCGGGGAAGTCAACATGATTGTGAGATATATCAGCCTTATATAACTTTCAATTCAAGCTGCATTAGCACTAGCTTTGTTCATCTACACTTCATTCATTTTCCACCCTGAATTTAATAAAAAATGCAACTATGAACTAAGGTTCATACCAAGGAAATACTGACTCAAAGATTCAGTTTTTACATTTCCAACAAATGATCATACATGATCAACAGAGCTAAGCATTCAAGTGTACAAGGAAGAGTTTAGTATGGTAAAGTTACTCAAGACATTTAATCAAGTCTGACCTATTAGCATATGAACATTGTAAAATTAGCAAATCAAATAAATTGATATTGTTAGAGCAAATTGCTCATTAACTTACCTCATCTTGGTAAACAAACAACTGAAACCCACTCCTAGCACTGGGCCACAGGCATCCCGGACTAGGCTTTACCTCCTGCCACTACATAGCAACATTTTAGTTACTCAGTAATCATGAGTTGAATTCAACGATAACAAATTCACAATGTTAACAGCATGGGTCCCATGTGTCACCACTTTACCTTAAACTGGTCCAGGTCAAAGACATATAAATCATTAAAGTACCTGCAGAGATGACAGCCTTTAGATGGAAAATTCGATATTCATGAACAAACAGCTACTAAGACTTCCTATTTCTCTTGCTCCTCAGTTATTTTCTAGATATTTATAATCAGAAAGGAACACAAAGTAAATAGTTTCATGGAATTATTCTTATACTGCTATGATTCAATTCCCATGTTCCCAGAATAATTGGCACGTCAAACTCAAAATATCTTATCGGAAAATCCACATAGAACTTCTTGTCTCCATAAATTAGACAACCAACCCCTATTGGTTATTCACTAGTTACTCTCAGTAGTAACAATAAGGGGAAAAAACACTTGGTAATAGACAAAGAGAGAAGAACAGAAACAGAAGAAAATCCCTATGTCAGCACAATCCTCAATAACTGGACTATTTTCACATGTTAAGGTGACCATATTTCTTACAGGTCTAAAACTCGTTAGTAAGTCCTTAAAACAAACAAACCTTATCATGCTTGATCCTTAATCAACCTTTAGGAATACAATTACATAACCTACTAAGTGAGCCCTTCCAAAAGTTGATAATCAGTATCCTTTTACAGTATAGTGACCTATATCCTTTCATGACTGTTTGTTTGTTTAGCGTCTAGAAGATGATTTATATTTTAGGTTTAACATTCGAATTTGAAACTTCACATTTTAAAATTTTAAAATAACGCATGCTTGGTTATCACCTTAGAACTTTGTATGTTAATATTATAATGCTCAAAATCATTGTTAAAAGATTGTTCTCTATCTTAAATTAGCACATTACTTTAAAAATGAAAACAAAAAAACACTTTTAAAAATGCTCAATGAACATGGTTATCTGGATGTGCTACTTTAAGTTGCAAATATAATTTCTCATTCCTACCACATAAAAACTGGATCGTACTTGCTAGTTCAGAAGCCCTAATGAAAATTCAAATAAACCTTGGGAAATACAATTCCCACTCCACTTATGAACCAAGACAATCCATCAACGTTTTATTTCACTTGTACATAATGCTTTGTAGTATATAGTGGAGTGCCTCAGTTGAAAAGTGGAGTGGACTTTACATTTCCCATAAACCTTTTTAAGAGCATTAAAAAAGGTGTAAAATCAAATAGTAGTGAAATGAAGGGCACTTAGCAACCTCACTTCTCGAAGAGTGTCATAGAAGCCTCCAAAAACAATAATTTTGTGTTTATACAAAACCTGCAATACATCAAATTAACTGAAGCATAAGTACACTTACAGTAAAACTACTCTCAAAGATGAAAGGATATCAAATGAAAAATTCTCCAAGTTAAGAAACTGAGCATATACCGCCACGCATTCGCATGGCATATGTTCTGCAAATTTATAGCTCAACAAAAAATGATATACAAGCCTGAGAGAGGCAGAGGAGAGTTGGCATAAGAATGTCTTGCAATATAGATTCCAAATTACAACTAAAGGAACAATTAACTCCAAAACTATGCAAAGATAATCGCGTAAATCAAAGAAGAATTATCAAAGGAATGAGCAGCTATAAAAATACCAAAAAGAAAAAAAAAATATGAAAATCAAAAGACTCGTCATAGTGTAATGGATGTCCTATCCATATATCTCACAAGTCACAAGTAGGGAACAGTCAAGTTGAATGATGAACCATCCGGAATAAGCAACTCAGGCTCTCCAAAGTCCCAAATCATAGAAACAGAATACCAACAGCAGCAGCATTCAAGGAAGGAAACGTTGAAAATCATAACCAATCGAACCTAGCTGCAAGAAAGCACTTGCAAGAGTCGGGAGTTTTTTGACACCAAAACACATTAAGTAAAAACAATTGAGTTTCTCAAGTTAAGTAATGATTACCAAAATGAGCAAACTCTACTTGCTACTACTGATCCATCCACCATTTACCAGTATGGCAACAATCACTGATGTTCAATGTTCACTCATTTCCATCACATTCCCTTGATACTAAGGAATGTCTCTTTAAAAGGAAACACAACTTAGAAAACCCAAAATTTCATGTTTCACTCATTCTATAATCCCAATGACAGGCAACAAGACTGGGTAATGGGTACTAACATAGCTTATGTGGCTTCCTAAAACCCATGGCACCAATAAAAATATAAGGATCAATGCTTAGACCACAAACACAATGAATATGGCCTGAACTTCGTTGGTATATATAAATATATGACAAACATTCTAATTTAAAGACGGGGAAGGCTATTAACACCCCCACTTTCTCTTACTACACCCATCCTCCTAATATACCTACCATAAAAATTTCACACCAACCTAATTTATTAGTACACCACCCCTATATTTCATTTTTTACCCCACCCCTAAATAATTCATTTTTCTTTTCTTCTAAACCTAAACCCCCACCCCCACCCACACACACATGGCAGAACCCCCCCTCTCCCCAAATCACGCCAGTCTCCCTCCCTCATCTCCCTCACCTCCGGCAATCACTCTCCCCCTCATTCCCTCTTTCTTTTTTTCCTTCTCCTTCCTCCTCTTTGAAAACCCTTTAAAAAAATCGAAGATTTCTTGTTTGGCCCTGGAGTGTTGTTCAGTCAAGTGATGTTCAATTAGAGCTAGTCGAACAACACTCGGTTGTCACTCAACCAGGGCCGAACAAGAAATCTTCGATTTTGGTTAAGGCTAGTCGGACAACACTCGGTTGTTCGGTCAGGGCTGAACAAGAAATCTTCAATTTTTTTAGAAAATGGTGGGTTTGGGAGAGGGGAAGAAGGAGAGAAGGGAGAAGGGAGTGGAAGAAGGAACTGGAAAAGAAATGGGGGGCGGGGGCGGGGGCGGGGAAGGGCAGACGAGAAGGGAGAGGGGAGGGGACTTGGCCTCAGCTCCAGCACGTTCTCATGGTAGTTTCATGAGAGAGAGAGAGAGAGAGAGAGAGAGAGAGAGAGAAGGGGGAGGGGAAGGGAAAGGGAAGAAGAAGGAAAGGGAAAAAAAGAAGGTAAAGGGTATTAACGTCTTTTTAAACGATGGCATTTTTGTAATTAATTTTTTGGGGGTGTATTTAGAGGAAGAGGGGATGTTAATAGCCCTCCCCTTTAAAGACATGCCATCTTTAAGTGTCCCGTACCCAACAAGAAGGTGGAAAGAACTTGGCATTTTGAACTGATTATGAAAATCAATGTGCATAAATCTAAATGAAATGATTATAAAAAAAAAAAGTTAGCATGTATTAATAGCCCCAGAATCTCTATTGTTCTATTATAATTGTTTCAATCAAAGGATCTGAACTTACCATCCGATGACCTGATCGAGGACTAGGGCACCCTTTATAATTTAGTTGTTCCCATTGATTAGTTTTCAGGTCCAACATCCAAAAGTCCTGCAACAACAATACACAATGCCTAATACAAACAGTATACAACCACTTTTTTTTTTTTTTTGATAAGGAACAGTATACAACCACATATGCAAATAAACTTTACTTCTCAAAAAAAAGTGAAATGATTCCATAATGCTACAGGTCATACCTTGTAGTGATGGAAACGCTCTTGATTAGGAGACGTAAATTCACCACCTGGTGATAGATCAAAGGCAATCCTAACATTCAAAGCCTTTTAAACATAATTGGGGGAATGAACATTTACTTATCCAAACTGTACTAATTGTATACCAAAGATATAAAGATAATTCTTCCAAGCAACTGCTTGATGAGCACTACGAGGCGGAGGACTATTTGGGCTAGAAATCAACTTCCACTCCTGCTTTTCCACGTCATACCGATAAAGATCTCCATATACGTATGTCTGCATGACTCCAACCACCACAGCACTTAAGTAGGGAAAGTCATCAAATGAAATGAAACACACACATAAAGCACAAATGTCAAGGTTACAAAACCAAACCTTGGTGCCATTGTAAAATTCACCCCCATATAGAATCAGTTCGCTCTCCTTCAACGGATTAATGTTCAACTAGACAACCATTTAGACAATTTAATTACACATTCTCAACCAATTTACAGCTAAAACTACTATATCAAACTAATTTTCGACATGTACCGAACAATTGGACCGTGGAGAGGGTCGAGGCACGTTTTCTTCGATGTGAACTTCCTTTTTCTTGGCTTCCTCTTTCTGTATACTCAACTGTGCAATCAAAAATCTGTATTCAATTCTTAATTGTTGATGATTATACATGTGTTTATTATGAAGCAAATTCGTCTGCATAATTTGTACACCGGACCAAGCGTATAACATGATTAAATTTTATCTCCCAGTCGCCAATCACACTAGGTGGATAGAGGAAGTATGTACCAAAATGGCATCGATGTCGTCTTCGGGGGAGATTTTCTTGGACTCTCTGCGAGATTTCTTCTCCTCGGCTTTGGCTGTTTTTCTCTCCGTCTTCTCTTTGCCTTTTCCCGGCTTCTTCGTCTTCTTCCCCATTTTCGCCCCCCTTCTTACTCTTCTTTGCCTAAGCTGTTTGAGTCACAGAGCAGAGAGGGAGAGAGAGAGACAGCGGGTACATACTCGAGACTGAGAGACGACGACGTCGTTCGCTACCAATTTCTCTTCGAGGGTTTTGAACCCTGATCATATGTTTGGCCCTTCCTAGAAAGACCCCCTCGTCTATGAAATATTTTACATATTCCCCCGGCGAAATGAATTGTCTAAATATCAAACGTTGAATATGATGATGAACAAATAAAAAGTTTTGAGTACGATATTAGTATTAGGTAGGCGTGTCAATTCAAGTTGTCGAGATCTTCGGCAAATAAAAAGTTTGAGTACACTATTACGTAAGGGTGCCAATTCAAGTTATCGAAAATTCAGGAGAATTTGTGAGTCAATTATCCATAAGTCAGGATAAAGCTTAAATGATAGTACTACTCAAAGAACTTTATTTTTAATAAGATGTTGATAAATTTCAATTATAAAATATGAAATATTGAACATTAAATTTATTTCATGGGATGTCAGCTGCATTACTATAAGTGTGTTTGAACTCACAGTTAACTGTCTTGATTTTAATTTTTTTAATTTTTATGTATAATTGCATCAACTAACATACTACGTCATTAGTATATAAACTTTGTCTATATAAACTTATTAATCACTCGTTAATCTACAAAAACTTTTTAGTATGAATTCACTAGTAAGTATTTTATTATTTCACCATATACACTATTTGAGCAACCATTTTAACAAATGCGTAAAAAAAAAAAAAGAGAAAAGTCTTTTTTTTTTTTTTTTTTTTTTTTATCCTAAGGAGGCGTGGGAAGGGATCGAACTTGAGACCTCACAATATGTAAAACAGAAAGAAAAAATAAAGAAAATTCCAATACCATAAAGCAACGCCAAAAATAATAATAATAATAATAATTAGAATTAAAATTAAAATAAATAGACCATACATAGGTAAAACGGATCTCTGTATTGCTTGGAGTACATTTTCACTCTTTTAAATCGAATCAAAAGGTGAGAAGAATAAAATGACCAAGGAAAATTGAAATTATCTATTAAAAGCCCGTTTAGTCATGCGTTTTGCCAAAACGTAAGAATATAACGCAATTTATTTGTAAAACTTATCTATTAATGTTGCGGCAGAAAATGTTATTTTTTCAAAAAACAGGTACGTTTTAAAACGCTGAAACTTCCAGATTTTTTCAAAACACAGATTTTAAAACGCTGCTAGAAAAAAAAAGTGTGTTTTAAAGTGATATCTCAAACGCATTTATAAGAAAAAAGTTAAAACGCTGCACCAAATAGGCTCTACTGATTGGTCGTATATTTTGGTCAAAACGCAGGAATAAAATGGAGTTTATTTGTAAAAATTGAGTTTCAATACGGAGATAGAAAAAAAGTGCGTTTTGAAAACGCAACTGTGTTTTAAAATGCTACAATTTTTAGCTTTTTCCCAAAACGCGGGTTTTAAAAAGCTGCTAAGAAAAAAAGTTGCATTTTAAAGTGATATTTCAAACGCATTTATAAGAAAAAAAATTATTTTTTAAAAAATTAGTGTTTTAAAACGTTGCACCAAACAGACTCAGTAATAACTAAAACAAATGTCACTGTTTCCTCTCATTGTCCACGTGGCTGTTTTTCATGAAAAAATTTCCGGCCCATTCATCAGGTTTACCTCTGTAACTTTTCTAATTAATTTTAACATTATCCTAAATCTATAAAAAAAATAATAATAATAACATGTCATTTTTTTCTAATCACTGTTTTGACTTTAATCTTATCCTAAATCTCTCAAACTTTTTAAATTTGTAACTTTTTTTGTAATTACATTGGTTAGATTTACCTGTGTAATTTTTCTAATTAACTTTAGTCTTATCCTAAATCTATGAAATCTTTTTTTTTACCAGTAATTTTTTTCTAATTACTGTTTTAACTTTAATCTAATCCTAAATTTGTAAAACATTTTTTTATTTATAACTTTTTTTCTAATTATTGTAGTTAAAGTGATCGGTGTAGATTTCGAAAAAAAAAATAGTAATTTAAATACACCGTATGTATTTGCTTAAGATATACTATATGTATTTTCT
This sequence comes from Platycodon grandiflorus, assembly GCA_016624345.1. Taxonomy (NCBI): domain Eukaryota; kingdom Viridiplantae; phylum Streptophyta; class Magnoliopsida; order Asterales; family Campanulaceae; genus Platycodon; species Platycodon grandiflorus. Next base: position 13,421,819 of record CM028362.1, on the reverse strand, counting down.
TAAACAAATAATATGTACAATAGATTAATTATATCTCAATTGGAAATAAATATGCGTTAATCTATATATTTTTTACACATTTTTAGATATATATAAATGTATGTAATTATGCTAAAATATGAAATGTATTATTTTTGAATTTTTTTCGTCCATAGGACGGGTATTAATTAGTACTCACTCCGTTTCAGGCAAAGAGTCTACTATAATATTTTAGGATGTTTCACTTAAAGAGTCAACTTTCAAAAAATTATGCTTACAATTTTCATAATCTTTCATATTTACCCTCCACTTGTGTTGTAATTATTTTAGTTGTGCTTAAGTATTTTTGTAATTATGATCAATTTTAATGATGTTAATATATCCTTTAATAAATATATTTTTCAAATATAGATTTTTTTGGTGGAACGGAGAGGGAGTATAATTTATAACCAACCATCTATGTGGAAAGGTCTTTTGTATCAAGGAGAAATGTACTCCATCTATCTCAATAAATAGTTTCACCTCTATTTGATTTGTCCAAAAAGGAAAAAAAAATTAAAAAATTGATGATCAGTCTACTTTTAAATTTTTTTAACCCCTTTTGTATATCTTTATTTTTTATAATCAGAAAAAATCACTTTGAGAATTTTCTTTATAAAATGCCCTCAACAACATCGTTGCTTCAGATTTGATGTTCGAATTGATGTATAAATAATTTAATGTTGTTAATATAGTCTTCCCTCATGTTTGGGGAACAATTTCTATGCATAGAACACAAATTTGATCACAATTTGATCAAATTCGAATTTTTTGAGTTAATCCCGTTTTTCTTTGTTCTTAGGTTGTTTTGCCTACTTTAATATATGTTTTAAGCTTCAAATTTGTTTAAAATCAATCTCATATTGTTATCCTAATTTAGTATTATATTTGTGCACAATTTTTCTACCAAAAAATACTATTTTCGAGATCCAAATCGAGCTTGGCAGTGTGTTGTCTGAAAACGGAGGGAGATGTTTTCAGACTGATTTTGGGACTTTAATCAATGATTTGAGTTTGAATTTTGTATAATATCAACATCATACTGTTATAGAAAGTCAATACCATATTTGTATGTAAAATTTTCAACTAAAAACAACAATTTTGATCGATTTTGATATTATATTAAATTAGGCAACGGGATGCCTTAAATTCACCAATCGCAATATGCTGGGCAACGCAATTAGGATCGACCTGCCCGGTCAGGTCACAGGGGTCGAGGGGACAGAGTCTCTCATGAGAGTTCGGGAGCAACGCCCCCAAAAGGTAAAAGAAAATCAAGTCCCCTTTAAATTCAAACGGAGCATCGCGATGTACAAAGTGGAGCATTGCTTTTTGTCCCCACTACTCGCACTGAAAGCGGTGCATCGCGATGTAAAATTGTTACATCGCAATACCTTGGTTACTGATACGCACGTGTTTTCTTTCATTAATGACATAATAGTCTTTTTAGCTCAAAAATATTTTTTTTTGGTTAAAAAAAAAATGAGTGGATTGCGATTACAAACGTTAAAAAAGGAATTCACCCATTAAATTTCTACAAGAAGATATACTTTAATGCAATTTGAAGGTGATTAAAAAAAAAAAAACTATTAGTATAATTTAGAAAAAATGACGATCAGAGTACTCTTTTTTGGAGTAAGAGAGTAACCAATTAAAAAACAAAAAAATAATTCAAAATTTGTCTTTACAAACTTTACGATATATCGTATATGTGATTTGTGATAAGAAAATAATACTATCTTTGTTCCAGACAAAGAGTCTATTTTTAACTTTTTTCGATCAATTTAGTTAAAATTTAATCGATAATTAACATAAATTTAGTAGTTTTTACAAAGATATGAAAGTTGTAATTTATAGGAGTAGTATTCTTAAGATAGTTGTTAATTAATAAAATTTTATTTTTTAAAATACAAGTAAAGTATGTAAAATTTTGATTTGATTTAATAACATGTTGATTTCTAAAAAAATAAAGTAGATTCTTTGCCTAAAACGGATGGAGTGTATAAATTTTCTATAATTGTTTGGAACCAATCCAATAGAAATTTGGTGTAATTTTTTTTATTCTAACATTATATTAAAAATTTACTCTAAATAAAATACCATGTTCTTCCAAAAATAGGGATGTTATTTGAAATTATTTCACCAAATTATGAATTGAGCTATAATATTATAAGATCGAACTTGTGATATTATTACAAGCTTCAGTGTTAGTGTCGTTAGATTAAATTTATTTAGACCTCTATACCGTTAGATCAAATTTATCATTTTTGAAAAAAATTATATGAATATTTAAATTATCACCAACTTAAACAATATTTAACCGTTCAACGACAGTAACACTAAAACTTGTGCGAGCCGATAATATCATTGATTTGTGAGACCACTTCCCCTACTCTCTACAGTTATATATATATATATATATATATATATATGTGTGTGTGTGTATGTGTGTGTGTGTATTTGTACCTTCCTCGATGTCAAGACTTCTTCCTTTTCTAAGTTTGCTTTTCTAAGATTTCTTCCTTTTCCAAAGTTTGCTTTCTAAGTCATTTTATGAGTTTGTCTTACCTCGACTAAAGGTATTTTAATTTTGTCCTGATCCCTAAAGGGCATTCTCATTTCTCACCGTAATTACAACTACTTCATGTTAGTTGATTGAGTTTAGTAAGTTGGTATTTTAATTTTGTCTTGAGCTCAGGTTTGGTGTTTGGTTTTTTTTGCTGGGAGCTGTTTGGAGAGCTTTTAAAGATTAGCATGAAGTTTGGAACTTGGAATAGATGATAGATCTTTGTTTAAAACGACTTTGTTTTTTACTTTTTTTGTATGATTCAATGAATTTCATGCTGCTTAAACAATCTTCTTTTATCAACTTGATATGTACTTGAATTTTTTTTTTCTTTTATCAGATTAATATGTATTTAGTACTTGAATGTTTTTGTTTCTAGATCGTAGTATGTGAATATTATAATACTTTATTTTAATTTTTAATATTAGATATTTACTAAAAAATATTAATAAAAATTAATATTTTTTGGGTCTAGCGGACCTGACAGTTTTGCCTGAACAAATCTGACAATCGTGCTTACCAGACTGTGGCAGGCTTTCCGTGTTTTAATTATGTCATATTTGAGCTTTCATTATTAGCCCGTTAAACTTAACATGTCATGTTTATATTTGGGTTTATCGTGCCGTACTCTTGACTTGACGTATCAGCCTGTTAACAGTTCAGCACAGCACAACCAAATTGTCGCCCCTAAATTTATTCATTCGCCTCTTGGAATTTAGTTTGAAGTAGAAAAAAATTAAGAAATACGGAGCAGAGAAACAGAAATGTGTGCTCTCCAATTGGTAACTTGAAACAAAGGGCAGACTTTTGTTGAGACTTGGGAGAGAGAGAGGGAAATCGGAAGTAGGATCGCGTCTGAAAGAGAGAGAGATGGGGGAGGCGAGATTTTCGATGTATGGGTTCCTGCAGCTGCTGGTCTTGTGTATTTCAATTCAACAAGTAGTTGTTGGAGCCTCTTCAATTCCACAGCACAACAACCAGGTTCCTCATTTCTCTCTACTGATTTCAATTTCTATCGTCATAGGAAAAGTTCCCTTTCTTGTGATCTTCGTCTTAGTGAAATGAGAAAAATAAAAAAACCCAAATCTGATAATCAATTGTAGAGGACATCTGAGGTACTTGCTACTACTTTAAGAAGCAGGGATAGATTTTTTAGTTTTTTAGATTTGAATTTTCTATGTCTGTTATGTTCATTGTTTAAGATTTTTCAATTGAGGAAAAAGGTATATTCATGGTTAATAGTTCTTCAATTGTTTTTAGATACTATGGTCAAACAATGGGTACATGATATGATATCTAAAACTCTATCCCCTCGATTTGCCTCCGTTCTCAATCCCTTTCCGTTCCATCATAAAATTCATGAACCCAACACTTATGACTAGGTTCTTTCAAAGTCAAGGGAAAAAATGACACTAATCATACATATAGTTTATGAAATCTCTATTTGTTCTCATGTTTGGAATCTTGCAAGTATGAATGGCAAATCTTCACTACCCGCTACTTTTTGATATTTTCAAAGACCTATTTAGTAATATAATCAAGCTGTTTCCTCAAAATTCCTCTGATTGGCAGCAAGTGGGTTTGCTAAGTTAATGATTTTTAGTTATACCCCCAGTGATTCGCATCTTGCTTCGGCAATAGTTACTTGCCTTGCGTGCTGCTGCACAAGTGTCTTTTCCTTTAGTTTTATTGACATTCTCTTTGACCAAGTTCCGTTTCTTGTTTTGCTTGTACGATGCCTGGACATTTTGTTTGCTGTTACTATCAAGATCTCATTCTCTATCATTGGAATAAAGGGCAGCTTGAGGGGTGTGTTGTTGGGGAAGGAGAAAGAGGAGGATGCTCAGTCTCCTATGCTTGTCTCTTTTCCCAACAGAGCTCTTATTCTTGTATCCAAGTGCATGTTCCCTATGAGATGCAGGTCACATTTTTCCTTACTGCCTACTATTCTTTCCTTATAACCGGTTCCATTTGTTTTTGCTCTCCAGGGTTTGGAAGAGCATGCAGCTTCAAGGTGTGTATGTGTTAATAAGAAAATGAGTTTATTAATTTCTCTGTGTTTTGATAGGTGTGATAAACCATTTTTGTTTTTGAATGGTAAATAACAATTTATTATCAGTTATTCCTTTAACCCCCTTGCGGTCCTTGTGCATTCTCAATCTGTATACCGTTTATATGATGAAATATATAATGCTCAGAATTAAGCGTATTTGATGTTTCATGTATCTGTTACTATGAATCTAATAGATTAACTTGTAGGTTATTCCTTTGTTAAATGTCCATGGACTAATACTTTTTAAGTTTCTAGAAGCCACTGGTCATTTATAAGTTATAACCCTGTTCCATTATCAGAACCCTTAAGCAAGAAGAAGAGCATGCTCATGAAGTTCATTGTTCCAGAGAAAGAAGTAGGGCAGCTCGAAAAATTATTGAGGAGGTATTTCCAATCGCTCTTCTGTAAATTTAGATGGCAGCAATATGTAATTGGTTTGTTTTTATTAACATTCTACAATAATAAATTTATGTTGTGCAGTATTTGATGCCATTTGTGGAGCGAGAAAAATATCAGTTATCACATAACTGTAAGCTTCATCCTGACTATGATCTCTTTAGAGATCAAGAGGAGCACAAGATTCATGTGGATATAAATGAATGGCGCTGTGGATACTGTAAGAAAAGCTTTCGTGCAGAGAGATTTCTTGATCAGCATTTTGACAACAGGCACTACAATCTTCTAAATGTTGTATGTGAGATCTGTTTACCATTTTTCATCATACAGTTATACCCTAAGCTCTAGTTACAGATGCTCATAGCTTTAATGCCATTGTTTTTTTTAAGTTAATGCACTTTTTTTTTTTTTTGTCATCAATCGTATGCTTATAGATTGTTAATTCTTCTGTTATACTTTTTATGTTATCTTATTTCTTGGAGAGAGAGGGAGGCTCCAAAGGCTTACACAAGTTCTGGTCCTCATAAATACTACTCCCTCCGACCCAAAAAAAGTTGCACTTGGACTTTTATTGGTCAACTTGACTAAACTTTAACCAAAGATTTATTAAAATTTATTTATCTTTACGAAATTCTAAAACTTGTTATTGATATTTGCTAGTATTCTTAATATTGCATCAATGATTGAAATTTCATTACCTAGGGCATAATAAATGCGTGCTAATAGTGATTTGATATTGACCTAGATTGACTTTCCAATTAGGAACTGAGACTATCTTTTTGGGATGGAGGGAGTAATTAATTTCATGCCGAAGTGCTTTTCTTTCTTTTCTTTTTGGGTGGACAAGCCATATTATAGAACAACAGCTCATGATTGAAGTGATATATGAGATGGTGCCGTTCTGAACTATTTAAAGGAATACTTCATGTTATTGTAATTTAAGAAAAAGAAAAGGCATTGCTAGTTAACTTGCACTCTTTCAGAAGGCCCATAACATTGGCGCTGATTCCTGCTAGAGAATTACGTGGAATCCCCACCCCTCTTTTCTAATAGCTTGTGTTAAGCCATGTTTCACCCTCGCATGCATGTTTACAGAGTCCGATTGGGTACCTTTTCAGTAGTTTATTTTGACCATATAGGTACCTACTTTACATTGGTTTCTCATAAAAGTATGTTGTAAATGATGCTAACTTTAAAATTATGCTGAACTCAAGAGTCACAGCAAGTGCTTAGCAGATTTATGTGGGGCGTTGCATTGCGATCTTGTAATAGAATCTGTGTATCCGAAGACCAAATGCAAACCTGCTGCTGCTGCAAGGAACCGGCATTTATGTGAGGTTGTTTTGGTTAATTGATTTCTCTCATTGCAATCGAAGTATTTTGTATCTTATATGAGTACTTTTTAATGCAGAGTCTCGCCGATAGTTGTTTCCCTGTTAATCAGGGTTCATCAGCAAACCGACTCCATGGTAGTGTTAAATGTTTGCAACAGACATCCTATGCTCTTTCTTACACATTTTTTATCCTTACGGAAATCTTTTTATGATTCTTCCTGGTAGAGCTGTTTTTGCGCCAATTCTGCGATGCTCACACTTGTTCTGGAGGTCACAAACCATTTTCTAGGGGAGGCAGGGTAAGGCTTTACTCTTCTTATATTTGACATGATCTGATTAAAGACCAAGATCAATGAGAAATTTAAAAAGCACTATATAAATGCGCCTGGAACGGTTTGCATTGTGTGCCTTGCTGGAAGCCAGATACAGATGCTTGGTTTATCAACTGATTAGACATCTTTGCCATGTTGGCCCATTTGAAGCTTAAATATATAATTGTTCATCCATGTTAGCACAATTGACTTCCTGCAATCAGATTGCAAGTTTCACCTGATTAAAAAGAAAATTATTTTGATGGCTAAATGATCCAATGATGGCCCAGTGGTAGACCTGGGCCTTCTCAAAGCATGAAGTCTCATTCGACCCCTTCCCACCCCCAAAAAGAAGATTTTTCTCTGTTGCAAACATGTATATTTTGACTTTGCTGTTTACTGTTGTGGTTTCAGCTGATGTCTATTGTGTTTTTTCTTATTTTATGCAGAAGCATACAAGTGTTTTCTACTTGGCTATCTCGATATTGATTTTGATGATGCTCCCCATCTTCTATCTTATTGTTTATCTGTACCAGAGGTGCCACAGCTTTACAGTCTTCTCCTTTTTGTTTCACATAAACTTTACAGTAGAACTGATTGACATTTTCAAAATGTTGCAGAGAACTGAAGAAGGGTACCCAGGTATTTAAACGCATCTCAAAACAGGGGCAAAAAACAAAGCCGTCTTAGTTGGTAAGTTTAGAGCTACATCTTTGGCAGTTTCCCATAAAATGAATGCTCAGTTCAACAAATGAACAGTTGGCTTTAGCACCTGCCCCAGGTTTCCCGAAACTTGTTTGCCCGGTGTAAAAAAGAAACAATGTTGTCTTCACCATATTACTCTATCTCTAGAGTAAATAATCCTATTTTGAGGTTCTGGTTCTTTAGCTACTATGTGATGGCATGGGAATGGGCTTCCTCAACTACTCTTCATGTGTTATTTAACTTTCCAGTTTTTTAGATATCTCTAGTTTTATTCAAATTTTAAAAGCAAAATAATTAAAGTCATGGCTGACTAACAGTTTTGTCATTCTATATTCCACTGACTGACTATTTGTGTGCATGAATGATCATTAATTATATCTGCATCAGCCTTACTGGGGCATAGGAGTGTTCCTTACAGTCCCATATATTTAGAGCAGATGAAATTGAACTGTTTTCACAATTCTTTACTTGAGGAAAGACACATAAATATTGACATCATTGAAGCATTTTGTGGTACCTCATCAATGCATGAACTATGCACGATACAACACTGGAGTATGTAAATCTGTATGTATGGCATTCTTCATGTGTTTGCAAGATGTACGTATCATTATGATTTTTAATAAACAACTTCGCTTTGAAGAGACATGCTGGAGCTCTTGGATTAAATGTCTTGATCTTGTAGTTACGATTGACCTTGTCTAATAATACCTTGACTTTACAACGCAAAGAACTTATGATGCCATTCATTACTTATTCAATATTGTAGGTGATGTTCTTGGAAAACACATTACGGAGTTGAGAATCATTGGCGACGAAGATTTGTTCGTGTCGATCCCAAGTATCTCTCCCAATGCATTCCTTTGTATACTGCATTCATAGTTGAAAGCCTCTTGTCAGAAGATATTCGAGGCATTGCCAATCAACTTTTAAGCAGTTCCTGGTGTTGCATCCTGCCCTCTGGCATGTTGGCATTATATTCCTGTATATTAAGGTTGTCAACATCATGTTTTGATGAATGGAAGTTCACTCATATAGCCCCTTGCTGCTTCAATTTGTTTCCCTCCCGAAATTGGATGGAGCGAATCTTACGTTCTTTATCCTACTGCAAACCCTTTGTACTGAAATACTATGTACCTTTGACTTATCTCTCGCGGTAATGATAAAGATGTCCTCGTCTAAAGCCACCATCAATTTTGCGGGAAGATCGAGTGTCAAGTATGTGATGTGGACATGGGGTTGTCATTAACTCTTGCTGGTAACACATTCACGACGATGCAACGTTCAATTTTATTCTTTATTTTTTGAGATTCCCCAAAGAAATGCATGTTATTCTTCACAAGTGAATGTGGCATAAAGCAATGTATTGGAGTATAGTTTATAGTTCAATTTTTGAAGATTTGGCATTATTTCTAAGGGGTGGACGCCAAGTTGAAAGGTATACTTAATGGGTGCGGACTACTTTTTAATTTGTAGGCAGTAATTACTTACTTTGTGCTTGAGATGATTTGGGTAATCTCAAAAAAATAAAACAAAATTAGTACTGCACTCTCGAGAAAATTAAATTAATCTTACAAAAAGTTAGTTAATCACACCCTTATATGGTTGAAATGAGAACTAGAGGAAAGTGAGGAAGGCTGTGGCCATCGCCGGAGTTTGGCCAAACTGATGAGAACCTACTACTGATTGCCAGGAGCATCCCTGAGGTTCTATGAACCCAAATTGGAAATGGTGAATAAGGACTCCTCAATAACGCTCGTTATTGCTGAAGAATGAAGATGAGGTTGATGCCGTGGGGGACGGGTGGTCGTGGTTCCCATGGAATTGTTGATGTGGCGTACTGGGTGGTTAGGGAGGGGAAGGCTGTGCAACTGAAGAATTTTTGGAACATTAGGGGGAGTTGAATGAATTTTCTAAATTACAAAATATATATATATATATATATATACTATATATTTAAGAAAATGGATATGATAGACCCTATGGCTACTTAGCTAAGAGATTTGAAGTATCGTACATGCAACACAACTTTCACATGGTATGGGTGGAGCAGTATGCTGTATGCAGAAAGGGATCTCGGGAACCATTGAGCTTATCCTACAGTTCCTACTATTGATAGTAGGAGAGACTTCCCTGCCAAACCAGGCCAGATCAAGAAATGGAAGTCACTTCATGTTTTTCTCAGTGGTATCTTTTTTCTTTGGTGTTAACACTGTCAAAGGATCCAAGACCAGAGTAACCAAATTTGTACTTATTTAGTGCTCATACATTCCAACAATATAGATGCGGTTGCTAATGTATCTTGCACACTTTTTTCACAGCCAAGCTTACTGCAACGCGTTTTCATCTCTCTTTCTTAGATTATTGCAGTTGCAGAACCTCATCTTCTCCTAATAACCCCAGAAAGCTTTAAACATTACTGCTATACACGGTCATACTCTTCAACCACGTCGTGAAATGTATGAATTCCAATCCCTTTTACAGTTATGGATCCAAGACCGCAAATGCAAGAGATATCAATTCATTTGATAGCAGAAAACCTTCTGGGTCACTTAACCGAATAAATGCCAGCACGTCCTCCAACTTCTGCTCATCAGAAAGCAAAGAACTGAAGTCATCCTCTGTTATCTCTCTCCTCTGCTCATCCAAAAAGAGAACATGCCCGCTTTTCATGTAAGGCTCATACACCTTACAAAGAGAGAGGATCAGTGGACAACCAAAAGCTTCTTTAAAAGACTTCAATTCTAAGCCTCTTGCAGTTCGTAGAGCAAGCATTACCATATCCATGGCTGTCTCGTGGTCATCAACAGAATCTTCCTCACAACAATCCACCTCCCCATCCTCCAATTTCTGCACATAAGTTGTGTAGTCTTTCAGCTTCTTTGGCCTAGAGTACCTTTCTCCACTAAAATAACTAGCAGCACCTAGGCCAAAACCGTAAAATGGTTTGTTCTTCCAGTAAGTAAGATTGTGCTTACACTCGAAACCACTCCTGCTGTAACTACTGACTTCATAATGGTTGTAATTAGCCTGGGAAAGCATTTTGGAAGCCATTCTGTAAAACGTTGCTGATTGGGTATCAGAAGGCAAAGGGAACTCTCCTGGTGTATACCTGTAGATCATCCAATATCAGCATCAATTTCAACCCCAATTAGAAAAACATGTTGAAGCCTTCACAATTTAAGGGAACTATTTACATCCTCCATTTATTCCAGCTTAAAAGAAGTTTTCTGTAAAAACAAGATTTCATCGAAAAACCTGAAAAACAAATATTGAAATGGTTTTACACCAAATTAAGCAGGCAAACACCAAAAAGGAATGTTGACTTACAGTGATCCAAATTTGGTGCCTTGCTCTACCTGCAAGTCATAAACCGAAACATGGTTGGGATGTGCTTCAACAGCAAGCCGTAGAGTTTCTTCCCACATTTCAGGTGTTTGGTGAGGGAGAGAGGATATGAGGTCCATGCTCCAATTTTCAACCCCACATGAACCAACAATCTCAATTGCCTCATGTACCTCCTTAAGCCCATGAGCTCTCCCACAAACCTTTAGCAACTCCTCTTGAAAGGCCTGAACTCCCAAAGACACTCTGTTGACACCCAACTCCAACAACTCCTTCAATTTTGTGGCATCAAATGTTCCGGGGTCCATTTCCATTGATATCTCAGCATCCAAATGTAAACCATATTGTGATTTCAACGTGTCGAGGACCAAAGAAACGAGTCTTGGAGGGACAAGTGAAGGCGTGCCGCCCCCAAAAAAGACCGTTTTGAGAGGGGGGTGGTGGTCGAGATTCAATTTCGTGGCTTTAATTTCGCGAACGAGGACATGGATGTAGCTAGAGATTCGGGGGTCTTCGTCATGAGACTGGGTTGAAGAAGAGCCGAGAGCGAGAATTGGGAAGTCACAGTAGTGGCAGCGTTTACGGCAGAAAGGGAGGTGGACGTAAGCTGAAGTTGGAGGGAGTTGGTGGAGAGGGGGTTGGTTGGGCGAGGCATTTAGTCGAACATTTGGTGGGGATTGTTCCAAGGCAATGGAGATATACCGTGCCGTGCAGGGGAATACCTTTAAGGGTTTGGGTTTAATGTGGATGCTTGACAAGATGGGGGTGAAGGTCGATTTGAGCATGATTCGGGTGGTGATGAAAGCAAGGAATGCGCGCGCAGACACAGAGAGAGAGAGAGAGAGAGAGAGAGAGAGAGGGAGCGCTAAGCCGATTGGAGAGTTTTTCTGTTATGTAACGGTAGCATTTTTATTAGCTTATCAGGGGCTTGGCTTCCGTTCCATATGCATATAGTGTTTCCTAATACTACTTTACTACCTCCATCCATCCCGTAAAAATAGGGATTATTATATTTTTGACCAACGTACTAATTGGGGATTTCTAATTTTACCAACGTACTTTCATTAACTCAAATGTGACCAACGTACTATCAATTTTGTTGCAATGTTGACCATACCGTTAAACCTCCATCCAAAAAATTAACGGCTAACGGTAAAAAAATTACATTAACGGTAAAGGGTTCAAAATGATATTTGTGAAAAATGGGGGGCCCACCAAACCCCCCTCCTTCCTCTCCAAACCCACTCCTCCACCAAACCCCCCTCCTTCCTCACACTTGGCCTGACCGAATTGTACATACTCTCTTCCGTCTGGTACTCGGGAACAATGTGGTAGTACATGATCTGCTCCGCGCCCGCCGTTGAGCCGGTCGGTCGTCGCCTTAGCCATGGCTTCGCGCTTGGCGCCAACACCGTTAAGGCATACCCTTCCGACACAAGCCTACCCATTTTGGTCGCCATCGTGGTGGTGGGGACCGCTGTCCGGAGCGGAGTGCCAATGACGGACTCGGTGCCATGGCGGAGTAAATTGTAAGAAGGTGCGGAACCGGGGACCGGCGAGCCGCTTCACGGTTCGTTCTAGATCCACCTCGGGTGCTCCCTCCGATTTAACGGCGGAGATGGAACGCAAGGCGCCGTTGTTGAAATCTGTTGTACAGACTTGGGAATTAACCGTCCGATCCCGTGAATGAGTCTCTGCGGACGCACGACATTGTTGACGCGAACAACCTCGCGGCCGGCGAATTTGAGTTTGGCGAACCGGAGGCTGTATGGGGTTGGTGGGGAGAGGGTATGGTGGTGAGTCAACTCGTTGGGCCACCGGTGTAACCCGATTCGATTGGGGACAATATGGTGGAGCAGCAGAGTCCGGAGGGACCGGAGATTGCGAGGCTCGAGGAGGAACCGCTTGAATTGGGGTCGAGGTCGCTCGAGAGCTTCATTCTTGGGGGCAAAAATGGTAATGTTGTGTTTGCTGACGGCTTGTTCAAGAGTTTGCAAGAGGAGGGTCTTTTCGACGAGCTCAGAGAGTTTGGTGTAATGAGAGTCGAGAAGGGCAACGAGGACGGAGTTGGAGTTGATTTGGGTGGGTTTCTCCGGCAATGTGGCGGCGATGGAGAGGAGGAGGAGAGTGAGAGAGAGTTTGGTGGCGGTAGAAGGATACATTTTGGTTTCGGTGGGCCCCCCATTTTTCACAAGTATCATTTTTGACCTTTTACCGTTAATGTAATTTTTTTTACCGTTAGCCGTTAATTTTTTGGATGGAGGTTTAACTGCAGGGTCAACATTGCAACAAAATTGATAGTACGTTGATCACATTTGGGTTAATGAAAGTACGTAGGTAAAATCAGGAATCCCCAATTAGTACGTTGGTCAAAAATATAATAATCCCCGTAAAAATAAGCCCAGTTCGAAAAGTACATTATTTTCTTATTAGTTTTTCTTAATACTTAACAAGTGTCCTCCTCACGGACCTCACCTCACCTCAGTGCACGTATTAGATTTTCTTTAATATTAAGTCATCATCATCATGTAAACATACATTTGAGAACAAGAAATTAAAAAAAAGACTCAACAAACACTTAACTAAATTTGCATCTCCAATACTAAATACAAAAAATAACTTGGCAGCCGATTCAGGACCGATATATCCTGCCTCACTTTTAGAATGAGATAATACTACAATTGCCATACCTGGAATTTACTATGTCTGTCTTCTAGTCCAAGCATTGAAAATGGACTCGCGGTGTCTCTCGTTGGGAATAAAAGCTGGAGAAAAAAAAAATAAAAAAAAAAAGAAACATATTCAGTTCAGAACAACAAAATAATAAGTAACCTTGCATTGCATTGATTTGATGAAATTTAACCAAAAAATCCACAATAGAGTATGTAGATGCTTCGCTTGGCCTGAAATACTAACCTTTATATATAGGAGCATCAAAAGATATAGCAACACTAACCATCACCTGGGTAACAAAGACCAAGAAAATATCATAGACAAAAAGGCCTGCCCGCATAATGCATTGTTAAATATGTTAACATCATATAAACACGCAACCAGCGAGAAAAGCTGTATGGACATTAGTTTGAAGAAAACTGCTTAAGTGCACTTATAACAGAATCGTAAGACCACCTTAAGCAATCTAACATAACAACTACGTCACCATCAACAGGTTAATGTTCAAGTACTCAGAAGAAAGACCATCTCGCTACTCATCATATCAGATCTTGACCTCTCCCATGAAGAGCTTTTAACTCTCACTCACATCTACCAAGAATCACGAGCAATGCCAGATATTCGCTATGAGGTAGTATGGCTCCCCGTCTTGGACATACGGGCCAATGACTTTGAATGAGGCACAACAACACAATAAGTTTGAGCAGCTTCAGTCAATGATGCCATGGTACACGCTGCATCACCCTTCACTGCTTGAACCAGTACATACATCAAGGAGGTGTGGCATTTCTCAAGGAAGCACCTGTTAGTAGCGTTGGATCCACAAGGTAAAGTGGCTTGCCCCAATGCACTCCACATGATTTGGATTTGGGGAAATTTGGACTATTCTTTCACTAGTATCAAAGAGGAGGCATTATGGAAAGAAGAGAGGTGAAATCTTGAGCTATTGGTGGATAATACTGACCAAGAGATGCTATAATATTCATGCCCTTCAGATTCACCTATGCTCGATCAATTAGAAATTTACTAATTTTGTTTAATCTTATTTTACTAGAGGAAAATTCAGATGCCTATACGGGGGAGATGACATTGAATGGATTAGGCGGTTTATAGCCACGGCAAAACAAGTCGCTGAAACTGCTGCAGGCATCATGTTAGAAATGGTCTCTGTGGGAAAGAGTGGCAACAAGGAGAGAATAAGAAGGATAACCAGAACAATCTCAAGCGAGCAGCTTAGCATGCCACACTCGGCCGGACCTGACATCCATTTGGTACTTTTGGGTGCCATGTTGTACTCAAAAATGAAAAATGGGAAAAAGACTGAGCAGGAGGGGAGAGGAGAGAAGAAAGAAAGAAAAGAAAAGAACAAAACTGACCAAGCATTGGATTGATCTGATATTGCATCATATGCCACTTCATCTTTAAAGAAGAATCTATGATATGGCATTCGTTTAAGGTCGAACCTCTAGATTACCTTCATCCATTGGATGCAAAGAGTAAATATGACAGTCATTTAAGGTCCAATTTGTAGATTAAATGGACCCTCGAGATATGTATGGTGCTGCCTGCCAATCCCCATTTATAGTGAATGCTCCCTACTACAAAACAATTGTCTGGGATAAATTGATAGTATAACTTTCTGTTGCTAGACAAAATAGTATATCACCATGGATTTATTTATGGTAAGTACTTTAGAATTGGTTTAATAATGCAGATTGCAGAGTCGGAGCTGGACCGTTGGAGGCTAAAAGGTGAAGATCCGAAATTACGTGTCATAATAATATTTACGACGTTAACTACTAGGTCAACCCTTACTTAATCTCCTCCGTACAAAGAAAATTGTACTAGTACGCAGAATGGCAGCACCTAGAAATTAGAGTTGGTCGTAGTGTAGTTAGTGTTGGGATAGTCCCTAAACACTAACATTGACTTGTTGAAATCTGACATACTCGCACTTGACAATCACATTAGTAAAAAGCTACTTAGATACTACTAATCCAACTAACGTGGAATCTTTGGGTGGAACGGAGGGAGTATTAATTAATGCCATCCTTAACTTCCTCCGGGGAAATGCAAAACTGTTTCAGCTCGTTCAGAAATTTGGAATTGCCCAGCTCTTCTGAATGACTTCAGATTGTGACGGACGCATTCATCTATCCAAATCTGGTGACGAGAATAAATATGTTTCCTTTTAAGTGCTAATTCTATTGTTTGGATGTGAAAAAATATTTTGGAATTAGAATTGAGTTCAAATTTCCATAATTTGAATTCTATTCCAGATAGTAAATAATTCCAAAACCAAATCTTAAGTAAATAATTCCAAAACCAAATATCTATTCGGCTGTGTGACATATTCTCCCTCCTCGGCTTCTACCATCATTGTATCAGTTTCCCTATTCCATGAACCATTTTTCACTACACATGTTCTTTCCCACCCTCTTTCGAGTGAACAACTCCACCTTCAAGTAGCATCAATGGCTCCTTTAGATCAAGACTATATCTCGCCCTTCTTCCCTAGGCTGAAGTCAGATATGGATTATTTCATAAAAGGCAACAAGTTTATCAAGCAAACTTCTCACGGCCAAACCCTTCATCTCCGGCAACTTTTGAAATGAACAATAAAGGCTTTGGTGCCGATGTACAACGTGGTAGGTGAAGAGAGGTGAGTGAATCGACTTTACTGACTATAATGAAAGAAACCAAAAGAGTCTAAATTATTTTTTGTCTATTATTTATTAAGTTTGAATTCCAATTGAATTCTACTAGTGAACCAAGCAACAGAATTTTGATTTCAATGTTACAAAACTCAAAGAATTTCATTTCTTTTCTAATGAAATGACAACTCTATTTAACCAAACGGACCCTCATTGCTTTCCAAAATATATGTATTTGTAAAAATAGATTGATGGTGAGGTGTAAATAAATTTGCAATATACACAACTGGATGCAGTTACATTACACGTCAAACAATCTCTTACCTAAAACATGACTTACAAAACTGTGTTTTGCCTCCCAAGTCTTTATCATACAAGGTACTTTACCATGTAAGGGCCTTCTAGCTCATAGCCCAATTTCCTATAATAGTGGCGCGTTCCCACACCAGAAATAACAGCTATCTTTGTTGATCTATGCTCTTTACGAGCAATCCGCTCTGCCTCTTCCATAAGCAGCGTACCATAACCCTGTGAGGAGCAAAAGAGGACAGAAATTAATCCATAAGAAAATTCAGGCAATTCAGTCATACCCTTGCAACTTAAGTTACCGACAACAGCTTCACAAACCACAGGTCAAAGGCATGAATGAATATATTTTTTTGGCTTATTTACTTGACAGGTTACTATCAACTTTTTTTCCATTTTTCAACAGAATTTATAGTGTATATATATATATATATATATATATATATATGTTGTCAGTGAATAGGGCAATAGTAAACACCTGATGTTGCAGCTTATCAGCATCCCTTCCATGCACTGGAACTGCAGTCCCATAAACATGGAGTTCGCGAACAATTGAGCATTTCCCAGTAAGTTCTGGGCAAGTTGTATTTTGACCACATCTTCGCAAACGCAGTAACCCAACGAGAATATCCTGCATCCCAATGACAATATATACACGTTGCTCCTCAAAAGAAGATGGGGGGAAAAGAAGAGCAAAATATTACACTCCATTTTTCGTAAATACTTGTGCATTGCTCAACTTACCTATGCCTTGCTAAGGAGGGTAGGCATATATTGTCATTGAAGACCTTTAAATGTACTCATTCCGTCCAAAAATAAGTGTCCGCTATTCCATTTTCAGATGTCCCAAATTAAGTGTCCCCTTTCCTTTTCTGGATAACTTTTTAAAACCAATTCTCTATTGTACCCCTTTTAATTGTGATCTCAAAAAAGAAATGGCTCTTATTGATTTGACACCACCAAATTATACCTTGAGGGTATTAAAGGAAAAGCAAACATAGTCAAATATTTTCTTAAAACCCCCGCGTAAAGTCAACAGGGAAACACTTATTTTGGGATGGGAGTAGATAAAACTTAGGAAAGAACTTAGCCGAGGAAGAAAGGCAAAAAAAAAAAAAAAAGAGGATTGTTGGACCAACTACATATGTATGTCAAAAGTGTTTCACTCAATTTGAGTGCAACTTTCACTTACCTGCCGTGTATCTTCATAAGAAAGAAAAGTTTCCCAACCCTCATTTGCTGTGTAATCACGGCGAACAAGCTCAACTTCTTCTGGCTTTATTTTGTGGTGAATGTCCTAGTTGCATCAGAGAAGAGTTCACAAAAATCACATGTTTGTTCTGATTTATGTACACATGATAAGTTTAACCAAAGTTAATATTAATTACTTGGATTCCAGCTTCACGTGTACGAACATCTCGACATTTCAAGCCTAGATCATCCATCCTAGCAAGCGCTAGCTCCCGCAGATTTCCTTTCTCAACCCCAGAAGTAACTAGGGGCATAGGAATATCCCGCTGAACTCTGTAAACACGTGTCCAAGGGGGTACCATGGCTAGGATCCGGGCTACAATGTCCACAAGCTGCTCTGGAGGGTAATTTCTATACCTGTACATGGGCACAACAAATTACAGGGTTAGCAATTCAAAAAAATCACCGAAGTTCAAAACACTTTACACTTGGGGAAGTAAAACATAATAAGAGATTAGACCTGCCGGTTTTCCAAAGCTCGTAAAGACCAGTTCCACGAATCACAAGTGTGGGATAGATTTTAAGACCATCAGCTCTGAACAAAGGGCTTTCAAAGAACTCCTTAAAACTTTCCATGTCTCTCTCAACCCCGACATTTGGAAGATCAGGCATCATATGAGCAACAACCTAGAACAAACCCGGAATCAGTAAAAGACAAAACATTTTTATCTGGAAGCATGCATAATTAGAAATTACAGTGACTTCCTAGGAGAACTTTCTAGGAGGAAAGGACAGCGAACTAGCTTGTTAGTTAGAACAGATCTGATAACCCATGAGCCCTGTATTCTCCAAAACCAATGCAACTGAAGCCACTTTCTCGAAGTTTCTTATTTTTTTCTTTTTTTATTCCGATCTATTTATTGAGTGGAGACTTCTCTTGGTTTCATCTTGATGTCTTTTTCTGTGGCGTGAGGTTGGGGTTGGGGGGACATGGTGCACATGGTCCTGATTCAAATCAAGCCTACTAAGGACGAAGTCAAGTTTTTTGCTGCCAGAAACCTAACCATAAGGGCTTCTAACGTCCTACCTAAGCAGATGAATGTGTGTGCGTCTAAAAAGATTAATAATATCATTTGAAGCAAAAATGAACCTACTGAAAATTTGATGGTAAATAGTAGACAAAAGCACCTTGAAGCCAGCATCCTTTGCCAAACAAAAGCAATCAGCCACAGCTGCCACGGTGTGCCCTCTATTGGTGTCACGAGCAACATCCTCATACGTGCTCTGAACGCCGATCTCTAGTCGTGTACAGCCGTAAGAAAGCATTTGCCGCAGATGAGGTCCAAGACAGTAATCTGGCCTCCTGAAATATGAACAGAGCCACAAATCACTTGAGATACCCATCGACCACCATAAGGTTGCATGTTCAAATAAGTATTAGTTCAATGGAATCCATGCAACTTGAACATCAATCAACATCTAGCTTGACCGAAAGAAAACTGGAAGATATTAGAAGGAAATACATGGATCAAAATCATGCCTCAAGTGAGAATCACCTCGCCTTTCAGGTAGTAGAGGATATTTTACAGGCATGGTAATGAAAATAAAAGAGAACAGAAAATGAATTACATTTTGACCAAGAAAAAAGGATAATAGTGAAAAAAAATATTTTGCCTGTAAAACATGTCTCAAGTTGATATCACAGCACCCTTTCAGGATGGTAATAGATAAGCTACCATCATTTAATTAAATGAAGTACTCCATCCATTCCTAAATAATTGTCATGTTTGACTCGGCACACATATTAAGAAAAACTAATTGACTCTATTATAAATATTGGTACAATATGTTATTTCCATTAAAGACCATGTGCATGTGGAACCATCATTAAAGTAAAAGGCAAGGGTAAAATGGTAAAAGTGTTTTCCTAAAACGAAAGTTTAGAAACAAGATAAATTTTTTTTGAATGGAAGAAAAAGGAAAGCAAGACAATAATTTAGGAATAGAAGGAGTACAAAGTTAAGAGAACAACAAAAGGAAAATGACTAATCTGTTTCCAAGTTTGTTCACACAAATAAAAGATATATATATATATATATATATATATATATATATATATATATATATATATGAAGCATCAAAACGCAAAACAGGAGACACATCCTTTGTACACTAGAAGTATTCTTCAATCCGGATACTCTAAGTTGAGACTGTTTACAAAATCGATAAAAGAATGGTAGAAGAGAGGGGAGTGTCCACTGTCTCCCAGCACCAATGGAAAAGAGTGTGCAACAGACTGTTTCTCAACTGTTCTAAGGATCACTCTTCGTTTTCAAAGACCATCCCATTTATTTCCCTCCAAATGTGCCATCAGACCCCCAAAGGAACAGCCTCCCAAATGTAATTCCTCCTCCTCCATTTGTACAACAACCAACTCAAAAAAAGCTCACGTACTAAGGCTGTAGATACTAAGGCTGTCGTAACAAACATGCAAAAAGGGAATAATATGGCTCATTAAAGTTGAAAACTGACGACTAATTGTAACATTCCTAAACCCTTCCAAGCAGGAAAATGATGATCTGAGTACCCACACCAGAAAAAAAAAAGTATACGTAGATAAAAACTCTGCCCAGCTGATTTTTGCTGATATAAAACCTTCCATTCGTACTCATAACCATTCAAAACGTTTAAATGGACATGAAGGTAAATATACGCTAGCAGACATACTTCTAAGATCAAGCAAAACAAAATTCAAACTTCTGAATGACATTACTGCCAAAGCACAAGTGACTTCTACCAATTGCATGCACAATTTGACATTGCATTGCCGAAATCCAAATTCGCTATGTCAAGGGTGTTGTTTTATCATTAAATCATAACAGCACTTGGGATAATTCCATGACAAGATTCTCTACAACTGCCATGCAACCACCAGGTATGAGTACAAAATTTCTGTTCAGTGAAAACATGGAAATTGTTACTTACGTTTCAATAGTCATCCCAATACATTTTGTAGCACTGTGCTCTGAGTATGAAACTGCCTCTTCAACATTAGCAGAAGTGTGCCCTGATAAAGCATCGTGAAGATTCCTTATGAAGTAATCACGGTAATCTGCCGGCAAGGACATGAAAGTGCCACCCATTAAGATGAATTCCACCTGGATCAAGAACATCCAAAGCAATGAGATAACTCTTTATCAATAATTCATGAGATTCCCCGGGAAAGCAAGATATTCAGAATTAGCAGAACAAACCAAACCTTATCAACACTATGACCCAACCGCTTCAGCTGGTCTATCCTGCTCCTCGCTTGAACATATGGGTTATATCTGGAACCATATGCAATTAACATACATCAATACTACCACACAGAAATTTTCATTGTCAAAACAACCTAGAAGTACATTAGTACTAAGAGAAAGAGCTTGCAGGCTCCTGTGTGTTCGTATCTAAAAGAAATCTGCCAATATAGGACCAATAGTCCCAAGTTCTCATAGAGAATAGTAAATCCACCATTAAGTTTCCCACAAGAATTCAACTACGTGAAACCGGATATGGTCAATTTCTTAAATGCAAGTGCTTACTTAATTCTACAATTTTTTTGGTTTTCAAGGTATCCCTGGCCAAAGACCCGTGACTAATCTAAGAAAAGTTTTCTGCATGCACAAGAGCTCAAAACTGAGACCTCTAGCCCTTTCCACTCGGGCAACCCCCGTTGGTCACTTAATTCTATAATGCAAATGCAATAAATTCATTGCCACAAATATAGATGACCATCAACTTTGACTAAAGGTAGAGGCAGCAAAACATAAATATTGTTCCTTCCATCCATAGGCATATAACATTGCTTGGTTACTAGAGGGAACACTATTCTGTCATGACGTAACAAAGTCTTAAATTACATCAATCATGCAACCCATGTGATCTGAAGCCACAACGCTCTTCCTTTTTTAGAAAAAAAAAAAATGAAGCTTTTATGAATTGGTTCGGGGGAAGCTTTTTCAACTACGATTTTATCCAATGCTTTTTGCAATGAATATAAGCCCAAAAAATTTGACAATGAGCACAAGTCCAAGATAGTTTCGTCTTCTTTCAAGTAACTCCGCAATTGCCCAGCTTACACAAAAGGGGCTGTAGCCAGTAGGTCAAGTTAGTGACATCTAACCAAATAACCATACAGGTGGTAATCTTTGTTTTGATGCTTTTATTACATGTGAAGGTCAAAGGAAGAAAAACAAAAGTGGCCATAGATCAGCAGATGATTGAACATCTTCGATCAACGACATCCAATTAGAGTGTAATGATCATCGTCATTTAAGCAAAATCTGATGCCCGGTCATCATATTATTGGGTATGGGAAACTATGGGTGGCTAACTTGGTGTCTCCTTTGGTGGCTTACTTGGTGTCTCCTTTGTTGGCTTTGGAGCATGAGACAAACTCATCCCTTCCACTCGAAGACTCCTTGGAAAGTCACATCAAACAAAAAAGTTGCATCAAACTTGGTCCGTTTCATATACATCAGGATAACCACAAGCTTAATTTTGGTAAGACAACACCTTAAGTGGAACATATTTTGAAAATGCGAAGACGCCTAAAATCACTCTGAAGTCCTTGGAGCTTATACTATGTTTCTTATGACAGTGGAGCATAACCCAGGGTTCCCACTCATGTTAAGCACCTGCTTATAGTAAAGTTTCCCCGGACAATAACACTCCACTCAATTTCCAACCTCACAATGATAGTTGATAGTTGTCGAGAGAAAAGTTACGGTAAATAGGTGCTTATAGCAAATGTTAGCTTTTGCATCGACTTATTAATAAAGATTCTATAAAATATGATGTTCAGTGTTTAATGAATAATTCCATTTACCATGTCACACCTGCTTTATTCCAAGACAATTTCAAAAACCTATATTCAGGTGTCAATACAGCTCCATAATGGCTATTTTCTTTATTGATATGTAAACAGCATGCCTAAACGTTGCCACTAACCTAATTACCTTAGAAAAGAACAAGTAACTGGTAATTTGACTAACTCGGCACACAGATAGAAAGGTCAATCAATATGCCAATTTCACAGTAAACTGAAAAACTCTTACCTAGCCCGAATAGCTCTCATACTAGTGGGCTCGTATCCAGTGTACGACTGCGTACTGTACTCAAAATCCGAATCGGGACCACCGGGACAGTACACGCATATATTCCCAGTGGTAGCTATGTGAGGACACCGGTGCGGTTTCGACATGACGGCCACGACTGCAATTCCCGAGGCGGTGCGAACCGGCTTGGCTCGGAGCTTTGGTAGTAGAGCTTCGCGCTCGGAGTCGGGGAGGGCCGCGATCATCTCGACGAGTTTTGGGGCACGTGCGAGACCGTACTTACGACACGCGGCGGACTTGATGGCGTTTAGGTCGACGCTCTCGCCCTTGCGAGAGAGTTCAACCATTGTGTTGACGATCTCGGCTATGGCTCGAACTCTGGATTCTTCCTCCGTGAGTCCGAGGGAGACGACGCCGCCTCGGCCGGGCTGTGGCAGCTTTCGCAACTCGGCGTCCACCATCGCCGTCGCCATGTTAGGGAAAGAGAGGTTTTCGAACCGCAGGAAACAATCGACGCACCTTAACTCCCATCTACGCCTCTCCTTAAACTCCAACGGTGACGTTTTTGACGTGGGTTATTTCATTTTCTTTTTCTATTTAAACAGAAACATTAATGGGGTTAATTTCACTTTACCTCGTGGTGGCTTTGTGTTAAAAATTTTATAGCCTAATCAACATCTCTTTTCTATCTGTGGCAAAAACATGTTATTGATGATGCTTACGATGTGACCTCCTTTTCTTTTTTTTATTTTCTTTTTTTTTAATTCTTCTTCAATTTGTATTATCTTTTTATTTTAATTTAAATTACTAATGTCCTATAGAAATTTATAGTGATCCCTTTAAATAAAATGACCTTAACTGACCAAAATAATAATTTTACAAAAATTGTAAATAATATTCTTATAAATTTAGGTTACGTTAATGTTAAAATATTAATTAAAAAATATTACATAAAGGTTTTACAAATTTAGGATACGGTTAAAGTCAAAATAATATTTGAAAAATTTATAGGTGAAACAAAAATTTACAGATTTAAGATAAGATTAAACTTAATTATAAAAGTTACCAATAAAAACAAAAATATTTAGGATATGATTAAGAGAAAAAAACAATAGTTAGAAAAATGTTACACAAAGAAAAAAAAGATTTACATATTGATAAAAACAAAAATATTTAGGATATAAATAAGAGCCAAAACAATAATTAGAAAAAAGTTACAGATAAAAAAAATGATATTACAAATTTAGACAATTTTACAAGTTTTCAAAAAGAAGATTTTATAGATTTAGGATACGGTTTTAGTGATTTAGAAATAAATGATTTTTTTAATTAAGAGTTAAAACAGTAAATTAGAAAAAGTTACAAATAATAACTCACAGAAAAGGACCACATACCAGCTTTATGTTAATTTTTAAAATTTAAGTAGTTATTTTATTTTAGTTTTGTTCAAAGTATTTCAATTAAAATATTTTTAATTACTTATGACGAAATTAGAAAATCTTTTTTGCTATAAATAAGTTTGCAAATTATTTTTTAAAAATCGTACATCGTATTGGTACTAACCTAATTTTTGGAACAATTGAGGGTCAAAGGGGATTTTCATTGAATTTTGGATAGCAAAATGTGCAATGAGTTTTACTTGAAGTAATGCTAGAGACACATAATATATACATAATCTTGTGTATAAAATGATGTGGCATTCTAAATATCTTGTTGTTGGCTTTACTTTTTAACAATTAGCGAAGTCCATAAAATATCAAATAAGATAATACATAGAACATCACGTCATTTTATATATAAAATTAGGTACTCATTAGGTGCCTCTAGAATTATTATATGCAGGTTAATTACTTTTTAATCTAATTCTTTAAAAGTTAAATAATATGAGGCATAAAGTGTAAAAAAATTGTATTATAAATTTGAGGGGCATTTTAGTCAATTTGCTGGGAGGGACCAGAATAGTCGGGCGATATTTAGTGGTTAGCATTAATAATGTGACATCTTATGTGTCATCTTTTTTGCTTCAATTTTTAACTATTAACAAGATGTCAAATAAAATGATACATAGAATCCGTCTCATTTTGTGCACGAAATGATGTAGCATTGCTCTTTTTTTTAATAGCACTCTTTGTCTCTTTCGAGAAAAAAAATGGAAAAATTGCGGGCCGATTCCTTTTTTAAGATTTTCAACCGCTTTAGTGGCTCCTTTTTGTTTCCAACCGCTTAAGTTTATTTTAAGTGATAAATTAGTTATTTGTTCCAAAACTGCTCCCGTAACAACATATAACGTTTTAGTTGCGTCATTCTCTTCCATTGGAATTTCTTACCAAAATTTCCATCCATATCACATTAGTTTCTGCTCATTCGATTTCGTTTTTTGAGTTTCTTCAAGTTGCCATAATCGTATTCACTGTAAAATCGAAATCAATTGATTAAATGGAAACTACAGTATTTTGTAGATTTATGTCCAGTGATTTCTTCAAACTGCCTCTATTTTGTAGATTTCTTCAAATTGCTTACCAAAATCAAAATTTTCATCCATTGATTTTATTTGTATTAAAAATCAGAATAGTAATTCATTTTGTATTTAATAAGAGGATACATCTAGTTCAATTGTGTGCATCGGAATAAAAGTTATGCATCGCAATGCACAAAAATAGTGTTTTGTAGTACACTTTTGTGCATCGCGATGCACACTGTTATGCATTGCAAATGTATATTGTTGATTCAGTAGAAAATTGTGCATTGGAATAAAAAAGGTGTGCATCGTGATACATAAAAACAGTATTTTTTTAGTACAAGTTTGTGCATCGCACTTTAAAACTGTAATAATTGTAATTTTTATTGTTATAACAAAAGTTATCGAGAATACAATCCATAGTACACAATTGACATTTTATGGTCTGAATTTGGTAGTATGGAATAAGGAAACCTTGTCTACGTACATGGGGTGACCCTACCCTGTTACACAAAAAGACTCGATGTCGTCAACTCTGGGCCAAAAATTTTGTTGAACCCTCTTTATTCTGTCGTGAGAAACTTCAAGGATGTGATATACTTCTCAAGTAGACAGTTTGTTAGCATCTCCATGCCAAGTTATGATGTTTTTCTGTAATGTAGCACCGAAAGAGCACCCAACGCATGCATGACTCAAATTATCCATCGCTTGCAAGATATTCTTAGAGCGACGATGCGATGGCTAATTCTTCGAGTGTTCCATTGGAGAAGAATATAAGAATGGCGATTTGGTGGAGCATTCCTCTGTTTCTGACAATAGTTAATCTTGTGCAGAAATAATCGTACGCTTCCAGCTAAGCTTCACCCAAATACCACCTACGGGGGAAGAGATCTTCCACGAACATATTCTGGAGGACTATTTTCTCGTTACCAGCATCGTAAAACTTCCTACAAACTTGTTGAAGGTTAAGGACGTCTCTGAATAACGATGCAGCAATCATTTAGAATATAACCAATAGAATCTCATAAGGTACACATGTCAACATTTTTTGTTTGTTTTTTGTATTTGATGAGGGAAATGTTTACAATTTGCTTGATTTTTGCTTGTGAATTTTGTTTAAACAATATCAAGGCGTCACATATTTATACGTAATTTAAAGGTTGAAGGTGGTATCGTTTAATAGACATTAGACAGTCACTTCTTGTAAAATTCGAAAACGAATTTATCATATCAATGGATGTTCTTTCTTTAAAACCAGTTTGTATTTAAATGAGTCACCTATTAGAATCTGAAAGAGTTTTTTAAACGATGCACACAACTGGACAGTCACTTTTTATAGAATTCAAAAAAGACATTTATCCTTCTTGTAGAATTTGAAAAGACATTTATCATAGCAATGATTGTTCTCTCTTTAAAACATGTTTGTATTTAAATGGCCTATTAAAATCTGAATGAGTTTTTAAACGATGCACAAAATTGTTAAGTTTTAAAGTTGTGCATTGGAAATAAAAGTTGTGCATTGCGATGCACAAACTCAGTATTTTTTAGTACAATTTTGTGCATCGCAAGTGGAATTTAAAAAAAGTGAGAAATTACACAATGTTATTAGCACACATGCATAAAACTGCATATTTAATCAAGTCTAAATTATTTACATTCCCAAATATTTTATAATTAATATTAAAACATGTATTCAAATACTTAGAAAATATAACATGAAAAATGCATCTAAAAAGTATTGTTTTTCTCAAACTTTTTCTCCGTGCATTATCATTCCTCTAGCCATTCTTGCCCTGTATTGTGTACAGGAACTAACGCTCACTATCGTAGGTATTTTTTGGCCTCGAAGCAACTTTTCAATTAAAATGCATACGATTGCCCTGCAATCATCAGTGCCAACCGCTTGTTGCAGTGTTTTTTCACATGTTTTTATGGGACATACATCTTCTATCTAGCTTAGTCTTTGGTATTGCGATAATGACGATTTAGCGATCAATGCTTTCATCTTTTTTTCGACATATGATGCTTGTAGTGGAATTTATTCAAAAACAATTATCAGTTGATTATTTGTTGTATTTTTAATATATAGGGATACATTACTCACCAGTATTTTAGTCATTTCCAAGTGTTAGTCTTTTTCTTTCTTGTTGATCGACGAGTTGTAAAGTACCCATGAATTATCATTTTCGCAGAACACCAGCAGGATACAATGCATGCAACTACCATTCAGCAAGTCTCCCTGCCCCAGTGTGTTGATTGGAAAAATTAATAGATCATAATTTATGGTCTCCTCCAACTTCTCGTCGATATGAATTGTTGCCAAATCTTTGAAAGAGCTGACGTTGGATTGTCTTGCCACGTACAGCTAAATAACATAACGCATACAAATTTAGTTTACAAAAATTAATTAATAAAATTATATAACAAATAATTAGGATTATAATATTTACACAGCAAGCAGAATTAAAAATCATTCCGTATTTGCCTTTCTTGCTTTTGTTGACTTGGTTTTTCACAATCAACTTCTAAACGTCGATGTGCTATAAACAAGAAAAACAAGTTATATAGCTGAGAAAAACAAAATAACATTGCAAATAAAACTGGTTCATTCATTGCATTTAATAAGACAATACATTCAATACAATATGATGCATCAGAAGTTAAGGCTGTGCATCACGATACACACCTTCTGTACATCGCAAGTGAAATAAAGGTTGTGCATCGCGATGCACAAAAATAGTACTTTTTTAGTTGTGCATCGCGATGCATAATTTCTGTGCATTGCAAGTGTAATGTTGATATCTTTTTCGTTTGAAATCAATATCAATGTTTTGGAATACATACACTATTCTCTAGCATTTTGTGCTGCAACAAGAGTTGAATATCAGATAAACGAATGATTGGTTCAATCTCTCCACCCCTATAAACAATTACCCTACAAAAGATTGTTGACCATATTAATAAGGAATTCACCACAAAATCCATATTAATGTTATTATAAGCACAATACAAATAATAATGTTATGTTATTGAAATTTGACAATATTAATTTGACTTACTAGTCTCCATCATCTTGAGCGTAAATTTTGGCCAGTTTAGATTTGGATTCGGTATCCAGTTAAATAACTTTAGGTAGATTGTTCTTTTTTAATTGTTTTGTCTTCTTTATAGGCTTTGCTACATCGTAGGTTTCGGTCCAGGAGTCATCTGAATTTTTCCTCTTCTGGTCTTTTTGATTTAGTATTCTTTTGACCATGGAAGAAGGTGTGTTGGACCCTTTGGTACGCACCTCCACCGTTTCATTTGCTGCACCCTCCAATTCATTTTTTTTGTTTCCATCATCCACCCCATCCTTATTTTCCTGTTTAGCTGTATTTGATACGAGGGCCTATTGCCTCTTATTTTTCATCATTTCATTTTCCTTAGTAATTTGCAATTGCAGCCTTTTGAGATCTTTAATCTGAGTCTTAGCTTCATTTATGCTGACACTTTGTTGCTCTTGTGTCTTGGATAAATCAGATCTCAGGTTGTCTATTTCTTTGACCATGGTTTCAATTTGTTTATCCTTACTAGCCAATTCTGACCTCAAGATCTCAATTTCATTGTCCTTGGTTTCGATTATGGATAATTCCTCATCCACAACAGCTATGACAACGTTCATTGTCGTTTGTTGGTCAACCATGTTATCTCTTCTTGTAGCGTCTGAAGTAGTCTATTCATTATGCATCCACACCTTCATTCAAATGAGGTAAATTGACGTCGTTTTATTTGAGGGTATCCATCATAGCAGCCTCATAAAAGATATTTATCTTGTTTCTTCCTTTTCCCCAAATGAGTGCCCTTTCATTTTGTGTTCTTTGCAAAACACGTTGAAACCTCTATCAAAACATAAAATGTAATTTTTTAGAAAAGATGCATCGAAAATAGATTTATTGTGCATCGCGATACAACAAAATAGTACTTTTTTAGTACAATTGTGTGCATCGCAATGCACACTTTTTAGTGCATCACAAGTGTACTTTTATACTTCAGTACAATATTGTGCATCGGCAATAAAAGTTGTGCATCACGATACACACTAACATTACTTTTTAGTACAACTTTATGCATCGCGATGTATAATTTTATGCATCGCAAGTGTAATGTTGTTATTTCTAATAGAAAACTAATGTGTCATTTATATATTCATGACCCCAATAAAATTTGATTCACTAAGTACTCTTGACAGCGCCAACAAATCCCATTTAACAAATCTTGGGATATAATTTTTGCATGTCGATAGCACAATGTCACTCTGCTCGCACAACTAGTACTGCATACATAAATTGAACACTGTTAATATGACTAAATCTATATGCTTCATACACAGAAATTACACATGATAATATCAAATGAACTTAAATTTACCAGCACTAGCAGCACACAGCTCTCTATGCCTTCATCAGTTGCATTGTTCAAGCTTTCCAACAGCATATCAACTACATGTTTGGACATAGGTTAATATTTTGTTCATGTCGGAGACAAGACTTGTGTACGCCCAAGGTATATAAGATGTCTTGCTCGTAACCAGTAATGTTGCGAGAACAAGCAGTGTCGTCAACCCAGTAACGCAGTTGCCATCTATTTGATCCACACTCTCTATCCTCTCCTTGATTCTACCAAGGATCATTTTTGGCTACAATCTGATGTCTTTTGTTTATTTTGACATCTTTTTGGGGAAGCACCTTTGGAGGAAATCAGTGCGCTCTAATTTGTAAAAAGAGATGTTAATTTTCTCTTTTCCATCATTGATTCCAAAAATTAGCTTGACATATATTGCCCTAAGCTTCAATTTTTTTCCAACAATTTGGTAACACCTCAGTTCTTCGAGATAGTATTTGGCAATACTCCTTACTATTGAGTCATCTTTCTCACAATGCTCTTGCAATAAGTTATTACCCAGAATGCTCTCTATTATTTACCAAAATTGTGTTTTCTTCAATATTGTTATATGGTCTTCCCTAAAACTAATATTTTCAATTTAGTCCATAAGGGACTGCATACTTGATGTGTAGACTATTCTGCTGTCCCTTGTAGTCCTCACACATGCATAATACGTATATTGTGGTTACAGTTACACAACTGAAAATTACAATAAAGAAGTAAAACATGATGCACATGTGATTCATCGCGATACATCAATTGTTCATCGGAATGCATTACTTTTGTGCATCGCGATGTACAAAATTTAAAACCCTACAAAACAGTGTTTTATATTTTCAGTGAATGCGATGCATAAAAAATAATAAAAGTTGCATTATGATGCAAAAAATTTAAAACCCTACAGACACTGCTTTATATATATGCAAATTTATTCAAATTTTAATATATTCAGGACTTTGTAAACAAAAAATTCAACTATAATATGTATTCAGCAATAATAACCTGATACTTCATCAACTTGTTGTTTTCGTGTTTTGTTTGTTCTGGTGCTTGTTGTTTTTTTTCCGGTGCTTTGTTGTAGTTGCGAACACATTTTTGCTCTGTTTGATAATAACTCACGATAATGTTTTTAAATCTCTTTGCGAAATCGTAGGAGGTTGTTTGCTGAGTAATCGCCGAAGATTTTTAAGATTTTTTTGAAGTGAAGAGGTTTTTTTTTTGCAGTATATTTGTGTTAAGCATTTAACTGAGTATTTGTTTTTAGAGTGTGAAGCCGATGCAATTCGTATATGTTAGAAGCAAGGGTATAAATGACATTTTGCAAACAGAGTGCATTATTCCGATTCAAAAGAAAAGGGTGTGCATCGCGATGCACAAAAATAGTACGTTTTAGTATAATTTTGTGCATCGCGATACATATTTTTTGTTCATAGCAAGTGTAATGTTATGTACACCGCAATGCATAGCATGTTCGGTGTATATTATGGGTAGAGATGATATTTCACAATAATTTTTTAAGTTTGAAACAATTATAGGGGAATAAAACCATTAAAAATTGACTTAAAGTATCGGCCTCGGCCTGGCCAAATATTTTTTCTTAATGAAAACATTTAGTTAAAATTGGAAATTACCAGATAACAACGGATACCAGAGACCTTTAACGCTTGCGATTGAGTAGACATGGAAGAACTGGACACAAGGATCATCGACAAGGTTGGACAAGTTATCAAATCCATTAACGAGGCCAAACACGTTGACCAAGTCATCTGCGCTCTGCACTCTCTTGCTGTTCGTCTTTTCCCTCTCGATTCACGCGCCTTCTCAGGTCAATCTCACATTAATATTGAATTTTTCTTTTTACCCGAACTTTGAATTTCTATCAATTATTTGTTTAATAAAGGTGTTAAACTAGGGTATATAAAATGCAATTTTTGAGTTGAGGTTCTAGAAAATTTAGTTCAGGTTACTAATTAGTTTGCGCTTGTTTGAATTGTAGGTAGCATTGATAAGCAGTACAGGGATGAGGTGTGTAATTTTATTGTTTTTCGAATAAAACTGAATTTTAATTGTTAATTATAAGAATGCTGTTGGTTCTGATTAACCGTACTTGATTGAATTATATGATTACCTAGGTTATTGGTGCTGAAGTGCCTACGCAACAAGAAAGAGATAACTGGTGGCATGTGTTTTACAGGGGTGCTGCATTCCCTACCCTAGCTAGATTGTTATTATATGGTAAATTGATCGACTCTTACTTTTTATGGACTTGGTTATCTCTTAGTTGGGCTTTTCCTGTTGCAAATTAAACGATCTGGTTTGTTATTTAGCAAACTACTCATATAGGGTGAACTGAAGCTTTCATGCTGAAAGAATGCTGGAACTATGTTACCTCATGTCTTAGACGACTACTTACTAATTAGTTGTTTGGTAGGTTTTATTAGAGAGTTGGTTAAGTTTGCATAATTTTGACGGTCGCCTACACAGTTTAGAAATGTGGATATGTAATTTAGTTTTCAATTTGGAGACTCGTACGAAATTGGATTACCCACATTGCATGGACATGTTTTTCCACTTGATCACGTGTACCCTGGAGTTTGAAGAATTTGCACCCATTTTGCTTGCTCGGGATGGGTCCTGTTTCCTTCGTTAGAACTAAATTTCTTCCGAAATCTGAAACTCATGGCTTAGATTTGCAGGTTGCTAATATTGAGTATTATGATTTGCAGATGTTGCTCTAAATTGGCTGGCTTGTTTCCCGGTTTCTGCAAAGAAATATGTCTACGATGTGTTCTTTCTGAGGGGCCGTGTTACCGAGGTTGTCCAAACTTTAATTCCTTGTTTACAAAACAATGGAAATGGTCTTCTTGATTCTAGTGTCTACACAAATGTTGAGAGGTAGTGCCAATACATCTATCATGCTTTTCTTAGTTGAACTTGTGTACCACCTTGAATTCTTCTATAGCATTCTGTACGTCTTATTTTGTAGGCCAAAATATAAAAAAACCCTCAAAGTATCCACCGAATCCCACTTTGCACCCTAATTTGAAATTTATGCGTACAAACACTCCACATTCCAATTTGTCCCACTTTGCCCCCGACTCCTAACGGTTGTTACAAATAGTAACGGAGACAAATATGTGCATATCATGTGAGGGATATTTTAGTACTTTGAAATTTGCAGTTTTATTTTTTCTTTAATTCTATTTCTCTTTATGTATCTATCTAAACCCATAAGTTCAACACCACTGGAACTCCATAACCACCGGTGCACTGTTGCTTCCCCACCACCTCACTCCATCGCATTTAAATAGAAATCAACCCATCCCAACTTTCTCTTCGAAGATCCGAAATCACATCTAACCAAATCAATTTGACAGGAAAATTTAATCAAACTTGCACACAACAAAACTCAAACCCAGACAAAAACTTGCACCAAAATCAAATTCTGATTTCCTTCCTAAATCAACTAGAGCACCATAGAAATGGCTTTAATCCTATCCTCTTCTCCATTGTCGGCGAGAGTGTAGCCGGAAAACCCATACTCCCAAAATCAAAAAAAATTCAACCTAAAATAAAAAATCTCAAAAATCAAATTTGGAATTGTTAATCGAAATTAAAAGGAAGATCTAGGATCGTGCATTAATGCATTATATATACTATGCACAGGAACTATTCAAACCATCATCAAGTTCATTAATTTGTTCATTTTGCTACTGGTTTTTGCACCATTACATGCAAAGATAAAATCCATATCCTAATCTTTGAAGTTTTCCATAGCGGGGGATGCAGAAACATCAACCTTGATACTCATTGTAAGATTTGGGCCAAAACTAATGGAAGCTTTACGACTAGCATACTTAACTTCACCGAGCATTAACTCTTGGGCTCGCACTCCAGCCGACATCATTCTAATAACGAAGCTTTACGACTTCAATTCAAAACCCAACAAAAACTTGCACCAAAATCAAATCCTGATTTCCTTCCTAAATCAACTAGAGCACCACAGAAACGGCTTTAATCCTATCCTCTTCTCCATTGCCGGCGAGAATGTAGCCGGAAAATCCCATACTCCCAAATCTAAAAAATTTCAACCAAAATCTCAAAAATCAAATATGGGATTGTTAATCGAAATCAAAAGGCAGATCTAGGATCGTGCACAATGACGACTTGTGAGCGCTTTGGATAAGATGTTGCAGGAGAGAGAAAGAGGGCCATGAGAGAGATGAGAGAGAAGGTGGGGTGGGTGGTGGGTTTGCAGAAGGGGGAGAAAGGCTGGAGCTGGAAGGTTGAACTCCCAAGCATAACGGGGAAATGACCAAATTACCCCTGAATGTCACCTGCATTAACAATTTTAATGCTGGAAATGACTAAAATAGCCCTCGCGTGACTCGCACATGACTACTTAACGTCAACATTGTAACGACCGTTAGGGGGAGGGGGAAAAGTGGGACAAATTCAACGTGGAGTGTTTGTACGCACAAATTTCAAATTAGGGTGCAAAATGGGATTTGGTGGATACTTTGGGGTGTTTTTTATATTTTGGCCTATTTTGTACTTCCTATTTCAGTCAGTAATTATTTTATAATTATCTCCATCAAAGACATATTAGGCATCTTATTACATATGAGTCGGTTATTCATTTATTGGACTAGGATTTATCTCCATCTTGATGCAGCGTCTGATGACAATTGTCTGCATCACTCATTGTATTCCGCATGTCCTGTTAAGAGGTCCTCCGTCTTATAACTTCTACAACTTAGAAATTGCAACTGTTTTTATAACTGCCTTTTAAGAAAACTCTTAGTTTATTTTGCATGAATTCTTCATATATGTTATCCATCTTGATGCAGCGTCTGACGACATTAATTTTCTGCATCACTCATTGTATTCTGCATGTCCTCTTAAGGGTCCTCTGTCTCATAACTTATACAGTTTTGAAATTGCAACTGTTTTTATAACTGCCTTTTAAGAAAACTCTTTTAAGTTTTATTTTGCTTGAATTCTTCATATATGTGATGGTGGTCAAAGTGTAAAGATGACACTGATTTTGTAATGGATGTGGGGAACCAAGACAGCTTCCAGGATCGCTGATAGTTGTATTCCTATGACAGGTTGCTTGCGTTATGCTTGCTTGAAAATGATGGGGTACTCCAGTTGGCTAGAGAATTTGCTCAATCTGAAAGCATTAGCGAGCAGCCTAAGCCTGCTATATCGAGGGTGCCACAGCTTGTTACATCTATTCCTGACAAAGCAAGACTGGGAGCTTCAACCTCACTTTCATCGCAGTATCCTTTTTCAAATATGTTACAACTGAAGATTGGTCTCTGTTATTATTTGTTGTTATTAATATTATCCATTTGTGGGTACAATTTTTTTGCAAGTTGAACATATTTTGATCTCGTAGGTGCACAGTTATTGTTGGATATTTTTCATTTGACCATGTATGAATATTTTAGTTTCAACAACAAATCAGCACAGAAAGCCATTTACTTTCTGGGTATCCCAAAATTTAGTGAAAGTTAACTTAGATGATGCTCCAGAAGTTGGCATCTTTCTTCGCACTCGGAAATGGAACTTTCACGGGAGGCCAAGTGGTTGTTGAATCATATTTTCATATTCAATCGAACTTTTCTGTTCCCTTACCCTGACGGTCTGTTTTTCTTCACTACAATATTTCAGCTTCTTTTTCAAGCAGGTTACTGTTCAACTCATTCATGGTGCAGAAGAACTGGACAGGAACACATTTGACGCAACAGCTGTCTGCAGTGAAAGTGATGTGAATGGTAACATCCTATTTTCTGGGGAAGTGTTTGCTCGTATTATTCGGCGAGGGTCTGCAGGTATTGGAGTATCACAGAAAGTGATAACAAATTTTTTTTTTTTGGTCATTTCAACAACATAGACTTCCTAAGTCCTCATAAAAGCACACTGGGTTGTACCAGGGCATGATTGCGTTTCTATTGAATCTCGAAGAGGCCTAACTCTGATGCAATATTGAGGGTGTATGTTATTAGGACTACTTTTAAACTAAGTTTTGTATTTGTATTAATAATTCAAAAGTAATACTCCTCTTGCTTATGAAACAGATGAGTCCTCTTTTACTATTTTGGTCTGTCCAAAGCAAAACCTAATGCTAAACCACACCCAATCTTATATGCTTCCCCTTGCTGTTGATGTGTGGATTTGTGCCAATATGTGAAAAGAATAATTTGGATGTTACGATAACGACTTTCCTGAATTGCAGATGTGCTGTTGAGTGTTTTGATCCCACGGGTTCTCACTCTTGTCCGTGGCGTCATACTGGCAGAGACTGATATGAGTATTAATGAATCATTTGAATCAAAGCCTGGTTTGCGGTTCTGGTTGAAGATAATGGATGCTATTAAAGATCCGTATGCCGTAGAAAGGATATCTGAACAGCTCTTGCATCAGCTAGCAAGTCTAAACGCAAGTGATGTTGAAGCTTACTGGGTTCTTTGGATACTGTATCACCAAATTTATGAACGTCAAACATCAGTCAGGTGTGATAAACCATCCCCTCTCACCCGCTTCTGCCCTCCCCTCCCCCCAAAAAAAAAAAAAAAAAAAGAAAAAGAAAAGAAGAAACTTTGTCAAGTTCCACCAAATAAAAGTCGGTCATTTATGTTTTTGCAACTCACAAACAACTCAATGATTTTTAAAGCAACTATACAGACGATGATCAAATGATGGCGGACCTTGGTATTAGGGTAAGGGTACTCCATTTTGATGTGAGGTCACTGCTCTAAACTAAAACTATTGGAACAACCTGAAGCTGCGTGCACAGACCCTTCCCCCATCCCCCCTCCTCCCATACACACACACACACACACACCCCACCACCACCACCACTGTGGCGGGGTTGCACTAGGTAAACTTTTTTAATTGAACATCATCAAGTCCCACTTTCTGTTACTAAGAGAGTAACATGAGATGGCACCTGTCTCAGGTTTATTAAATGCGCGTACCTTTTAGCATTCCTAGAAAGAAAGTGGCGTTGGCGTTCATTTTCATGATTAAGGTAATTTTACCTTTATCATACTAGATTTTGAGCCCATGTCTTTTTCCAGGTCCATGTTTGTTGAGAGATTTTTACTTTGGAAAGTATTTCCTATCTGTTGCCTGAGATGGATCCTTCAATTTGCTGTTCTTGAATGTGCTCCTGATGCTGCTTCCATGATGAAAGGTCAGAAAGGTCGCGGTCTATTGGAAACAGCACAACGTCTTCTAGCAGTATGGTCCAAGCGGGAGTTTGTACATTCAGCTCCAATCGAGCAGCAAGCTTGTATCCTTCTTTTATTTGCATTACAATCACTACTAGTTTCCTGAACATTCGACCCTTCCACCCTTTCCTTTGCACTTTGTTTTGTCAAACTTCCCTTCCTTTTTTCCCTTGCTTTCATGATTCCTTAATCTAAGAGAATCAGATGTGACTGCAGCAGTTGGCCTTTCCCTGGAGAAGATGGTAAAAGACGATTTAGATGCAAGCAAGGATGCCATGCAGTCAATTCTTCAGGGAGTTAGCTGTAAAATCCGGCTGTTTTTCTATCTAGTATATGTTGCTGCATCTTTGGTTTCTGTTACTTTTCTTACAGTCTTCTGCTGATTGTTGGCAGGTAGGCTCGAGAGCCCTTCCCATTTGGTTCGCAAGATGGCCAGCTGTGTTGCCCTAGTATTTTCACAAATAATTGACCCAAGCAATCCTCTGTATCTTGATGATAGCTGCAATGAGGAGACTATTGACTGGGAATTCGGGTTAGCAACTCCAGTCAGAGGGGCTCTGACAACATCACAAGGAAACGACAAGGATATTGAAAAAGCCAAAGTGTGTAATACCTTGGCATCGGGAAAGAAATGTAACAACGAGGTGACTGATCAACTTGGAATTGAGGATGAGAATAAAAAATTAGTGGAATTCAAGTTACTTGATCCAGATGAGGTTATTGATCCAGCGATGTTAAATAATGAGTTAAGTTCCAATGAAGACAACAATGATGACGAAGCTTCTGAGACTTCTGAGACCTCGACTGACTCCTCATTACAACCCTATGACTTACATGATGATGATTCAGATTTGAAAAGGAACTTATCACAGTTGGTTGATGTTGTCGCAGCACTAAGAAAATCGGATGATGCTGATGGTGTAAGTTGTTTTAGTCCATCAATCTCTCTCTACCCTCTTTTTAAAGTTGAATCTTTTTTCAATCTACTGGATTGAACATTTTGATATAACACATGCACACACTTGGTTAGATCTTTCGCTATAGATATGACACGGGTTTATAAATTGGGTAGACTAGTTCTGGTAGGAGTTGTTGAAAGAATTGGTTGCATGTGCCTAGTGTGGATTCATGAAGTTATTATGTGTGCTTTATCCACCCTTAGCAAATTGTCTAAGAAGAAGTTACAAGGTTGGATGTCCTACTAGGCTAAGTTGGTTAAAGCGTAACTCCTTGAAATTAATCATGCGTGTCTTATTTTGCAGGTCGAAAGGGCTCTTGATGTTGCTGAGATGCTTATTCGAGCATCTCCTGATGAACTTAAATTCGTAGCAGCAGATCTGGTCAGAACTCTTGTGCAGGTCCGTTGCTCTGATTCAACTTTGGAAGGGGAAGAAGAATCAGCTGAAGAAAAGAGGCAAAAAGCGCTGATTGCACTGATAGTCACGTGTCCTTTTGACAGCCTTGATCCTATTAATAAACTTCTATATTCACCTCATGTGGATGTCAGCCAGCGGATAATGATTCTTGAAGTCATGACTAACGCAGCACATGAGCTTGCTAATACGAGAACCCGTAGAGAAAAACATTCATCAAGAGCCCAGATATCAATCACTTCCGAGACTCGACCATGGTTTATGCCAAGCAGTATGGGGCCTCCTGAAGCAGGTATGTGGAAAGAGATCTCTGGAACAGGGTCACCTCTGAGCTTGTCTTACTCTTACGAGAGAGACCTCCCATCCAAACCAAATCAGATCAAGCGAGGAATGTCAAGGCGATGGGCAAGCAAACCATCAAGTATACAAGATAATCAGCTGGAATGGTCCCAAAATAAGTTCCCTCTATATGCAGCAGCCTTCATGCTTCCGGCCATGCAGGGTTTTGATAAAAAAAGACATGGTGTTGATTTGCTTGGTAGGGATTTCATTGTCCTTGGGAAACTTATCTACATGCTTGGTATGTGTATGAAATGTGCTGCCATGCATCCAGAAGCATCTGCATTGGCACTCCCGCTGATGGATATGTTAAGCTCCAGGTACTGTAAATTTAATTTAAAGGTACATAGGGTAGGGATGTAGGCCATGTTCTGTGGGTTATCATATCAAGAGGCGAACCCTACTACTGAACCTGGCCTGTCAGGATGAACATGGCATGATGTACCCCTATTACTTAACTGACGCTTAGTCCCTTGGCTGCTTCACCCCTACCTCCAGGGGCAGAGCCAATTGTTATGTGTGTTTGCTCCTCTACTCCTAATTTTAGAAAAAAAAAAATTAATTTATTACCAGTAACTTTTCCCGAAAACTGAAATGCGCTGGTGTGCTACAACTTGGATATCCCTGCTGTCTTGATATGTGTTTTCTGGTCCGTACATTGATAATATTTCGACAACAGTAATCTTTCACGTGTTCTGAATTGGGGCTCTGTCTCTGAACATCTAATTCATATAATTGCAGGGAGATATGCCATCACGTGGAAGCATATGTCAGAAAATCTGCCCTTTTTGCGGCTTCCTGCTTATTGTTGGCCCTTCATCCATCTTATGTGGCATCTTCTTTGGTTGATGGAAATCTTGAAATTTCAAGAGGGCTTGAGTGGGTCCGCACATGGGCCCTTGCCGTAACTGAATCGGACTCTGATAAGGAATGTTACACGGTGAGGAAGAAACTGTAAACTAGAATAAATTTATACGTACTTTTTTCCAGTTTTCGAAATGGTTTATTTCTTGATAGTTCTATTAATTAGCTCGGTGGCAAATAATGAAACACAATGACATGGTCACGTTAATTGGTAGCTTGTCAATTAATGGTGCTGGAACGTTTGGTGGCTATCGGAATAGAAGTTTTCATTTAGGAAGTTTACTGAACATTACAACCTATTGTGGAATACGTTAATTTCTTCCCTTTGTAAAAGAATAACTGGGATAAATGATTATCTTTCTTATCGTTTATTACAATCTCTATTATCTGGTTATGTAATAGTCTTCTCCAATTTGTACTTCTTCACATAGCTTTGCTTACATTTCACCAGAATTATTGAACCGTCTGTGCACACATTGATCTATTGAACTGCATGTTTTCAGATGGCTATGGCATGTCTTCAACTTCATTCTGAGATGGCCCTCCAAACTTCCCGAGTGCTAGAATCGGCAGAAAATAAAGTCCAGGCAAATAGCGTCAGTCTGCCTTTGAATTTGTTGAAGGGCACAATTAAAGTTCCCTACTTGAATGTGTAATGGTAATAGATGATGAATTTCGCATCTGGAAAGGTAAGCCCTTCCGTATACGTATTTCACTATAACCTTACTTTGGGAGAAGTCTAAAGTTGGATTGGGCAGATGACTCTAGGATCTAAAATTTACAAGATACAAGTGGCCAGTTATGTTTGAACCATATAAGAGAGCATTGCATGAGTTGTACTGATACAATTGATGACAAACTGCGTGTTTTGAAAGATGAGGTGGATGATCCCGCCTGATGGGTGAAAATGGCCGATTCACGAAAGGAAAAATCACCTACTCCCTCCGTTCTTTGGTCTGTCTCAAAAAGAGTCATTTATAAAATTTAACCATCAAATCTTCGTATTTTTAAAAAAGTTTCTTTATCTTTGAGAATATGATATTTATCTAACGTGTCATGCCAGAAAGTATGAAATAAAAAAGTTTGACTGGTCAAATGTGATTCCTTTTTTGGGACAGAGCGAGTATTTCTGAAAGAAAGATAAAGAGAAAGAAAAGCTTGTGATTGATGCGACCTTTCTTCTTTTACTAGTAAATATGCGTGTGCATAATTATTTTATTTTCTTAGTAATTGATTACTTTATCTTTATAATCTGTTTTAATGAATTTTAATTTCATAATTTTTTGTGGTTCTTGGGTAGTTATTTTTTGAAGTGTGAAAATTGGGTTGTTACTGTAAAGAATTTTGGGGTTTTTTATGATTTACAGAATCATAATTATATTTTCAGGAGGGGTAAATTCGGCAAATCAGAAAAGCGTGACATGGCTTCATTTTGAGCCCTCACACTTTATAATAGTATATATAAGTTGCAGGTGGTGAAACCATCAGTATGTCATCCGAACATTCTGACCTAATTTATGCCATGAATGTGATGGAGTCTTGGGTGAAGGCTGCAATTGTTTGAGTCCTCACAGTACCATTGGGAGGTAATTTCTAAATCTTGCTTACTGCTGGTGTGAATAGTGTTCTATTTGAGATTATACCCTGACCTTAAAGTTCTTGAAGACCTATGCTACAATAGCTGAAATATTTGGGAAAATGATCATGTTTCAACTAAAGGCTCATAGGGTAAGCTGCCTAAAGGTGATTTATTTTCTCAGAGAAGTTTCAAATAGGATTTAATAAAAGCTTATGTGTGAGCTGCAATCCGTGTTTGGTTTGTTTGTAATTGCCAATGAGTGTTTGACAGCTTTTCTTTCTATTGGAAGCTATATCGTATTAGAAATTACGGGTCCTTTGAAAAGTTCCCTTTGGATATGTTATATTTATGGAAAATTAATCATATCTTAAAAATCCCCCAAAAAGCAGTGTCAGTGCTTTTTTTTTTTTTAGTGTCAGTGTCACTATATGCTGCTGAGATACCTAAGGAATGTTGCTAATTTTTCCATTCCAAGGTGTTTATCAGGGCTCCAACACCATTTTGTGGCACTTGAGGACTTGGAAAGTGTGGTTGGCAGCCAGCTTGGAAGGGAACCTGCTTAACCACTGGGACTGGTTGAGATGGCAGCAAAACTTTCTTGTTTGGACTCCTTGAAGAAGCAGTATCCCACCATCATGCTGTGTTCTATAAGACGCCTTCGAGGCCCGACTCTGTTAATTTTAGTAATACGTAGCTTCTTGAATTGTTTGTACTTACTATATCCAGTCTTGCTGTGACTTGGGATTATATTGAGTATGAGAAATTGTGTGGTTGATGAGAAGGGTACATGGTGATTATCATGTAATTTCTTGTTGAATATCCCAGCTGCTTGATTGTGGTTCAACCCAGGTTTTAGTTGTAAGAGCTGAACTAATCCTGAATTGCTTAGGGTAATAATACTATCTTGATGCTTTGATGGTACCCTAAATATTGTGCGGTCCATGTAAGTTATTGGTCTACTCCCAGTGGTATTATCGATTCTCCCTTCATCGTTCCCCATTCAAGTCAATAGCAGGACTATTTCTAGAAGCTTTATTTCCATGAAATCAAGTCATGTTGTATTTTTCCGCCCCAAAAAAGAATTACATTTATAAATTATATTCTTTAAAATCATAGTTTTTATTTCAATCCTATTTTCTTTATGGTTGGTGGTTTTTTAAATTTATGATAATTGAATCAAAAGTAAACGAGTGATAGAGAAAAAAGAAAATGACGATACTACGAGAGAAGATCGAAACCACAAATTGCATGGAAAATAAGATCAAAATTGTCCAATCTCCTTTATTTTTGGACATGAAATACTGCTTCCTTAACATGTTGGATCACTATCATTGAATAACGGGGGCTTTACAAGTTGAAAGGTCAGTTTCAATCCGCTCACTTAATCTATATATATATATAATGACAGATGCACTTGAGACTGCTATATATAGTAGTTTTCTGCCTAAAAATTATTTCTAAAAATGAATACTAATCTTTATACAATAAATAGCTAGTCTGCCTTGAGAATGTCATTTCATTAAAATATGAACAGTTGTAATCAATACAGCAAATGTATCTGTACATATGGAAATTAAACATCTCTATTATTGACAATATTTATATCTAATGAAGTTGCATTGAACACCCAAAATTTCAGCTTTGAAACCCGGACATTGCACACAGTATAAATAGGTGAAGTTCTTCCTAAATCCTCCCATTTTTAGCAGTCAAGTATGATCGGCATATAGCCTCAGGATTTGCTGTAGAACGCCACCACCATTTAGCTTGGTTCATGATATCAATTCAATAAAGTTGCAATGGGTAGTGAAACTTCGGTTAGCACAGTATACGAACTTTTGGTGCTTTTCCATTACACA
Organism: Platycodon grandiflorus; assembly: GCA_016624345.1. NCBI lineage: Eukaryota > Viridiplantae > Streptophyta > Magnoliopsida > Asterales > Campanulaceae > Platycodon > Platycodon grandiflorus. The sequence goes on along the minus strand of CM028362.1, from coordinate 13,379,033 downwards.
GGATTTCATCCTACGTATAAAAGAAATGTTTTCGATCACCACAGAGGATGTAAATCAGGTGAGAAATTTTTTGTTTTCTTTTTGTACTATAAGTAATGATTTTTTTATCGATTCAATTTTACTTTCCTTTCTTTCTTCTCTTGCAAAACTACAAATAAATTAACTTTTAGTTGATCCTAAACAAAGAAAAAATGCCTTCTGAATCGTTGAAGCAAGTCAAATGCAGTAACTCGCCAAAAAAGATCCCTTAGAAAGCTTACATCTGCAACAACAATTATGAATGCAAGTCAAATGCATCAGAATGTTAATTTTTTCTCTATAATAAAAAAAACTGTAAACTATGCAAACCTAGCTAAGAGCAAATCTATAATAAAATCTAAAATGTAGACATAATAGTTTTTTACTTATCTGGATTTTTGTTGATGGCTTTTCTGTTCCAAAACAAGCAATCGTTCATCTTCATTAAGCTCAATGCACTTGATGATCTCCATTGTAGAAACTATAAGCATTCTTAAAATACAAACTAACAAAATATAAAGAACTATTGTAATATATAGTTACCTGCAATTGACATATGAAAAATAAATTTTAAAAATTACTTTAACACCTGAATGAATCTTCCACACAAACTAGCCGCCAAAGATTCTGTTAATTACTTGCCTCCAGTGGGCTTGCAAATTCATTTAAGCCATTAGCACATGTCAAATGAAAAGCCAATTGGTTTGTGTACATAGAAGATCCATTCAATAACTAATGGAGTTGTCAATTCCCCTTGACATCCAAGCATTGGTACTACCAAGCATGTAACCATGAAGTTGCTTATGCTTTCTACATCATACTTGATTTCAAAAGGAATGTAAACTACCAAGCAAGTAAACTATCAAGCATGTAAACTACCAAGCATGTAACTACCCATTAAAAATTCTTTTCCAGATAAATGATTTCCACAAAAGTCTAAACAAAAGTAAACGCAATTTTTTCCCCTCCATATACACGAAAAATATTTCAAAAAAAGTCAAATCTGAGAAATAAAAGATGGAGAACCACAGACGCTTAATAAGATGTTGATGAAGCTTCGGATCAACAACTCTCATAACTTTTGAAAGAGTGCTTTCTTTTGAAGTTGAATTGGACCTGAAATTTTCCCTCTTTTTAAACAAAAAGAGGGTTATAAATTTTTCCCTCTTTTTTATTTGCAGTTATTCTGAAAGACACAAGAAGCCAGTACAAGATCCAACCTTGATACTTGTCCACCTCCATTGCAACTATTCCACCGCTGCTCTCTCCTCGAGCTGGTTACGAATACAGAGACCGCAATCATTAGAATAATGATTGATAACATCTCAATGTTGAAATGAGCAAACAGAAAATACAAAAGTACCCAAAACAAGCACATAAAATAAAACTTTTCAGAAACCATCAACATATGGGCCAAAAAGTGACAACCATGGAAAATAGCCTTACACAAAGGAAATACGATTCAATAAATAGCAAGAACACTTATTACACTTGTGGCTGAATCTTATTCTTTTGTGCCTGGTACTTGAAGGTAGATCCATAATTCTTCAATTACAATCTATAGTGATGTTCATCTAATCAATTGGTGGCCCTGCCTATATACCAAACCTTTGGAGAAGCACTACACTTTCACCAAACCTCAAGGGAGGGCACAAAAATTAACACCAAATGTACACTAGTTACAAGAAATCATATTGGTATAAATTTACCAAAATACATTAGGTTGCAATTTGCAATTCAACAGATACATCAAACAATACTCAAAAACTTGAAATCTTAAACATGCATTTATCTAACAAAACCACAGAAGGATCATAACTATCTTGCAAAAACACATAAGCATAGTTCTCTCCTTAGGCAAAAACGAAATATGAGTATAGTATAATCATAGATCTCCTGGTAGTAGGTGAAAAGTACCTGTCTATAGATGAGGTTGGTCAAATAAGTAATCCAATTCATATCCTGCACACACGAACACACCAAAAAAAATAAAACAAAAAATAGAATCGGAAAAACAAAAATCAAATAAGATATCATATTATAGTAAACTTTCCAACATTTTTCTATTTTTCTAATCACACAGATCTGAGAAATAAAAGATAGTTATTTTTTTAATAAGCAATAGAATTAAATTTTTTAATATATCACAGAAATTAGCATATTATTTTGTTAGACTAATAAACTAAAGGTTGACTATGAGACTAAATTTTTTTGTAGATAAAATAGTTTTTTGTTGAAAAAAAAACCTAAAAATATTCTAAGAACCCACAGATCTGATAAATAAAAGATAGAGAACTACATATTCAAACATATTCCCATATCTGAGCAATAGAAAACAACTATTCCCATATCTGAGCAATAGAAGACATCGCATGAAAACAGTTAAACAAAGTAATTTAAAAAACACTGTAAATGTTTACCTTCAAATTGATGACAAATTAGTACAATCGTAGTCCAACTCTAATTAGTTGTTTTGACTTTGCGAGTTTTGGTTCGTCGCCTCATTGACAGCAAATACAATCCTTTTTCTTCACAAATTTTTCAATCATGAACCCCAAAAATCTGGTTGGGGGATGGCTAGAATCGAACCATCTTAACTTTTCAGGAGATGAGTTGCGATCCTAACATATCCCTTTCAACCATAGAACGTGATATGTGTAGATTTATGCAAACCTTATTTACTAATTTTGGGGAAAGCTAAGAGCGAATCATCTCACTTTTCATGAGATGATAATCGCTTCTTGCTTAACCCCTTTAACCATATTGATTTTGAGGAAAGCTAGGAGGGTGCGGAACATTTAGGGATTTGAGATGTTGACGGTGTGGTTGATTTAATGTTTTTTTAGGGATTTGAAGTTAGGTAGGAGTGGATTTAGGGTTTGTGATGATGAGCACTGAGAGAAAAATCCCCTTAAGACAAATTGATTTAATGTTGGAGGGTGCAGAGTATTTATGAGTGCATGTACAGTTATCTTTTGTCTAAAAGATAAACCATGAGAAATGAGATGCGAAGATGGTGAGCAGCGAATTTAGGGTTTGTAAAGATGAGAAATGAGAAAAAAAAATCTAGATTTTTTGTATTAATTTTATTTGAAAGGAGATTTTTTGTATTAAACACCCCGAGTTGGGCTTAAGTTTTTTCTTTGGGCTTTGTATACTTAATTATTGGGCTAAATTTGTTGACAAGTAGTCATATATATTTGTCCATGCCCCTGAAATGTTCAATTTGCCTTTTATAATTTTTTTTTGTATTTAGTATTTTTTAATTATATTTATTATTCTTTGAAAGGAGATTTTTTGTATTTAAACAACCCCGAGTTGGGCTTAAGTTTTTTCTTTGGGTTTTGTATACTTAATTATTGGTCTAAATTTGTTGACAAGTAGTCATATATATTTGTCCATGTCCATGAAATGTCCAATTAGCCTTTTATATATATATTTTTGTATTTAGTATTTTTTTAATAATATTTATTATTTTTATATTTTGCAGAAAATGTTTCACTGCAACAGTATAGTAGTGGAGGTTATGTTGAAAGTGTATTGTATCCGACTTCCATTCCTCCTCTTTCAAATATTACAAACGATATGACCATTGATTATTTGTTATTGTAATTTTTTTATCAATAATAAAGTTTCATTCCAGTTAAAACGTCAATAGGGGATAAGGGAAACTATCGTTTGAATCAAATTTCGTCATTTACGGGATCAAGTAGCTCATCAATTATTGATTTAACGAATAATGCAGATGGATCCAATACTACTGTTCCTCCCATGTCGAACAAACAAAATTGTTTAGATAAATATCCGTCTCTTACTCAATGTAAAGTTTTGCTTTTAATTATATATTTTATAATTAATATTTTTTTCCTCAGAATCTATAATGATTAGTTTTACAATGATATATTTATATTTAAGTTGTTATTCTTAATTTATTCTTTTAATTTTATTTTTTCTCTTTATTTTGCTTATGTATAATTTAATTAAAAAAGATATATACCGTGCGTTTATCGGGATAAAAACTAGTTGAAAAAATAAAAAAAGAATAATATAATACTAGGCGTATGTACGAAAGCGCGCTTTTGGGGAAGTCTAAACTAGATGTCACTGTCACTAGATCAATCGGGAAAGAAACTGTCACTAGATCAATCGGGAAAGAAAAGAAAAACCCTTCTGCTTAAATCCCATCGACACTGAAACCTCGGACCCCAACAAAACAAAACAAAACAAATTCAATGGCTGCTTCTATCCCTCTCTTCAATTCTCTTTCCTCCCTCTCTTTCCTAAACCCTCTACTCCAATCTCCAACACCGCCGTCGTCGTCATCGTCCCGACTCCCCCTCCCCTCGTCATCTTCGCCACTATCCAAAACTATCAAATTCCAGAAACCTCTTTCTCAGATCATCTCCAAGGAGTCCAACACTTCTCTGTCTCCCGATTTGCTCTCGGTGTTGTATCCTTCGGCGGTGTATTCAAACACACTCTGCTTCAAGTCCGGGTATAACGTCCAGGTTATTGTTGAGGAGGACGAAACCGCTGAAAGCCTCGTTGACCGGTTCCGTAGGGAGGTTTTGAGGGCTCGTGTTCTCCAAGAATGTAAGCGCCGGAGGTGGCGTGAGACCAATCAGGAGAAGCGGAAGCGCAAATCTCGTGAAGCTGCCCAACGCTATGGCATTGGCAGCAGAAGGTTATTATCAATATCATCCTTTCTTCTGAGTTCTGACTATGACTATAACTATGACTATTTCCTATTCCTAATTATTCTCATCTCCATTCCCATTCCCATCGACCAACAGTCTTAATTAGTTTTGACTTCTAAAATTTCACCATTTTAATTAAGTTGTACTCCTAACAAAATCAAAACTTATTATGAATCTAAAATCTAATAATCGTCTGAGTTGGCTCTAAAATACTCCCTCAGTTTCCTAAATTATTGTTCTGTTTGAGTTAAATGGACTGTTTTTCAATTGAAAATTTAACGTTTACTTATTTATTTTTTTTTAGAATTACAAAACACGTAATTTGTAGTACTAAGCGAATGGTGGGAGTATATCATATGAACTCTTTTGTTGAAACACAGAGCTGTCCTATATATGTTTAATCTTTACTGACTTACTGTTTTTGAATTGTATGAATTGCTTTTGGTTTTGGTTGGACTAAGGGAAGCTTTCTACTGGTTTCTTCTGTGTAATATTGATGAATTGATGGATTTTGTGTGTGTGTGTGTGATTGCGTTATTAATTTTTATTATTTCTCTCAAAACGTGCGTTTGCTGTAAATGTGAACACTAGTGTTAATAAAGACAGCTCAAGTGTTTACAAGAGCTCTATCATGGTATTTTGTAGCAATTCTAACTCCTAATTTCTCTCAAGTATTTACAAGAGCTCATATGTCACCATTGATGACTGGAGTTAGAAATCATAAAAGCTTGATTAGTTTTGCAGAGAGTATTTACGGAAAGCAACTCCTGATTTTCTTGATTGGTCTGCAGAACTCTGTCCTTGAAAGACTTGAATTCTCTCCCTCCTGAGTTGATCTTGGAAAGAAGACACTTGGATAAACTTCTCGGGTATAACTTATAGGAAGAAAAAAAAAGTGTTTGGGGGGGAGGGGGGAAAGAAACTTATAATTGGACTGATCTTTATCTCTTGCAATGTCAGCACTGGAAACGTGTTTTTGTGTGTTTGTTTTTTTATGGTTGGGGGAGAGGGGGAGCTGTGTGTAGTGTGCCTTTACATGTGTGTTATTATGTCGTCATCACATGTATTTTGATTTGAAGAAGGGTGATTTACTTTTTCTGCCCATTGTTACAGACGACAGCAAGCAAGAATGCAGCAACAGGCAGAAAGCAAACAGTTTAAGGAGGTGGACGATGACGATGATGATTACAATGATGCAGAAGATAACTGGGAAGTCGGTGATGTTGATCTTAATTGAGACAACTGTAATTGACGTACTTTTATCAAGTTAACATGGCTCTCGTTTTGCTTGGCAGCCACTCAGTAGTTGTTGCAGTTATGTTGTCTATGTGAATTGTAGACCTTTTATCAAAGCTATTAGTATCATGTAAATGCTGTAAATGGTTACAAAGCTTAGTTCTAAACTCTTGTAATATTGTTCCTCATGTATTGTCTCCATTACAAACAACTGCCTTGTCTCTTTCCCGATTGAAAGACTTCCTGAGTCCCATTTTTCTAGAAACGTGTTAACCAAGTGACTCCCTGGGGCATTGGGTTATGAAAGAGATTGGCACCTGTCCTCTTTATCTACGCATTGCCAGTGAACTTTTCACTTGAGAGTTAAGTCCATTCAGTCGCGTCGTGTGGTGGTAATGTATGTCCCTGAGCAAGGCTGGTGACTGACCTGAGGCACCGGTCTCCATGCAAACCACACTTGAATCTGCAGTTCATCCCACCTTCTCCTCCATTGCTGCTTGCCAAATCACAATCCTCATGGAGAAAGCCCAATTAATGCAAGGTTGAGTTGATCTGAAGGATGCAATCTATTAAGAGATCGAAAAGCACTCATATGCTCGCTTGAGTTTTATTAACCATCATCTTATATCCATATCCTAGTCAAAACAAAAAGTAGAAATTGCTGGCCGGTCCACTTTCTCAAACTTTTTTTCTCTTCAGTACACGCTTTTTTTTTTTAACCGCTAAAAGGCATTTTGAAAATTTTCTTCCTAAAATACCCTCAACAACATCGTTGCTTCAGATTTGAGATTCAAATTGTTGTATAAATGATTTCATGTTGTTAATATAGTCTTTCCTCATGTTTGGGTATCAATTTTCATGCATAAAACACAAATTTGATCAAATTTAAATTTTTTGAGTTCATCCCGTTTTTCTTTGTTCTTGAGCTGTTTTGGCCACTTAAATCTCTATTTTAAGCTTCGAATTTGTTTAAAATCAATCTCATATTATTATCCTAATTTAGTACTATATTTGTGCACAATTTTTCTACTAAAAAAATACTATTTTTGAGTTTCAAATCAAGCTTGACAGTGTGCTGTCCGAAAATAGAGGAAGATGTTCTTGGACTGATTTAATTCGCCAATCGCAGTATGCTGGGCAACGCAACGAGGTTCGACCTGCCCGGTCAAGTCGCAGGGGTCGAAGGAACAGCGTCTCTTGTGGGGGTTCGGGGGCAACGCCCTCGAAAGGTAAACGAAAACCAAGTTCCCTAAAGCGTGCTGCGATGATGCATCGCGATGCAGATATGACTCATCGCGATGCAGATATGGCTCATCGTGATTCAGATATGGCTCATCGCGATTTAGATATGGCCCATCGCGATGCATATATGGCTCATCGCGATGCAGGAGTTCTTTATCAGATTTATTAATACGAATGATCCATATATGGCTCATCGCGATGCATATATGGCTCATCGCGATGCAGATATGGCTCATCGCGATGCATATATAGCTCATCGCGATGCAGGAGTTTTTTCTCAGACTTATTAATACGAATGATCCATATATGACTCATCGCGATGCACATATGGCTCATCGCGATGCAGGAGTTCTTTATCAAACTTATTAATACGAATGAACCATATATGGCTCATCGCGATGCATATATGGCTCATCGCAATGCATATATGGTTCATCGCGATGCAGGAGTTCTTTATTGCGATGCTATATGCTGAGTGTTACTGTGGCATCGCGATTGCAAAAGTGGTGCATCGTGATTCCAAAAGTGGTGCATCGCGATTGTAAAAGTGGTGCATCGCGATTTGCAAAAGTGGTGAATTGCGATGCAACAATTGTTGCATCGCGATTACAAAAGTGGTACATTGCGATGCTTTGGTTCCCTAAAGCGCGCTGCGATGATCGCGATGCCCCAATTTGTTGCATTGCGATGCAAAAAGTGATGCATCGCGATGCCAAAGTAGTGCATCGCGATGCCTTGGGTTACTGAAGTGCGCGTATTTTTCTTTCATTAATGGCATAATTATCTTTTTGACCCAAAAATATATTTTTTCAATTTTTAAAAAGATGAGTGGACTAGAGCGGTTACAAATGTTTGAAAAGGAACCGGCCCGTAAGTCACCCAAAAGGTTAGTTAAAAGGCCAAAACCCAGCGCTTTCAACTCAGTTTCTCCTTCTACAAGTCAAGTCCGATACAAACTGAGCCAACTCAACAATCTGAATCACTCAATAGAAAACAAAGAGCAAAGAGACGAAGTGGTAGCCATGGAAGGTCAAGAAGAAACACAGCAACCTCACCTCGTCCTCGCACACAAGCTGTTCCTGCTCAGGCACCCCCATGTTGACGATATTGAGAAAGTCCGCCTCCGAGAGGAGGTCACCGCCACTGTCGTCGCCGACGGTAACTTCCACCTCGCAATTACTAGCACCGATTATATTTTCAATAATTGACGCGGCCATGTGCTGATATCTGATTTAGCGTTTTCGGTTGAATTGATGCAGATATGGCGCCGTTGTACGAAGCCCTAGCCTCCAGCTCAGTGTTGAGTTTGGATCAGAAGGTTCTGGATTCGATGCGTGCTAAGATCACCGAAGAGCTCAAGAAGCTCGACGAGAAGTAAGTTTATATACTGCTAGTTTGCTAATGCACCTTTCAATTTAGGCTTTAACTGATTCAATTCTTATTTGCCTTTCGGCTAGGGATTGCAATTGTTTAGTATATGTATAAATCCTATAGGAAACTCTTTTGATAGTTGAGATTTATTTCTTAGTAGTATTTTTTTACTCATTATTGGAGGCAATTTGTAAAGTAAGTTTCTATAGAAAGTGTATAGAATGGGATGTATGCCTTGAAATTTGATTTCTATTTTTGGCCTTCCTTTTACTTTCCTTCCATCCCAAAAAAGTAAAAAGAGTCCCACTTCCTCTAAAAGAAGGATATAATTTTGCAATTTAAAGGAGGTACAAACATGTAAAGCTACAATCTTACAAAGTTTAACTTGTCAACTGAGACTTTTTTTTTTTAGACGAAGGGAGTGTATATTAGGGATAAGCATGGTTAAGTTAGAGTGCTTTGTTTATAGGCTTGTCCAAACAATCATAAGGAAGCAAGTAGTAATTTGAGTCAGCGAACTTGGTGCTAATATTGCAAACGTTCACACATAGTGTGCTTTTGTTTATGACATTCTTAATTGTGTGAATTGGGTGCTTTAGGGAGGGCAGCTGGTCAGCCTGTGGTTTTGTGCTTAAAAGTACATTTATATGTGTATATAGTAAGGGATATGCTTTTAAGGAACAGCTACAGTTTGAGTGGACTTCAGCATTTTGTAGGCTAATGCAATTATGCTTATTACCTAATTTTTTCTTTTTATGCTATAACGCCGATGCCAAATTACCGGGAAAATTCAGAGGTTTAGAGAAGATTATGGACCATCTAACTACAGTATTTCCTAGTATAATCAGCAATCACACGGTTGTAATCGCCTCAGGTTCCTAATATATCGTTTCTTTCTGCATCTGCCAGTTTCAACCACTCTATGCCTCACGCTTGTCAGTTGCTATTCTTTAAGTTCAGTGCCTACCTGCTTACCCGCTTATGTTCAAGTCTTAGATATATGGGAAGGTTTAGTTGCTGTAGTGTGCTCTTCTGATCTAAGGAATAGTGTACATAGGTAGTATCTGGGATTTTCTTCCTTACCTCAGGTGTGTGTTTGTTGTATCACCCTTCTTGTTGCTTTGGAGTTTGATAAGCTCATCTAATAATATTGGCAAAAGCAAACAACTTTACAAATGGCATAAAAAAGCTTAGAGGTGGCTTTGTGCATCTTTTAACTTCGCTCGCTCCTATGTCCTTCATTCTCTGGAACATGGTGATGAAAGGCGTTCGCCTTCAAGAGGCGAGGGTTCTAGCTCCTCAGAATGGTCTGGCGAGCAAGCGTGCAAGAAGCAAGCTGACTTGTGTGCCTCTCTTGCCAGGCCAGAGGCTTGATAGGTAGAGATCACATGTCAAGCTCAAGTCCACTCCACGGGTTCTAACATGGTTCTTGCGTCGTGTTCTAATGCTAGTGTTATTGAACTTGTGCATATAATTATTAAGAATTATGAATTATGTTCGTTGATTGTTAAGTTAGTTTGTATTTATTTCGAAGATGTAATGGATTTATGTGCAAGCTCGTATAAACAACATTTCAAGAAAGAACGCTCTGAGAACTTAAGTCAAAAGCTTTGCTGTGGCTGCATGTCTGATAGGGAGGACTACCCATAATTCCCCCTCCCCCATCACTTAGTAAGCAGCACTACCCAAAGTCCTAACTGCAGCGGAAAAGCATCCAACTTAACTTCCTATTGTTAGTCTTATATAGGATGTTGGTAAGGACCTCCCTTGGTTATCAAATAAAATTATTACGTGCCACAGTAATGGTCCCAATACATACGAGAACACAATTTAATTCAGTGAATTGGAACCAAAACTGCTCTCCATTAGTTTTAGCAATAAATTGTTCTAGCAAGTTTTATGAGAATGTTGGTCCACATTATACTAAAGTTATCCCTACTTGGACAGCATACATTATTTGTTTTTGGAAAAAAGAAATTCTCTGTATTAGATGACAGAATGTGACAGTTTCAAATTAAATAGTTACCTCTTTCGTATCGAAGGGAAAAAAATGAGAACTGTTGTCTTCATCATTAGCCTTGTGCATGATATGAATACATATGTAGACATGTAGGCATGGCAGAAGAAGTAGCTGGTTGTTCCACTCTGTCAAGTTTGAGCAAGCAATCATGATTAGTCTTTAGCCATATTATGAATCCAGACACCCAGATATACACAATATAAAGGTGTGTCAAGGATCTTCGTGCATTGACTTCGACAATCTTACCATGAATGAGTATAGAAGTGCCTACCCATGTAAGGACGCCAACGTGTCTGATGTGTATGTACTAAAACTTGAACAAGGAATCCGTCAAAATAAAAAACTTGGACAGCAACTAGTTGAGGGCATGATACAAATATCTTGAAATGACTCAATAAAGTCCACCAATGAAGTCAAAGAGTTCAAGAAAGCTTCTCTGAAAAATAGAAAGAGCAGATAGTAGAAGGTCCAATTGATTCGCTCAGCACACATGACCAAACTGGCCAACTTAGACTTGGATATATATTGTTGTGTTGTGAGTGTTTCTGTACTTTCAAACTGAGTAATGGAGAACCCCTTTTTAGAAGCCTGGCTGCCCGCCCCCAATTCAATCCAGATGCCTAATGTTTTTCACATGACCATACTCGTGGGTGTTTCTTATTATTCATGTGCTTCAGGTTAGTAAATATGATGATTTGAAATTTTTTGGACTTCGGTTTACCTCCTTGCGAGTGCTGTACCTTTTGTAACTAGTTTCCTCATTTTGATACACCTTGGTAGCATTATTGAAACCTCATACTCATAATATCTTTCATGTCTGTTTGGTGTTTTCATTTGAGCATTTGTGGGATTTTGTTGTTGTGCTGCATCTAATGCCAAAATCACTTATCTCAACACGTCTTCTACATTATGTGAAGCTAGGCGTGTTTTTACTCCATGTGGGATTTATTGTCTGAAGATGCCTCCTTGGGGTTAACTAGATGATGTGAGTCACATAGCCGCTGGGCCACATAGTGAATGTAAGAGCCTGTGTTGGTACCTAGTTAATTTTGGGGAATCCAACCCCAAACCCTGACAGCATGATCTTGTATATTGAGATGCAATGCATGTGTACTATCAAGTGTCTACCGTGGTACTGGGTTGACATTGGAGCATCTCAGTTCAAAATTATTTCTTAATGCCTTGATGAAAATAATGTCAAGGGCCTTTTTCTATCTGTATGTCTTTTATTTATTACCAACTCAAGTTTTGCAAAAAGAAGTTACCTTTCTTTCGTTCTTGTTTGTTGAAATTTGAGAGTTATGTTTATTCAGTGATTCGTGTTTGTTTGATTCCATGTAGAATTGCCGATGCTGAAGAGAACTTAGGAGAAAGTGAAGTTAGAGAAGCTCATCTAGCTAAATCCTTGTTTTACATTCGAATTGGTGACCAGGTAGACAAGAATTGTAATTCTTCGGTTATTATGGTTTTGCTGCTTTGGTTATGCCTAATCTGTGAACATTTACATCTTGATCTTTGGTTCATTTAGGAGAAGGCACTGGAACAACTGAAACTAACAGAGAGTAAAACAGTGGCCGTTGGCCAAAAGATGGACTTGGTGTTTCATACACTACAGATTGGTTTCTTCTACATGGACTTTGATCTTATATCAAAAAGCATTGATAAAGCAAAGAAGTAAGTTGGGACATTGATTTTCTTTATTCAGTCATGCACTGCCGTTTCTGCTGTTCGATAAAGTGTACTTGAGCATTTTGATTGATTCTCTTAATTCGTTAATGTCAGCTTATTTGAGGAGGGAGGTGATTGGGAGAGGAAGAACCGCCTAAAAGTGTATGAAGGGTTGTATTGCATGTCCACTCGTAACTTTAAGAAAGCGGCTGATCTCTTCCTTGATTCTATATCAACATTCACAACTTATGAGCTTTTCCCTTATGACACCTTCATATTCTACACTGTGCTTACTAGCATAATTTCATTGGATAGAGTTTCGCTGAAGCAAAAGGTATTTGCCACTATCACTGCTTGATTCAGATTAAAATGCTTTTCCTTGTCAAGTTCTGAACCCTTTTTCTGTTGATGACATTTTAATTACTATCATATGTGGCAGGTTGTGGATGCACCAGAGATCCTAACAGTAATTGGAAAAATCCCATTCTTGTCAGAGTTCCTGAACTCTTTGCATGGATGTCAATATAAATCATTTTTCTCTGCCTTTGGTAAGTACATCTGTTGTGTATTTGATACCCTTTCCATTGTTTTATGATAGTCTGAACTCTCTACTAGTGTCGATATAAATTTTTTAGCTCCTCCTTCGGTGGCTAGTATACCTGCCATGAATTTAATTCTGCCTCTTTTTTTTTTTTTTTTTGGAGGGGTTCAGTAGGTTGTTGGTCAATTTTCCACCATCTGCATCTGCATATAGGGTGTTCACTACTTGTTCTTGTGCGTGTTTGAAACTGAATGCACCTGGACACACTTTGTATACATAAAAATGGGTTCTACACTCCTGCCTGACACTAGTTTAATGGAATTGTGGGCATTTTACAACTGGAGAGTTCAGTGCACTATTAATTTGAGCCAACTGATGATAAACACATTTCATGCAGCATAACAACCTATCTCAGACAGTTCTGGGACAACTTTTGAACAAACAGTAATTAATGATAATTTTTTGACAACTGCCATGTTTTGTTTGATCTCTCTCTCTCTCTCTCTCTCTCTCTCTCTCTCTCTCTCTCTCTCTCTCCTCCCCCCTAGAAACATATTTTTTACTATTACTTAACAGTAGCTTGTATGGATTGCAAGCTGGCTAGAGATCGAGGAGCTCAATGTCTCTTGGAATGTTAATCGTAGTTTACCCGGTTCGTGTCTAGCTTGGATCAAGCTAGGAGGTATTTTAAGGGTCTAGGTAACAAAATGCCCCTGTGATACTTGCTAAGAATCTAAATTAGGAATATTTTACAATGGGAACCAACCCGAAGATGTTGGGGAGTGTTTTCCCATGCATTGGTGATGATCTCCAGTGCAAAATTTTAAAGGGAACCTTAATAGGTGCCATAGGGGCATATTATTTTATCAATACCAAAACACAACCCCCCCCCCCCCTAATCCAGAAAAAAGAAAAACAAAAAGAAGAATATAAGCCCCATTCCAAAGAGGTGGGAGGGACTTGCATGTGATATATGATAATTGGTGCCAGCGGTGTGACATGGTTTTCCCGCTGGTGCACCAATTGTAACTAGTTTTGTTTTATGTTAGGAACTTTAGTGTTTGTTTAATCTATACTAATCTCGATCATTTTTAGCCGGGCTGACTGAGCATATCAAATTGGATCGATATTTGCATCCACACTTTCGTTACTACATGAGGGAGATCAGGACTGTTGTTTATTCCCAGTTCCTGGAATCTTACAAGAGTGTCACGATTGAAGCAATGGCGAAGGCCTTCGGGGTGACAGTGGATTTCATTGATCTGTAAGTCTGTTTTTCTTCTCTTTCTCATTCACGAGGAAAATAAAATTAAATAAACCTCATCTCTTTTGTAAGTGTGTTTTTTTCTCCATTACTTTTTGGGTTTTGGGTGCAAGTGACGCATTAAATGCTCTTTTGTTGTTGTTGTCTTCAGGGAGCTGTCACGTTTTATTGCAGCAGGGAAGCTTCATTGCAAGATTGATAAAGTTGCAGGGGTATTAGAAACCAATCGTCCTGATGCGAAGAATGCTCTTTACCAAGCAACTATCAAGCAAGGGGACTTTTTGCTCAACCGGATTCAGAAGCTTTCTCGTGTTATTGATCTTTAAGTGGGTAAACATTTTCATCTTGTCTCCAGACATTGGCGAAAGACAAGGCTAGACTTACCTGTTGTCTTTCTGTTCCAGAAATGTAATAGTGATTGTGATGTATTATCATTGTTTCCCAAGTTCACCAGTTAATTTTTCAACTATAACAACTCCAATGATGAAGGTTTATGGTCATATTCACTTTGCACACATCATCATGAACATCTGTCTAGAGTATATAAGGTGGGCGGAGGGTTGGGATTACGAAGGATTGGTCAAAAGCGTTCAATGATGGGTGATTATTGTGGAGAATGACTATGTTTTTTGTGGGTGATTCGCATGCTCAGATTATTGATAGCTGAAAATGATGAATGGTGATGCTGTCTGGCCAAGTAATATGGAATTGTAATATTGCCTTCAAGTGATGGTCTTAAGGCAGTGTAACTAATGGATGGAGATATAAATCGCAAAAAATTACACTAGAAAGAATGTAGATTTAACCAGATGGAGGATTGGAGGAGTCCATTGAAGACTAATTTCTACTGCCATGTGCAGTGAAGTTAGTTGTTTTTTTGGAAGTTCTCTACCCGATCTTTCTCAGCTGGGGTGGTTTCATCTCTTTACGCCATGTGCAAGGCTTCAAAAAGGACGAAGATTGGAAGGAAAGATGGCGTCGTTCTTGTTTGCAAATGAATTCTGGTTCTCAAACAATAGAATGAAAATCTTATCGCATTCGCAAGTCGCTAACCCTATCCGAACAATCACCAAAGATAAAATAATGAAAATCTAACCCTCTCCAAATATTTAAGATTCACCAAAGATAAAATAAAAAAAGAGGTAAAAAATTTAGATAAGACCGCTTTACAGTTAAATAATAATAGTAATTTTTTTTTTAAAAATTTAGATAAGACCATCTCTCACACCAGCACTTTTGGGTACAAATCATAGAATGAAAATCTTATTGCATTCGCAAGTCACTGGCCCTTTTCGAACAATCACCAAAGATAAAATAATGAAAATATGATAAAGATAAAATAATGAAAATATGATAAAGATAAAATAATGAAAAAAAAAAAAGACAAAAAACTTATAGTATAAGATCGTCTTACAGTAAAATAATGAAAAAAAGAGATAACAATTTAGATAAAACCGTCTTACAGTAAGATGATCTTAAAGTTTAAAGGTGGAGAATCGCAAACTATTTGTCTTAATAAAAATAAGAGTTTGTACTTCTTTTGTACTAAAGTCTGACTTTTCTCTCTTTAGTTTGTCCTAAAAAGATAATTTTATCTTTAAAAGAGAAAATATGTATAGCACAATTTAAAGAAACGATAAATAAGTAAAGTTATAATATTAAGAAGTTTGACTTTTTAAATAGACTACTTTAGAGTGTTGTTATATTCTTATTTGAAAATCGTTTATGATCATTGTATTTATTTTCTTGTATGATTGCATAAGAAAGAGATTGTTATGTATTTTAATGAAAAATAAAGTTCAAAATAATAGAAATTTGAGCTTAAATCTTAAGTAAGCGGCTCCTTTTCTTGAGACAGTTAAGAGTAAAAGTAGTTTTTTTTTTTGAAAAAAAGCTATAGTGA